>OZ038519.1:17455975-17545975 GCA_964036315.1 Acanthosepion esculentum
TTTCTTATTTTTTAAAGCTTTTTAAAAGTTCAATGCAGACCACAATAATTGTAAAATGGTTCTGTTAATTGACATGTAAAATAAAGAAAACATTTAGAAAACAAAACAGTGTTACTTTTATTTGCAAATTCAAACTTTAGTTTAAGGAGATAATATCATTTAACCTACAGCCTTCCTCATGTGTATAATTCCTTTAAAAATAAACAGGAAGTAGTTCATTTTTTGCCAGATTTTGTGCATCTATGTCATAAATGGATGTCAAGTAGAAAATTAAAACAAATTATAGCAAATATACTTTGTGCGGATCAACTGCTATAAAATATTGTAACAGACAATTCAATATTTTATATGCAGAGTTACGGTCCAAGACTTTCCTTGCTAAACAATGAAATCTCTACCACACTGATTTATCTTCAAGCCTTTATGAACAAAGCTTCTTTTAGTTTTCTCACCTTCTATCATTGTTCCCTATTGATAAGGAGTTGTCGAAATATTTTCTAGTCAACTTAAAATGGACCAGGCCAAGAGCTTTTCTGCATTCACCTCCCCAATATTGCTTTGACATAAAAAATGTTGCGTAACCTTGCCTTCCTCTGCCATATCAGACTTATCTATTTTACTTTTGGATATAACTTACCTAGGTTATCTTGAGTCAAACTTTCAATATTTCTTTCCTATATAAATGGCCACTGAAAATTTTACAGCACAACCCACTTCCCAAACTTAGTATTCTGATGTTTACATTATTTCTTTCTTTTTTTTTTTATGAGGGAAGGACTCCATGATTTAATTTTCAGCACTACATTATATGCTTTTACACACATTCACATCAGATGTTATATACACAATCTTTTAGCATTCATTTCTATTGTTAGGAATTATCTCAATAATGAGTTTAGGAATAGTGGTTGTGTTACTAAAAACACTGTTTTAATGTCTACAAATGTTTTGGATTTGTTCAACGTCTCCTCTTACATAGGCTTATTATAGCTTCATAATTGGTGCCACCAAGTTTTGACTTCTGATTCTCTATTTTAGTTGTTAAAGAAGAAAGTTGTTCTTCTCGTTTACATATATTAACTCTTTTACATTTTTGGAATTAGTGCTGATAACCTTTGCCTGATGTGGAAGACAACAAATTATCCTTTAAAACAGAAGCAATGACCTGTATTCCAAAATTAGATTTATTTTTGTTAGTGTTAATTTTCTGTACACATAAGTTTTAAAAGCAGCTTAGAAGAACATCTGAAACATGTGTGTCTATATATTTTTTATCCATTTTTCCACTGTTCACAAAACTTGTACCTTTCCCAGTGGGTCCAGAATATCAAGGTATCATCTAAATCAGATTGAAGATTTCAACAGTCATTTCTTTACAAACTTTCATATGGATGTTAACAACCACCAATGTAATGAATGGACTTTCTCTTGTCACTATATATTGGACCAGGAAATGTAATGTCTGAACAGAAAATGTCAACCAATATGCTTGTACATTTCTGGATCTTTTTTTCACTCTGCTTCATAATATAGACAAAGCCTGTTATCAGTATTTTATTAAATAACTTCCCTACATTCAAACTGACTATTTGTGAAGATGAAATGAATGTCTTTTTAATCTGTTCCATGAAATTACTTGGAATACTTGATATATTTTAATAAATCCTCCAAGAAATGTTTCAAGAAGTGACATGTTTATTTAATGCTACCATTTGTATCTTAGAAAAGCCATAAATACATGACAGCATGATATTACTTTTGCATTCTTTCACTGTAAAGTAGTATTTGTTCTTTAGGATTAAACTATTCTCTTATTGTAGACAAGGTAAGATCTTTTTTCTTAACGATATAGTTAATAAGATAATTAGCTGATAATCAGTATATTTTTTATATACTGCAGGAGTGAATTCTGATTGTCTTTCAGTGTTTTCTTAAAGATGATCAGAATTATATCTTCTTTTCTTGAGCATTTTTTAAGTTTTCAATCTGGCCCTGTCTTTGATGACAATTTTTTTATGGAATAAGAAGAAAGAAAAATAAATTTCACAGAGGATATTAGATTTATGTGCTGTGTACCTTCAGGATGTTCATGATCACAGCTCTCCACAATTTCCTGTCCTTTGTAGCTCTTTATATATTTTCTTTTCGTTATCTATGCTAAACCTTGCGCCATCATCCATTTACACAAGTTTGCAAGGTAGCTTATGCATTGTTTTCTTCCATGACTCTTTCCTTCAAACTGTTTTGTGAGTATCAAATTTTCCAAGCCCTCTTTCCTAATTATGCACACTAGGAATTTCAACTGTTTCTTCTTCATGTTCATGAATTTAAATTCTGTGACTAGGCTGTCTAAAATGTTAGATTAATTGTTAAGCAAGATAAGTATATGTTTAGATTCTAAGTAACTTAGGGCATTGAATAAGAAGGCACCAAAGGTTTAGTGACCAAATGGTATTTACAATAAGAGATACCATTACTTGCTGACCCTTGGGGATGTGAAAAACTGGGGCAAAAAAAATCATGAACTGACCATGATGAACGAATAAAAAAAATATAGGTAAAAGAAGTGGGCAGTTGTTGTTCTTTAATTTAATTCTCAAAGATTGGGGAAAATAATTAATAAAAACCTGTCAGAATATAATTGAAATTCATTTTATGGTTAAAATAATTGATGATTATTAAACCAGGGATGAAATATCTGTGATATGATAAACAAAAATGACTGAGTATATAAACTAATTAAATTAAAAAAAAAAAAAAAAAAACACAATGGGAGAGCACTCGCTGGCTCTCCAGCCAATTATGACTAATTATACATATACATACATATATATATATATATATATATATACATACATACACATATATATATATATATATATATATATATATATATATATATATATATAATGAGAGAGACTCACACATGCACAAACTTCTATTCCTGATGAGTAGTTTGCAGTTTCTGAGATTTGGAACTATCTTGATCGGCAGTGGTTATATCAGTTGAGTAAGGAGGTCTGATGTTAGAAGACCTGAAACTTTTGAACTCTGTCAAAGAACATCAATAAGGTCATGTTTAGGTGAATCTAGACAATGTAAGGCCTGATTTTGCTTTTGTCAAGCACAACTTAAATCCCCACGTATCAATACTGAATCAAATATCAAAATGTAAAAAAATTTTATCTCTAATCAGTCCATGGGTAAGTTTCTTGAATCATATTTAAGAATAAATCCTATTTCTTCCTCAAGTATACTTGAAGCTATTATTTTTCCTAGACATTATGTCTGGCAAGAATAATTTTTTGTCATTATATTTAAGTGACCTATTATTATTAATTTTTTGATTTGTATTTATTTTCATCTGAATTTTTAGTTGCTTATTTTTATAGTTTTCCTCTGTTCATTGATGGTTAGTAGACATCAGTCAGTAATACTAAGTTTTCATAGATTAGTAGTAAAGTAGCTGGACATGTATCCTTGAAGGAAAAGAGACATGAGTTCAAATCTTACAGAGAGCTTATCCTTTATTTCCAATCCATGCTAAAGAATTGGTGATCTCAGTGATGTGGGCAATGAAAAGCAACTAATAATAAAAATTCAGATGAAATTAAATCCTAATCAAAATTAATAATAATGATAGACAATGCTTCATCTAATTATGTATCAATCTTAAATGAACTTGAATTTAAAATTTGATTGTTATTAACAACTTAGATTCAAGGTTGTAGAGATGTAAAAAATAATTTGAGTGCAAACCCATAAAATATTTGAATTAGTCATTTGTTTACACACTTTTTTGTGACTGGCAACTTGCTTGAATATAATTGAAGTATGATAAAATTGTTCTAGAAGACATTAAAATTAGGTAACAGATAGAAAGATACATATGGTTTTAATAAGAAGTTTGCACTACTTCTATAAAAAGCAAAAGAATAATTTCATGGAATTCACTAATTTGAAACTAAATCTAATTTTCTATATAATTTTCTTGTTACAAACCTCATTAATTGGTGGCTTCCAAAGAAATCTTGATTACCTGTCAGGCTACAGGTCTAATCATTAAGACAAACCAGCAAAGCCCTGAATGTGAATGTCTTTTACCATTATGATATAAAAAAAAAAGTGAGCATCATCACATGCTAAACTAATAAGATTAATTGGAAGGCATGATAGAAAGTGAATAGAGAGCTAGAAAACCTGGGTTTGACTCATTTTTAAGGTCATCAATTATTTTCTCTTATCGCAAACAGCTTGTATTCCATTTTAGTTGTCAGTCTTTTTGCGGATTCCTTTTTTCTGTTCCTTCTTCAATCTCAAATGTGCTTTCCTCGGTTGGTTTATCAGAACCAGAAACTTGCTTCTAAATACATTAGCCATTTACCATTTTTATTGAAAAATAACTGATTGCAGGTCACCAATACTAAATATAATTTACATGTCAGTTTCGGTGATTAAATCTGTCTTTGACAAATATTTTTTTCTTTGATGTAAATACTTAGCTCATTTTCCTTACAACACATTTCTATAACAAATACTTACAGATTTGTATAAGAATTTAATTAAGTTTTCTGTCAATATATTCTTTTCACATCTGTCCATATTTCTGAAATGAGGTATTGTAACCATTTACAGTATTTACATTGTTCAGACTATTGTCTTCATCTGTGGACAAAATAAAGGGTTTGGTTTGAAATTCCAATGTATGTCACCTGAAAAAGACCAGAGCATACAATGGCCGAAACCTTGTGAATATGGCAATAATGATGAGGACAATAGTCTGAACAATGTAAATAATGTAAATATTCTTTTCATTTTAGTAATATATATATCTTAGTTTTATAATTGCGATGTGTTGGATGATATTGTGATTGTTGAAGGGATTTAGATAGTTTGATGTATGTTTCACTTCATCTAATTATTTCAAAAGCAATCATTTCTGACCATTCTCAAAAAGTAAATAATTTCATAGCTGTTGTATTTGAAACTGTCAAGTATGTACTGATCCACATAAGTTTTATACACATCATTTCTTTTCTTTTTTTCTTTCTCTCTCACACTCAGACAACTTTCTAAAAATTTAAATGTTTTTGATTTGGATTTTGTTTACTTTTCCCAATCTATGATCACCTTTGGATGATGCTATTTATTATTTACCCGAAGATTCCACCACCCCCACCTTATTTTTTAATTTTATCACTGAACATATTAAAAAGTAATAAAGTAAATTTGATTATTTTCATAATGTACATTTATTTGTTCATTTTTGAAAGTATTCTTGTTTTACCTACAATTGATGCTATTCACAAAAACACATGCAAACTAATTAAATATTATTTTTTTATGTGTCATGTTCTTTCAGAACGATCGCAGTCATGGCTCTCCACAATTTCTTGTCCTTTGTAGTGCTTAATAAATTTTGTCTTTTTATTATCTCTCCCAAACCCTGATTTGCCATCCATTCACTCAACTTTTAGGTTGTGCATTGCTTTTCTTTGTCCCTCTTGCCTTCAAACTGTCTTATGAGTATCAAATTTTCCAAGCCTTCTTTCCTTAATATGTGCCCTAGAAATTTAAAATATCTCTTCCTCATGTTAAGTATAAGTGTCCTTTTTGTTGTAATTGTTGTTGCTAACATGTTTGGTTCATGATATTCCCAGAATCCTTCTGTAGAACCATATTCTTGTTGCTTAGTGCCTCAGATGAAAATTTGAGGAGATTGTCCAGCATTCACTGCCATATAAGAGTTCTTGATACTACAGGACAGTTCAGTACTCTTTTTCTCTGTTTCTAATGAAATTTATGTTTCTTAATACTTTGCTCAGCTTTTGGAAGGCACCTTTTGCTATCCCATTGTGCCTTTAGATTTCTGTATTACACTTTCTGTCCTCTGTTAATACTCTTCCCAGATATCCCACTTGTTTCACCTATTTGATTTCCATATCTCCAATCTGTAATTTGCATGTTGACCTGTTCCTTTTGTTGACAATCATGTGTTCTATCTTGCTTTCCTTCACTACATTCTCTAGGAGTTCTTGCAGTTTCCTTTCTATATCTGCTGTCAACACTGTGTTATCTGCATATCTTATGTTAAGATTGGTAGCTGCCAATAATGAAACCTGCTAGGATTTCTAATTCTCAGAATGGCTTTGCTGTATAGGTTGAAAAGGTCTGGTGAGAAGACGTATTGTTGCCTTACACTTTCTTTTATTTTTGTATATTTAATGAACTTATTTCCTACCCACAATCAGGCAGTTTCCTGCCAGTATATCTTCTGGATTATTCGAATATCTTTCCCACACATTCTCTAAATGTTCAATTAAAAGAAAATTAATATCTTTATTAAGTAAGGATATTTTTAAAAGAAGACATCAGTATAAATTAGATAAATATAATAAATGTTTTTGGCAGATGTTTTATTACAAAAGGAGCCTGTTGGAAGCTGATGGTCTTGACAATTATTGATGGAGTCCTGTCATTTATAATATGAGTTGGGCACATCGTACAAGCTGTACACAAACCCAAATATTTGCCAGTTTTTGTAGAATTTGATGGTTGACTCTTTGATGAGGAAATGGATTACATGTGCTGCATTCAAAGCCAAACAGATTTTTAAGAAGCACCAATTCTTTTTCTAAAAAGGTGGATTTAGTTGGTGGCTAGGACATTCAACTGATCTTATTCCCACCTAGAATCTTGGAACAACCATGAAAGTCTGTGTTGGGATCCATCTACCCAGGTTTTTATTAGAAAATAATTTCACGCTGTCTCGTGAAAATCTTTTTCTCAGATTTGTGGTAGTGATGGGAGTTATTATTGTGCTTTTCTAAATGGACCAAAAATAATGTGGTAGGTCTACAGTTACATCAACCAAGCATTTTGGCAGTATTTGCCCTAGTAGTAGTAGTAGTATAGCTGGCCACTCGTATTCAAGGATACCCATCTACTAGGGTGGCTAGCTAATCCCTATTGCATACACTTGCTCAGGCACATTTGTGTTTGTTCAACACCCACAAAGCCCACTTGTGGTTTATACTGCAACTATGCTGAGCAGACCTTAGTTATAGTTTCTGGGAAAGAGCATGTTATCTAGCATGATCACCAATTTGAACAAGGCCAGCACACTCAAGCCCTCAGCCACGATGACTTGTGACTTCATACTAGCACAGCTTTTGACGGCACCCAAGGGTTCTATCTACCCAGTTTCACTCACAAGGCTTGGGTCAACCTGTGGTATGGTTTTCAGGCACTTTACCCCTCCAGTCCAATAACATCAGTTAGTCTCTTTACTGACAAATCGACCATGGTGAGATTCAAACCCAGGTCAGAACGTGAATGTTCTAACCACTCAGCTATGTGCCCCTTATTTGACCTAGTAATGATTGTTTATCCAACAAACCTTCTGATAGGATTTTATTGGTTGAAAAATATATATAGGATTTAGTTCCTATAACTGTGTGAGGTGGAACATCCTCTTGAAATTGGTCATTCAATAGCAGCATTTATACCAGCATTTGAATAATTGGTGAAGTTTTGTAGGAATTAAAACCTGAACACCAAATATTAAGAAATATATTATTTAAAAGTAGATTGAATTTCATAAAGGCTTCTCTTTTTGAATCAATGACAAAATCTTGATAGCACATTCCTTGCAAAATGTCTGTTTTATTGTCCAATCTAGCATTCAGTAGAACTCAACTAAATGAGATTGTCTTTGTGTTTAGGACCATTTTTGGCTTTTAAATGACTGAAAGAAAATTAGAAAGACTACAAACCTTTATCTACCTTTTCAATTATAAGGATGTAAAAATATTTCATTACAAGATAAATATTTTAATAGCTATTTTTAACTTTAAATGATTTTAGAATTGCCTTTATATTATTATCTTTTCATTTGCTGCCTAAAGTAATGTTTACTGTTTGCTTCATATTTATATTTTGTAGTGATGTTTATTTTTCTATTTCTTAGTGACTGACTGAGAGTCTTGAAATCATTTATCTTTGAGAAATGATGAGTCAACCTTAGCTAATGAGAATGAAAGATCTTAAAACTTGACTGAATTGAATTCTAATCTTGAGATGCCAATTAAGATGTTTTATTGTTTGAAATGAATTACTTTCTTTTTTGATGAGTTTTTAAAGAAAATCATAAGATTTTTTTATTTAATACCAAATTAGACTAAATTTTAAGTATTATATTAAAAATATTTTTTTAAAATTTTTATATAAATCTTTTCAACAACCTTCATTTCAAGAGTTGTTCTTCATTATAAAACTATTCTATGTCAGCAATTCTCTTCCTCTCCCTCCACTTTAGGATAAAAATTACTTGTGTGTGTGTGTGTGTGTGTGTGTGTGTGTGTGTGTGTGTGTGTGTGTGTGTGTGTGTGTATATATATATATAATGTATTTATAGAGTTTTTTCTCTCGATTTTTGTTTTAAATCGTTTGTATATTATTTCTATTCTATATTATTAGTTTATAGTGTTTACTTTTAAGCGATTCATATGTATACATGTGTGTGTGTGTGTATTTATAATGTGTGTATGTGTGTGTGTGTATTTATAATGTGTGTATGTGTGTGTGTGTATTTATAATGTGTGTATGTGTGTGTGTGTAGTTTTATAATGTGAAGTATAATAATTATTATATTCCAGGAGCATTTCGTAGTCTACTGTATTTAAACGACCTTAAATTTGTAAATAGTTTAATGGTAAGGAATATTATGTTGCTTACTTTACTTTATCGATTTTCTTTCTAATTTTATTATTGTGTGTAAAGAAATAGACTATGTTCATGGACAATTATTTAAATATAGCGAATAAAACCAATCCAGTTAAAGTTAACCTGTAACAAATTTTAAGAATCGGGCTAAACGATAAATGTAATAGTAGGGTTGAGTTTAATCCCCCCCCCCAAAAAAAAAACAAATAAAATACAACCGGCAATATTTAAACGATGCAACACTTAGGGAAGGGATTAAACTTAGGAATATTAAGATTACCTCCTTGGTTATCCATTGAAGCTGCTATCCACCAAAGAAAAAAATAAGCTAGTCCCCACTGCGGGCCATTTAAAAATAGTTCGCGCAGCTGATTGGTTGTACAAACAGCCAATCGGATGTGCGGAATACGTGGTCTTTCTTCGTAGAATTCTTTAAAAAGGCCAGAGTAGCTGTTAGCATTTTAAAAGTGAGGGGGAATCAGGGTTAGATCTCCCCTGATTGGGTCGATTTGGTGATGGGGAGTATGATGTTGAAAGACCCGAAACTCCTTGATGAACCAAGTCAAAACATCACTGACGACCCCCTCGGGCGCCTACTTAAAAGCGTATTTTTGAATTATATATTAGTCATCCACAAACAGACTGTTTCGCTGTTTCACAGCTCATCAGTGTGCCTATATATATATATATATATATATATATATATATGCTATGGGCATGTGACCGAGTGGTTAGAACGTTGTATTCTGATAACTCAATTATTCACAATGATTCTTCTCCCACCATTAGCAATTTGCAAAAAACCAACATAGTTTACAAATTCAAGTGCCCTTTAGGAGATTGTATCGCCAACAGATTAAATAATATTTATGTTGGTCACACCACAAACTCACTTTCATGATGCTTGACTCTACATTTGAATGATAAATCTAACATTTTTAGGCATTTAAAACAACATGCCTAGCCGTATACACAATTCCGGAAAATCCTCGTTGGAAACACAACTATACTTAAACATGAAAACAATAAACAAAAACTAAAAATTCTTGAAGCTATATACATAAAACAGTTGAAACCTAACCTGAACAAAATAAACTATGAAATCTCCACAAACATTCTTAAATGCCTATAGTTGATAACAGAAGCCATTGGTTTATACCAACGGCTTCCCATACTTAATACTTCTCGTTTTCACTCTCGCATGTGTGATGTCATGAGCTGCGGTGCGATTTTTGCTTCCAGCATCTCATATGCACAAATTTTTCATTGCTTGGAAATCTTCCATGCAAACAAAAACAAATTATCATTATTGTTTCGTCCGTGTATTGGTTAATATATTATAATGTAATTGTCAACTTTGATAATGGCTTATGTAAGCCGAAAGCTTAGATAGGATTAAAAAATATGTATCAATATGGTGATTTTCTTTTGTCTTTTAATGATAATGTTATTAAGCTTATCAGACAATATGAAAAGAATTTGCATAAAATAGACAAAACTTGTCTATATTATTTAATGAAACATGCATCAATATATATATATATATATATATACACACACACACACACACTATATATATATATATATATATATATATATATATATATAATATGCATACACTTATATAGTGTATACATAGTCTGCATGTGTGTGTATATATCTATATACACACACACACACACACACACTGCTACAATGCTGCTTTATGCTATTGATACCATCAAGATCTGATTATTTGAGACTCCATTTATCTTTACATTCCAGTTACTGGTAAGATGGTTTGAAATTGTATCCTTCAATATTGTGTGAAGAAAAAGGTAAAATAAATTAATTCCTGAACCCTAACAGGAAATACACAAGCCTATACATTAATCTCCCTCGTTTATCCAACTCTATTTGGCACTGTGTTGAATGATAAGCTTAATAAATATCCTTAATACTTATTTATACCTGTTTACCTATGTATTATAAATGAACTTTTGCTGATGGTATATGATAACAATAATACAGGCATATTTAAAGAAATAATTGAATTGTCTATAATGATCTTGATCTGCTTCTTGACATGTGGATATTTTCATAGTTAGAATATGTATATTTACATTTTCAGATTTTACAAAGGAGGAGTAAGCATCATTGAAATATTAATTATTCTGGACTCATGACAGTTGCTAGTTAAAAAATCTTCATGGTATATTTTGGCTAACAGCATGAAATGTTTGAAATAATGCTTTTTTTTTCATATTCCATTCCATTCTATTCTAATTTTGAGTAAAGTGAAGAAAAATCTATTTGTTTCGGTTTTATATGCCAGCAATGATTTCAGTCTGGCAGTGACAAAGGTTTAGAATAAAGTCTGTTAAAGAAAAAAAGCAGTATTATTGAAATAAGACAATATATCTCAATATTTCTTTAATGACTACTGTTTTCAAGTGCTCCAATTCCTTTTCCTCGAACAAAAATGATCCAGCCTCCTTTAAATTCTATAGATTATATTAGGTCCCTGTGATATTTTGGACTCTGTTGTAATCACAGATTCAAACAATTTTAATATATAAATAACAACTAGCAATAAGCATAACTGAAGTGAATCTAGAACAAAATCAACGACTTTTAAATTGTATTTTGTATTCCAAGAGATATGTCACTTTTTCTTCCTTAGGGCAACGTACTTCTGATTGATTCCTAATTGTTTTTTGTTTTCTCTCATCTTTTTCAGGAATACAATTTCCTTGAGGTTAAAGACCGACAATACCTGCTGAGTTTCTACAAAAATGCCCAGAAAAGGCGCCTGGACGTGCGCAAGTATAACAACTTACGAGATGCTATATCTCAGGTGGAATACGACCTTCTGCGGTTACGAGATCCTCTTCAACTACAGCTGCCTATAGGTCACATACAAAAGCAAAAATCCTGAGGATGGCCTCACCCCCCATTCACAAATGCCTCATAATAGCATCTGATGATTCTTTCTTATTGTTTTTCAACTACTACTACTACTACTACTACTACTACTACTTATGGTGTTGGTCACCGCAACTGCGATGCACCCTGACCTTGCTTCAACTAATTCATCCAAATTTCTGGTACTTTTACTCAACCTTTTTATAGTAATCATCCTTGTATTCTTTACTGTAGCATCTTGTTGCCACTTACTTACCTCAATAACAGATAATTTCTACTTTTCTTACTACTAATATTTACCACCACATTGATTACTCTAAATTTACAACTTTGTTAGAAAATCAAAGAAATTAACACTAAAGTTAAACTGAAGATAAACTCCAGATAACTATGGGATGAGGAGTTTGAAATAATAATTATATTAATAATAATAATAATAATAATAATAATGTTTGTCATTCAGTCTGTGTATATCATTCTAAAAAGTCAAGGCATTATTGGCCAAAACTCACAAGTTAGGATGAGTGTACAGTGTGACTAACAAACTTTCCATATTGCTGAGATAATCCTAATTGAAACTGTCCAGAATTAAATTAATTTAACATAATTAGTTTTCCTAATCTGAGCTGTGTTTCCCAGTGATTTACAACTTAATGTCTGACCAGGTAGAAATAAGATTTTTTTTTTCATTTTTTTGCCTTCTTCAAATACTCATGTCAGACTTATCAACTCAAAAGTTGTTGGCAGGGACGTAGGGTCAGATACACAAGTCTTTATACCCTAAGGGGGGAAATGTCCATTTATAGATTGGGCAGTTTTGTACTTAGCCAACATTCATTCTTTATTTTTTTTTAATACTTGGGCAACTTTTTTCAATGCAGATTTAATCAGATGATCCACAAGCATCAATTTTTTAAAGTTTTTCCCATAAAGATCCACATTCATTTTTCATAGATTTAAAGCATTTAGATTTTCACTTTTATTTTTTTATTTAAAATATATATTGTTTAACAAAGTTTTTTTTTTATTTTTATTTAGCTTCATATTGTGCATAAAGCCCTTTTTAAATGTTTCACCACATTGTCTTTTCTAAGATTACAGAAAGAGTAATATCTGAAAAGCAGACTGACAAATTTTAAAAGCATAACGAAATACATGGGACAAAATGACAATACCATTAAGTATATTAATGACAATCATAATATAGTCCATCACTATTATAGTCAAAATCTCTTTACTCAATGTTGAGTGAAGTATTTTTTCAGATGGACATTTGTTGAACTGAAAAGAAGCAGAAAAATGAACCTCTTTTTAAAATAATTATTGCTTTATTATGAATTCAGCTGTCTTTAATGTTTATTTTCTGCAATGTGAAAAATTATTATTAATGTTGTTAAACAATTGGAAAAGTGTATATACAATATGAAGCCAAATAAAAAAGACTTATTTTTAAAGATTTCTACCATTTTCTAGTCCCTTATTTAGAAAAAATAAAATGATAGCTTTTATTTCTTTTGTTAGAAGTGTTTCCATATATGCTTCTATCAGTCATTGTACTGAAGACTTTTCTACAGCAGTTCCTCCTGTGTTAGACATTTGTACAACATTGATGCTTTGTCATGATATGCAAGGGCTCACTCACCATCTTACTGCATACAAGAGTCGATTTCACATCACTCTTTTTCAACTGAAATAGATCTGCTCATCAAGTGAATCAATTTCATGTTGTCCAGGTATAGAAATGTAGCATATATTGCACAGAATGTTCCATATCTAAGATAGATCTTAGCTCTGAATAAAAGCACCCCAAAAAGACATTTTCAGGGTGAAAAAAAAAGACAGTAACATGTATTCCATGCCTTTCGTTAAGTCATCAAATCTGTTACCCATTTTCTATAGACAAAAAAATTGTCTGTATTTTCAAGATGATGAATTGTTAAAGAGGAAGTTTCTTTGGTCTGCTTTTGTGTATGTGTGTGTGTGATCTTTATGAATGAGTCACCTGAAGCAAAAATGATTGTTACCTATTGGCACATTCAAATTTATGAAGACTACAACAAAAGTGAGTAGATCTCTGTAAGGGAAGTTTCCGGACTCAAGATTATTTGCACTTCTCAAAGAAAATCATGCAAATCATCTTTCTCAAATTGCCTACTTTGTTCTACTGTATTCAAATGATGAATAATTGTTGCTTAACAGGGATTCTACCGTGTCTTTTACTGAAGAAAGGCTTTCATTTAGATATGACTATTCATTTCTATCGTTTGATCAACTGTCCTAGTATTCACATACCCCCAGTCCGAGTCATTGTCTTTAGATGGAATTTAAGGTTCTGATGACACAATTTACTTGAAAAATCTTTCCAGAATATCTTTCTCAAAGACAAACCAAGGGAAAAGCCAGGTTTAGGTAAAGACTGACATTAGCAGGTCTTGTAAAATGAGGACAGAAGTTAACAGCTCGTTTTAAAACAGCATGATTAGTCGCTGCTGTACCCAATTGAAATGCCACAGTTGCCAGCAAAATTGTAAAAACAGTAAATATGCAACAGAACTGAAAAAAAAATCTGGATTCTTTGAGTGGATCAAAGGATCTCTACCAAAGCCAAACTTTATTAGTTCTGTTATTGCATTGTTTTTTATTTGTTTGTTGTTGTTTTTTTTTTTTAAATTCTTCCTGGACAGGATTGGAATAGATTAAATCTTTCAAAAACTACTATATTTGGCTGGGTTGGGGAATGCATTTCAACTTTTAAGTTTTCGATTGAATAGCAACAAAAATAAAATATTAACCGGTTTCCCTTTTGGTGGAGTTTTCCTTCTTCCTCTCTTGCAGTTTCTTACTAAAGAAAAAAAACTTAAAATAAAAAAAGCAATGTACTAACAGATAAAAACTAACATCATTGAATTTTGAGTTTATAAACTCACAATTTCCTGTTTAGTTGTGATTTTTTGCCCTATCAACACAGACAAAACTTAATTTCAAATGTATTAAAAACAAAATTGAAAGCCTTTATGAAAGCAAGTTGTATTTTCTTTTTAGTTTAAAAGCTGCAAAATGTAAGATGTGAATGAATGAAAATAGAATTATTTAAGAACAACCCAATCATCTCGGTGAAAATATGTCTATACACTTTTAAAATATAGAGAAACATTGAATGTAGACGATGGTCGGATTTTAACCTGTAGCCAGGTTCTGAAGCCAAGGTCGGTTCATTTTATATACAGATACAGCTTTCACCAATGGAACCATACAAAATCTGTTTCTCTCGGTTTGTCTGGGTTTCAATCCTGCCATGATTCCTTTAATAATGTTTGTACTGATGAACGTGCTATCAAGCAATTGGGTTGTTGAAAAATAATTTCATTCCTAACATCAAGTTAATAATAATAATGATGATAATAATTTATTGGAAACATGAAAATAGTTTGAATTTTTAAAAGAAAAATCAACAGTAAATATTTTAGTTAGGCTTTCTACATTTCTTTATTTTATACTTGTTTTTGTACATCTTGCTTGTTGGGCTCTTTTGACAAATCATATTTTCTCCTTAATATGAGGAGTAAAACTTTTTTTTTATTTTCTCTATATCAACTGATAATGTTTGTCAGTTTTTATATTTGGTCATTTGAAAACTAAATAGAAGCATGTATGCACAATTTTTCCAACCTTTTGTATATTTCCTAAAATGCCACAAGTTTTTAAAAAGTCAAAAAATAAAGTTTACTTAAAAAAAAAAAAAAAAAAAACTTAGTGGGAAGGGTGGATTTTTTTTCTTTCAGCATTTTTTTTCTCTCTCGACTGCATAAATAGAAATTTTTTTTTACTCTGTTACAACTTGATTATTTCAATAAATATAAATCTGTATAAGCATAAAATCTATAACCAAACAGAAAAGAAAAGCTCTACAATATCCAGTAGTGGGGATTGAACCCACAGCCAGAACATACTGCTCATCCTTTCATTGGATGGTGCCTTTACCTCTTGGCCACACTGGTTTTATGTCCAAATCCAGCTGCTTTTTAACTACTTACTTTGTTTGTAAATGATTGAGGTTTGGGTAATCTCTTTCCTTAATTCATAATCAGTCGAGAAAGCCAAGTTGAAAGCATTTAAAACTGCTGTCAAATGCAGTTTTTTTTCTTTTTTCAATAAGGCCCCTTAATAAATTTTATACAAATTTGTAATTTTTAATCATTCTTAAATTCAACTGTTTTCAATGCCAGATTTATCTTTGATAACTTTATATAAAACTAAGAAAATTTAAGTTGATAACTAATAAATTTATATCTTATATCCTAAACAACCTTTTTACTTACAAAAATCTCTGTACGCATATATATCCTAGTTGAAATGAAAGATTCTTCTAAAATATACATCCTTTTTGTTTTTCTTTAATCAATACATGTATCTATACATATATACCTATACATACTTATATGTTCACATTTAATAAAATATTATAACAAATTCTTGAAGTGTACATTTTAAAGTTTTTTTTTTAATTCAAATAGTTAAGTATATTCTTTTGAAACAGTTAAGAGTTAAATTTAAGAGATTTTCTTTCTTTCTCTGTCTCAATTAATTTTAATTTTGGGGGTAATTTTTACTCATTTTGGAAATGATTTGGTTTTGTATACAAGAATGATTGTGTGCAAAAATGTATATTCACATATGGTATTGCACATGTTGTCAGTGTGTGTGTGTATATATATATATATATATATATATATATATATATATATATATATATATATATTGTGTGTAGATTATACATACATATTTATATATGCATGAATGCTAATTATATATATTTGTATTTTTATACACACACACACATATATATATATATCTATTGACTTTAGAAATATACTGCATACATGTAGTGTTTGTGTACCTCTGTTATGTGTTTTTGTATTAACAGAGTACATTTAAAAATGTGACAAAGGATATATGTATCCACACTGCATATATCAGATCTATTTTTATATGTAAATTACATACTCTCATATATATATATATATATATATAGAGAGAGAGAGAGTGCATGTGCATTTTACATTATACCTATGTGTCTATCATATTTGTGTACACACTATATATATATATATATATATATATATATAATAATGATAAGATAAAGAACAAATGGCAAATGTTTATCAATCTAACATGTTTCACTTTTATTAAAGCTTCATCATAAGAGTGGAAACATGTTAGATTGATAAATGTTTCCTGTTTGTTCTTTATCTTATCATCCTGTCGGGTTCCGATCCATATTTGATCTACAACTTATGTATGTGCAGATGATAATTCTTGTCTATTTAAGATTCACAATAATAGTTTTCATATTATTCCTGCCCACCCAACAAGTCCTCTGCAAAATATAAATTTGTTCCTTTGCTTTTAGTTTCATTGTATTAATGTATATAAAACTAAGAGGGCTACTTCTTGTTTACAACACTCATTTTATTTGATGTGTTCAGGAAAAAAAAAGGCAAAAAAATCTTAAAATGTAAATTTTTTTTTTTTCCATGCAATTTTAATGCCAAACTGGTTTTACGGTAGCTCATGTTTCCTGATTCTCTCATCCAGAAATGTTACCAATGCACTTTGTTGTTATATGTTGGAAACTAAACCAAAAATAGACAATTGTAAACTAAACCTACTAAGCAGATAATTCCTACTCACAAACAGACACAATTTTTAACTTTTTTATTACATTTTTCTTAAAGACAAAAAAAAAAAAAAATAAAGGAATCTGCTACTGTTCCCAGTTTTTGTAATTCTTATCAATAAGGAAATATCTTCTTACTGGTTGTTTCTACTGTTTATAAAAATAAAAAAAATCCAGCAAAAGCTTCTGAAACAGTTGAATTATTTTCGTAATGTTTCATTTGAATTTTTTTCTCATATCTTTTATAAACATGTTGTGGAATAAATAAGCAGGTGTCAATCTCCAGAAGTTTGAAGATTGAAGGAAATCTTGCGAAGGAAGCTCCTCTCCAAACTTGGCACTGCCAGTTAGTGAAGTCAAGATTTTAACAGCTCAGAAATATTCATTTCTGATTTAAGAGCTAACAGCCAAGTACAAGGCACTGATTATAGCCAGGTTGGTCTTGTGGAGAAGAGCTCTCTTCAGCTTGTTTGCTTTCTCTTTCATTTACAGGCTAATTAAACAATTCTTTTCATCTCTTTCAGTTATTTGCACCACAAGGCATCATTGTTATTTCTCTATTGCAATCAGATACTTTCACATTTCTTATTTGCTAATAGTAATAATAAATAGGATGTTCTTATGAAGACTTTATATAAATCAGGCTTTGCATAATACTTTTCTCCTGAATAAAGACAAAATTTGTCACAAGTTTTAACACTAGCCACTGTATACAGTTTCTTCTTCTGTATAGTTTTAGAATTTCTGTAATATCTCATATACTTATAACAATATGTAAAAAGGATTTTATGCTTTCTTATCAGTTTCAAGGCAATAATTTATTTTCTACTGCAAAGTTATTTAACTATTGTTTTAAGTAGATAACAAGTTAAGGATTATTATAGATTGCAAAAATATTCCTACAAATAACTGAAGATAAATTTAAATTTCCTTTTAATGTAGTAAATCTTTTATTTATTCTTTGTTAAGTGGTTACAACATCTGCATTCTGATCATAAGACCCAGGTTCGGGAAGGAGACTTTTTGATGTTATTGCCCTGCGGAGGCAATCCCAGCATGTGGCATATTTGGAAAGTGTCTGAAAACCAAACCATGATCCAAGCCTTGTGAAAGAAATTGTGTAGACTGAACTGTTTGGAAGCTGTCTATGGTTGTACTAGCATGAAGTCAAGTCTTCATGACTGAGAGTTTGAGTGTACTGACTGTGTTCAAACTGTTGGTCATGCTATATTATGCACTCTCTCTTGGAAATTGTAATTAAGGTCAGATCAGCTTAGTTGCTGTATAAACCACAGGTGCGCTCTGTGGGTGTTGAACAAACACAAATGTGCCTGAGAAGGCGTCTGCAACAAGGATTGGCCCACTACCTTAGCAGACAGGAGTGCTTGGAAACGAGTACCTGGCCATTTGCTATTTTCTTTCTAATGTTAAATTAAAGTATTTTAAAATCTTTTCCTCCTTCAAAAGAAAGATGTATAAGTTCAAAATGATGACATTTAAAGATTGTTTAAACCTATGTTAATTCATAAGTGTAAAATGACAGTTTTTCATTTCATTATAAATATAAAAACAAAAAATAATATTCTCATTAAAACAAAAATAAACAAAAAACTATTATGATTTGGCTAACTTTCAAATTGATGAGTTGAAAAGGTTTTATATGCAGTGTTGATTTTTTTATAATAACCATTGTTATTAATTATGATTGCCTATGGTTGTTAACCATTTTAATCTGTTTGCTTGCACCCCCCATAAATTGTATTTCTTGAAACCTATTTACTTGTAAGTCGACCAAGTGAGAAGTGTTTTCCATCTGTTCAAATTAAACTGAAATATTTTGTTCTAATAAATCTTTTCCATATCAGTTAAGTAGGTAAAAGTATCTTTAGATAATCTTTTTTAAGAGAATAAGTCACAAACTGCTGTTTAGTTTCTTCTGACATTTTAGAATTTCTGTAATATTCAAATTATGCTTAAAACTTCTTCATACAGATTTACCTAATGTTTCTTTAACTAATTTTTAAATCTACAAGTTTTAATTCATATAAGCTGAAGAAATCTGATAATTGTTTTTTGAATAACTAAAATATTTTTTTGTTGACCACTGGTTTCATGTTTTCAATGAGAAAAACTATTATTAAATTTATTTGATAAATAAGGTAAGCTAACAAATGTATCAACTTGTATCTTCTAAAATATAACATTTGAATATTGTGCAACATATTTCATTTGGAATTTTCTTTTTACTATTTAAAGGAAAATGTTTACATACAGTATATAAATTTAATTTTTGATCTATATACCAATATGCTAAATATACCAAACATCTTCTTCAGTTAATAAATTTTAATAAAATTCATTACTTTTTCTTCATTAATTTTAAATTAAAAAAAACAATTTTATTTGGAAACTTTATGTAGTGATCTATACAATTTCTAGGTAATTTAATGCTTTTACCTTGTATTTCAACATGTCTGCTTAATTAACTTCTAAAATGCTTGTTGATAAATATGATGAACTGTTCAGTTTTAAATTAAAATGTTTACATTAAAATAATTTGAATAAATCACAAACATGCATGCTAAAAGACCAAGACACTCCGTCTGTAAATCACTTTGAATTTTCTATTCAAAATTTAGTCTTGCCTATATTAAATAATATGTTCATTGATATCTGACAAAATCAACCACTTAACAAGTATTTTATATCAAAGACAATTAAATCCTTTTTAATTGTTTATTTCTATTATACTGCTTAGTGTGGGTGGGTGGGTGTGTTTGTAACTGACATTTTACATTTTGTTAGTCAATAACAAAATGTAACTTTTCAATTGGAATCTCTTTTTAGATTTATTTATAAATTCATCAAAGTAAATATTGATGATTTTATTCTTTTAATAATAGCAATCAACTTTAGATCACTTTTCTAGAAGACAGTTATCAGTCAAAAAGAAAGGTGGGTATTTTGATAATAAAACTATGACTAAGTTTAGTGGCTTTTTACACTGTATTCAGCAAATGAAATATTCTTTTGCAAATATTTCTGGAGATTGGCAAAATCTGTTTGCCTTAATGGCATCTTATGATTAAAAATAATGACATGAATTTAAAGTTTCTCACAAAAGAGAGATCTCTTCTTTTGTACTAAGAACAGAATTTGAAGCTATCATAATAACAATTAAAGAAAAATAATATATAATAAGTTTGGTATATAATGCCATGTTTGTAAGAATTTTTAAATATTGTAAATTATATATACTTTATTTAAACTAAGCTACCTAAAAGAAAATAAGGAAATTTATACTAGCTTGTGTTTTTTCCTCATGGCCTGTAAACGGCTTTTGTTTCTGAGCTAATTGTTTTTCATCCTTTCTTATTTAGTTAACATATCTATTGATATCTGTCTTTACTTTGACCCACATGTTGCCATCAGGAAACCAAAAAAATTAAAATATATATAAAAAGTCAAATGAAAGAAATTTCCAAAAATAATGTTCAATATCATTATGCTTTTTTACTATTCATTTTTACTAAAACCATTATTTAAAAGAAAAATGAAAGAAATTCTACTACTACTACTACTACCTCTCTATATGTGCCATACCTCTTCAATCATGGCTCTCCACAGCTTTCCAAATTTTGTTGCTTTACTGGTGTTTGTAAATAAAAATGACAACATATCAGTTGGTGGAGGGAAAAATAAAGTATAGAAGTATGGTTAGATTTGAATGACTGCCAGCTGGAAGTCTCGGTGTCCTAATCAGAAAGACAGCTATCACATTGAGACAGTAAAAAGGATGTGAATTCAAGTCTTTCCAGAGTTTTCTTCTTTATTTCTTATACACATTGCTTACTAATGGCTATAGAATGACAGCCTGGGTAGTTGCAATAAAAAGCAACTGAAATTATGATGAAAGAAATACTCATAAAAAAACTTAATGTTTGACAATGCTTCATCTAATAAATTAAATAATTCAATTCTAATTATTAAATGGTCAAAAAATATGGAGATTGGGGCTGTGGCTCAGCTAGCAAAGACTTTCTTTTGTCTCCAATCAAATAAAAAAAAAAAAACTCCTTTGAAAGCCACATGAAATGCTTCAAGCCTTTTACAATTTCTCTTTCTTAAATATCCATTGATAATTTATAACCCCCTCCCCCCCCAAAAAAACCCCGGCATAGCTGATTGAGTTTCTAATTATAATTTGCCTATATTTGAAACTAAGAAATAGATATTGAGGTTAGTTTTCTGCCTGATACTTAATAAATGTCAGACAAGTAAAGCTATTCAAAAAAGAACCACTATAATGATTAGTTTTCAAATAAGTCTTGGTTGTATCTTAGGTGTAGCCATTAGATGACTGTTTATATTAATGCAGTTGTAATAGTTATTAAGTATTGTTAAATATGTACTATTCAACTGATATTCTACATAGTTAAACTTTGGATAAATCAGTTACTAACTTAACAAAGTTTTGTCATGTTTCTCTTGGATGATAGATTCCTTATAAAGAACTAAAGTTGGTATATATAACAAAATACTTATTCCTTTTCGGATGCTTCTAAAATCGTAGAAGGATCACACCAAAAACAAAAAAAAAAGAAAGATATTAACAAAAAAAATTTACTGATGGAAACAAAAATTATATGAAAATAATTATAAATTTTTCTCAGCATTCTATCAGGAAATGTTACTGACATGTTTTATTGGTACATAGATAAGTAATCATGTATTATTGGCTAATTGTATTGTGCATATATATATATATATATATATATATATATATATTATCCTCCTTAAAAAAGCTATTCATTTCATATACAGCATTTTATGACCCAATTATTTTCCCATATGTTACTTTCTTATTAGATTACAATTTTTAGATTACATGTCAGCTTCTTAAAGGCCAAAGAGGAAATTTTTCAGTGGTAGACTAAATGTCAAAATGCCTATCGTTTATTTCATTTTATTTTTTCAAGACATTGTTCTAAGTATTTTGATTTTGAAAGCTTAGAATTCCTGATGAAAGGTTCATGTTGTATAGAATCCTTTCTTAATGGCAGGTTATATGATCTGTGATTCTGGTATTCATGTTTTTAACTTCAATTATTATTGTCTTTTATTGCAAAAAAACCAAGACCTTGTCATCATTAAACTCATTTATGCTGTCTTTCTCTTTGATTGGATATGATGCACAAATGCCATTTTACCTGATATGCTCATCTCTGTGTGAGTGAGATATATATATATATATATATATATATATATATATATTAGTTGAATCAAAGAATTGTACATTGTTTATATGTACATTTTGTATCTCTTATTGTAAATTGATAGATGCATAGTCACCTCTACATCTATCAATATACATGGGTATAATTTCAGCAGAGGAATAAGTATTATGTATGTGTATCTTTTATTTGTTCCATTGACTACAACCTTACACTAAGCATTCCGTAATAATTCAAATACATGGAATTTTCAGTTGACTGCATGAGGTTTTTATCAGAATTTTAAAAGCCTCATGCTTTTTTAGCACTCCTCATCCAAATTTGCTTCAGTGGATGGCTTTTTTGTTAAATATGGTGATTTCTATCACTATATAATAAACTTCAAATACCTTTGTGTATGGGTCAGTTATAACAGATCTAGTGTAGAAGATAGGGAATTTGAACATAGAATAGGCTGTGCTAAAGGTAGTTTTATCTGACATCACAAGATGCTACAATACCAAAACATTAACCTAAGAACTCTAGTCATGTTCATAAATAGTCTCATCAGATTTAGATTTTAATATGGAGACTATCCTTCATCAGATCTCATAGACTGATGCTACAGAATCATAAGCAAATAGATTTACCAGATAACAAAAACTATATCACTTGAAAACTTCCAACAGCAGCAACTAAAATGGATAGCACATGTAAGGGAAAATAATGATTTAATCAAGATGTTGACTTTCCACTCTATCTTAAACAAAAGGTTAGGAAGAGAACTCCTGTCAGTACTAGAAAGTGTGGATTTTAGAAATTTCTTTTTTTTTTTTTTTTTTTTTAGAGAAATTAGTTTCTCAAATCCACTCTTTCTCTTAAAACATTTTTTTTTTTATAGGAAAATGTTTTTAAGAGAAAGATTTTATAAAGTTCAGTCAGCAGTAATAAATAATAAAACTAACTGCTCACTCAGTGTTTGCTGAATGTTTCCTGTCTGGAGATGGCTAATCGTATAATTACCATATAATGTTGGGTCTCACTGTGATTCTATTTACATTGCAAACATTAATCTTCTCCTTATTGTGCTTGTGCAAGCTTGCTTCTTGTGACAATGAGCAATTCTTCCTCTAAACATTATATATTGCCTTTTCTCAAATGCTTACAGGAGAACTTGAACACTTTCAATCCATTTTAATGATCTGCATAGATGAAGAACAATATTTTTAAATTCATAGCATCAAGTGATTTAAATTGGATATTTAGAGGTGAGTGGAAACTTGATCCTCTTTGAAGAAAGAATTTCATAATTTCTTGGCACCAATTTACTTTGCCAATATAAAAATGTGTTTTTTTTGTATGCCATATGGAAAATCATCCCAAAACTTTTTAAAGGTAAACTTAGTCCAAATTAGAATTTTACATATCAAAACAATATTTTTATGTGAATAAATTTATGCAAAGCTCTGTGATCAGTTATACTACTAATATTGTCATTATACTTTAGTCTATTCAAACTGTTGTTCTAATCTTTGGTTGTTCTAGACACAATGTTTCAGCCAAGTACTCTCCGGCCATCTTCAGTAACCAAAGATGAAAACTAGAGTTTGAATTAATCAAAATATAATAACAATTTTTTTTTCATCTAAAACATCAAAAACTATTTTCATTGTCTTTTAAAGGTTTCATTTGTTTTGAAACATTTTTTTTTTTTATTATGATAGCATGATAATTTTTTATAGGATTGCAGCTATAGTCACTTGATGAACATTTGAAAATCCCTTTTCTTTTCTTTTTTTAAGCAGGAAATTGATGCTGAAGAACAGTTTGAATCATGTCTGGAATAGGTTAACCAAGATTAACCTCTGTTAAATTATTCAATATAAAAGATTTTAGCTCTTAGCATTTTTTATAACAGTATAAAATATTTCCTTTTGTTATGGTAAAGCATTAAATTTGAATGTTAAGTTGTAATTAAATAATTAATATTCTGACAAAAATGTTGCATATTTTAGTTATCATTGTCATTTCAGTAGTTAGCAAATAATTTTTTCTTATTCTTACATCAATCCACCTATTAAATAGGACAGAAAAATTACTGGGTTTGAATATTAAATCTGATGTTTAAAAATAGATTAAAATGTAATTTCACACACACACGCTATATATATATATATATATATATATATATATAAGCAACTTAAATCAGCTTTAAAATCTTTTCAACTCCAAAAGGTAGTGATCATCTGCCATTATTGACCATGGGTTTTGATGAAAACATTGTCATTCTAATTTCCCAAATCATTATTCCATTATGTCTCCATTAATGATGAAAAGTTGAGTTGTGAATTACCACCACCACCACCATCATCATCATCATCATCACTACTATTGCTCTTGTCCAGGCCATTTTTTTTTTCTATTTGTAATGTTTTTGCATTTGGAGTCAGGGAAACTAGGAGTCATTTGATTTTTATGGTTTCTCTTGATTTCTTCTCATCTTCATTGTTTTGACAAAGCTCTCCTTTCTTCAATTGCTCCATCCCATTGAAAGCTGCTGATTATCCCCACCCCCGACAAAAAAAAAAAAGGAACATTTCCTACCCCTTTTGTTTTTGCTCTTATTTTTTGTTCCTTATTTGGTATGAATGCAATGATAATGTTTTCATTAGTGTTATATAAACAAAACTTTATATGCAGAACCATATTTTTACGATTGGTCTGATTGTACAATGTTTAGTATTGAAGGAGATTGCCCAGCCTGCCTAAAGACTGATTAACATTTTTGGATTCCTATCATGAAATCACTAACTTTTGGCTGTAATCAGAATGATCAAAATCCAAATTGGATTTAAGAGAAAAAAATACATTTTTTTTCACTAAAAACAAAGCTGAAAAAAAGTCTTGTTTTACAAGGTGTTTCATGTATTACAAATTGTTTTAATTTATCAATTGATTTCAACCTGTAAGTAAACACTGGCATTTTGTTTGAGATAAATATCCATTATATAGTTTATGACAAGGCTAGATTTTAATATTTTTAAATTGAATTTTTGTTGAAAGCCGTTAAGAATACTTGTCATACCTTTTCAAAAAGAGAAATATAATAATGCATTTTTTAAAAAATTTAGATTTAATAATTATGAGAATAAAAAATGTATATTTTTTTTTTCTTATTTCATATCCAAACATTCAGTAAAAAAATCTATTTTTAATTTTTGATGGGATTGTTTACGAGGTTCTTATTTGAAAATCTTGATTGGCATAAGATTTTATCCTTGTTTTTGACTGAGGATTTTTTTCTCATATACTAAATGGCATTATAAAATCTGATCAAATTAACCTGTCTTTCCAAATATAAATCTTTAATATTTGATTTTTATGATTTTTTTAAATAGTAATTTTTTTTACAGAACCTTTTCAAAATATTTTGCACAGTTTCTTGGTTTTCTCTTTTTAAAATTTTTTTTTTAACTTTATTCTTTCTATGTTTCTTTTTAGTTTTAAATTTTATTTGCTGTTTAACCTTTTTTTGTATAAATAATGTTACAGTTTGTATTCAGTTCCTTTTCTTCCTTTGTTTTGCCTGTCTGAACCATTTTCCAAATGTGATGTAACATTTCTTCTGATAACAGACGCTGTAGAGTGGCATATGACAGTTGCAAAGATGCAATCTTCAAATGCAATCCTTTTTAAATTCTTTAACCCAAATGAATACAATGAAAGGACATGTTTTTTACAATGCCATAAAGAATGTACATACATTCATAATTAAATATACTTTTCAACTTGTAAACGTATTAACACATAAAGACTTACAAGTGCATCTTTCTGCACACGTATGAAAATACATAACAGTACACACTTGTTTTGCATCCCCAATCTGTACGCTCCTCCCCAATCTGTACAGTGTCTACATTCATAAGAATGCACTCTGTTTATTGTTCTGACAAGAGCCACCTAAAGACCAACCTATTTACTTACTTACCTACCTATCTACATAAGTCAATCAGCCTCTCAATGTTTATTAATCAGTGGAAAATTCAGTCTGGTTACCTAACATATCTGAATCGGATTGGTTAAACAAAAGCTAAATTCTCCTCCCTTTCCTAGCTTCTGCTTCTGAATATCCATGACAGCAACACCTGTTATTTTTTATCACAAATACCATTAAATTTTGTTTAAATAATTTTGGTTTTCTTCATTTTCCTTTTTTATCATTTTTTTTTCTTTGTTGTTCTGTGCTTTTGGAGATGATCACCAAAGAGTTGACATTTTTGTTTGCTTGCTGCTGTTGATGATAACAAAGATAGATAAATATTTCTGCACATAAGAATTAGATACGGGAAAATAATATATAATGCTCCTTTTCACTTCACTTAACCAGTACAATACTCTAACCTAATAATAAAAATCAATTTTATTTTTATGAAATTTTGAAGATTTTAGTTATTTATTCAGGAGAATAAATGTTTTCAATTGCAAAAAGTTTACATATTGGAACTTTAGCCTGAGATTTGTAAACATTCAAATTGACCAGTTTCAATGTTAGTGAATAAAATTGATCTGGTCACAATATCAAATTAGTGTATTTCAATTTTAACTTTTTTTCTAGAAATACATATCTATAAATTCAAATGTTTATAGAAAAAATATATGATAAATATAGTTAAAGCTGAGAAAACATGTTAAATTGAAAACCAAATTTTTATTTTGATAATTTGAAAGTGAAATTATAGACATTCTAAGTGTTTTTAATTTTTAATTTAAAAACTTTGGAATTCTCCTTTATTATATTCTTTATTAATAACTGAGAACACGAGAAGAATTATTCTATAAAATTATTTTAAACTTCAGGATGCTGAAAAGTTTTCAGCCCAGTGCACATCCCAAAATCAGATCAGATTACCAAACAACAGATTATTTTTCTTTCTTCTAGGGCTTCAAGGTTCGACCATATTTCTTTGAATGTCATATTTCACTTTTTGAATAAATGACACAAAGCAAATGTTCCATTTTAATCTCTTGATTGTTTTTTTTATGCAAAGAATATATCTACTCGAGAGATAGGTTTTTATTAAACTTAAAATTAAGTTTTGTTTTCATTATGAATACAATTTCATCTCCATTTAAGAGCAACACTGCCATTTCAAAAAACTAATGTTCCAATTTGAGATCAACATAGAATAAATTACTAGAGAGAGACCAGCAGTTGCATGTCTCAAAGGATCAAAGATGCAAAGAATATCAAACAAAAAGAAAACTTGATGTTTTTAATGCAGACAAAATCTTGAATGCATGTTTATTGAGGGTTACACAATATTGATGAGCTAGTCTTTAGTGCTTGTCTTTGCAGCCTTATTGGCTTGTTATGCAATCATTGTGCAGCATTCTGTTTGGAATTTGTTCAACTGGTTCTCTCTCTCTCTCTCTCTCTCTCTCTCTCTCTCTCACTCTCTCTCTCTCTGTTGCAAAAGTCAAATGCCTTTCTATTTTACACGTGGACTGAAAAGTGTTAACTCTCTGCTTTTATTGGTTCTGGAAAATGGACTTCAGAAAATATTTCAACTGAAACTATTCGTTAATTGTTCTTGTTCATTGATTGATTCTAATTTCAACCCCCTTCAGCCTCTGGATTAGCAGAGACACACAAATGTAGCCAATATATATTTTAAATATCAATTAACTAAAAAGAAATTATCAAATATAGTTGTAGATAATAAATGGATTTGTGTGGATTCCAATATTGAACTAAACATGCATTTACTAAATTTGTTTCATTCAAGAAAATATCATTATTTAGATTTTTTTTTAATCATTACTGAAATTCAGCATTTTCTATCAGAAACAACAGAATAGATTCAAACTTTCAGATTTTCAATAAAATAGACATGCATCCCAAACTTACCACTTGCTCAAGCAAAATTTGGCCTCACCTGACCGACTGCTCTTCATGGCCAGATTGGTTAAGGCATGCTGGGCTAAATGGAAGCTCTCACTGCAATGAGGGATGCAAGTTTAATTCCAGCTGGAGAACACAGATTTATTTTTTCTTTTAATAAGGTTTTTTAAACATTCAGGCCGATAGGTGAAAATAAATAAACAGAGCACTACTCAAATACTAGTATCCACTAACAATAATGTTTAAAGTGATATATAAAAATATGCTGTAGAGAAATAATTTACTGTTTGTAGACATTTTAATTTTATAAAAAGGTCACATAAATTTGGAGAAAAGTGCTTTATTTCTCTTATTAAAGACCTCTGTTGTGATGATTATAAATTTTATAAGATCAATTTGTAAAAAGAAGTAAACCTTGAAATTATTTTAATGTGATTAATTTGTGGAATGATTACAAAGCCAATTTATGTCATGAAACTAGAAGAAAAACAAAATTAGAAGAAAAAAGACAATGAAATAATGAATATTGCTTCATAACTCAAATGATTATGAGGTTCTCTTTTTATATAGTTCAACAATTAATAAACAAAAATTCTCTCATCTTGTTCAATATTAGCTTCAGAAGAATGTTGTACCAGTTTGTGAGTACAACCTGCTGAGATCTCCACATTGATGAAGGGTCAGCTCTCAAGGTTAATCATTGCACCCCCAATCAATGCAGTAAAGCCACTAAAACACAAGGCATTGTTGGGTGTGAAGGAATTAGAACACATTAAGGAATGAGAACAATAGAAGAGTAATCAGGAAGACAATAGATAACGATTGATATTGCATTTAAATTTTTAAAGTTAGCCAGAAGAGAGATTCACATGTGAGAAGTGCAAGAAAAGAAACAATTAGCATAGAACTTAGTTTCATCTAACCAATTCAACTGTAAACTGATGAGACCTTGTTGCCAATCTAGTACTACGCTTAAATTCATAAAACCATAGTGAAGAGCTCATCCGAACAGTTACCACAAAAGTATTTATAGAAAAGGCACAGAGGCAACTTTATGGCAATGGGAAAGTGACTGAAGCAGAGATGCCAGGTCAGGACCAATAATATTGCTGACTCTGGATTTTATCAAGAATCTCTAAATAAATAGGAACATTGGACTATAGTGTGGCAGCAATAGTCTAAGCCTGGGCAAATAGTAGACTTATAGATATGTAAGCTTTGGAAAGTTCAGAAAAATATAAACTGTACTCAGAAAAATAACTTAAATAGAAAACAGTTTTTCTTTATTAACATAATCATTATTTTTTTAATTTTTTCTTTTTTTACAATTACTGCATGTCAAAGCATAGTTGAATTATAAATGAAAAATGAAACAACTTTTAACATTCATTTTTTTATGTTATACCTTACATACAATTTTGCACCACACCCAAATACAAATTTTTCATAGATGTATATAAATAATATTAAGGCTAATTGTTTGATGGCTCTTAATAACTGGATGCGCATTGTCATGTCAGACTAACACCCAAAAGTTTTTTTGTTTTTTTGGACTTAACCAACTTTAGCAAAAATCAGAACAACCAACTATCAATGACATGCAAGATGTAAATACCCACCGTTGTTTCATAGCAAGTGCTCAAAGTCCATCTAGCACAGTGTTTCTCAACCTTTTCAAGCAACAGCACACCTAGGAGCAAATGAAAATATCACAGTACACTTAGCAAACATTTTAAAGGGCATACATTTAAATGTTATGAAATAAAACCATAAGTGCAGCTTATTTAGTGTGAAATCTGTGCCTGGTGTTTTTTCGCAATTTCTTCAATGTTTGGTCAAATGTGCAACAAGCAGAAACTCATTTCTTCTTAATGAATATTAAAACAAATTATTTAAAATAAAATAATAGAAGAATAGTGAAAAGAATTATTTGAAAAAGTTTAATACTTATTCATTTATTCAAATACTATTCATTACTATTTCTACACACCCCCACATACCCACCCACACATGTATGCTGAGACACTAGTGTGCTGCAGCATGGCAGTTGAGAATCACTGATCTAGATTGATAAATTTGAAATGTCACATTTGGCATAAGGTCATATATTTAGAGCTCCCAATGAGAAATGAAATCACAAGTTAACATAATAATATCAAGATTATATATTTTTTTTAAATCCCTGCAGCTTAATCTTCCTACCTTTGTTGATTACCTTTTACTGCTCTCATTAATTGTCTGGGAATGAGAGTTCCAGGTTTGATTGTTGGGCTTCTATTGACATCAATTAAATGGATTTAAAAGCCATTTACATATACCAAATATCTTAGATCATTGAAATAGATTGTGCCTGATTAGAAAATTAAAAACAAAATTTTACATACTAACAAAAAAATATTTATTAGTGAAGTACAAAATCTCCATTGTTTTTACCAACTGCTTCTCATCATCCTACAAGCTTGTTGGTACCGTTTTCATGGAAGCTTGCTGTTTGTTGTTGGAAGAACGTTGTGAGGTAGTTTTTAACTGACTGTACAGAATTATATTTAAATTTTTCTGTAGAGACCAGAACAAATAAAATCTGAAGGAGGCAAGTCAGTAGAATCTGGTGGGTGCTGGAGGGTGGGGTTCCATTTCAACTCTAAGCTTCTGCTGGAAGGTCTATTTTGTAATATGCAGTCTTGCATTGTCATAGTGAAAAATGACACCTTTCCAATTTGTTATTTTTCTCTCTTCAAGTTTCTTCAAATGGCAAAAGGCAGCTGAGATACTGATTTTCAAACTCTTAGCAATCAAAAATCTTTAGTTTATTCTCTATGATAGCAAACAGAGCACCTTATGTTTAAAGGTTGCCCAGGATGTGGTTGACCATTTAGATTAAAATCACCCCGACAAAACCAAACCACTTTTTGACCATCTGAAAAGCTGGAGCACAATCCAAACAATGTTTCTGAATATTTTCTGTCACAGTTCCGGCACTTACTCCTTTCCAAAATTCATAGTGTGACAAGTGCAACTTTTCATCCTCTATCTTTAAGGCATTTATTTGTGGACAAAACGTCAGAATTCAGCAAAGTCTGACTTGCAACTGACCAATAATGTTTTCAATCTGAAGCACACCAGAAATCAGCACCAAAACAAACACCTGTGTCAAGTTGTTTTATATTAACAATGAAAATTGGGCACAAAATTTTGCAATGATCTGGTATATAACATATAGGTTAATATTCACTTTCCACAGCTATAAGATTTATTTTCTGCAAATGTAGAGCATCTTCCACAGTGACTTTTGTTTTACTAAAGCAGAGATAACTTCCTACCAACGTGTTGAATTCTCTGACATCACTTTTATGCTAAAATGAATATTAGTCGGAAGAACTATTGACAAGTTCACGTCATAGATTTTATATTTGATTTATTGTTTGAACTTTATGCATTCTACAAATTAAATGTTTTGTTTTTTTTATTTGAATGACAGCTCCATTTATAAAGCAATTCTTTTTTAATATTTGTGAAATTCATAGGCTTTTTACCAAAAACATTTTACTCCATTTATCATTTTGAAAAATTCTGTGTTTTTTTTTTTGGGGGGGGGGGGTTCAGTATTAATCATGAACATTTTATTAAAAAAAAGAAAAGATGAGGATGTTAGTCTGAAAATATATAACAATCTTACTATAATAAGTTGGAAATGTAACTATTTAGGTTTTTCTGGTTGAATATTTCTAGATAAGTTACCAGTGAGAATCATCTGGGAATCATCAGTTTTCCCATCATCAGCCAACATGTAACCTGTTTATTCATAATAAATTCCAGCGATAAACTTAACCCAAATATATTTGCTACAATTTTCCGGAAAAAAAAGGCATTGTGTCTGATATGGTTCCTGTTTATAATATACCAATGCCAAATTGTTATTCTGTCAAGAAAATGTAGATGTTGAGGGGTTGGGGGTTGAGCTGCGTGCGTGTGTGATTATGGAATGTGTTCAAAAGATTTTCTTTGTGTTCTTAGGCTGTAAATAAAAGGGGGTTACTTATATGCAGCATGTTGTTTGATGATATGAAAATAACCAGAAAGATCAATTTTTTTTTCTTAGCAGAACAAAAATGATATTAGTGCAAATAAAATAAATTTTGATCTTGTTTACTTAATGGCTAGGCCAGTGGACTTAGGAAAGTTTTATATGCAGGAAAATCTCAGTGTTAGTCTTCATACATCATTTTGCAATTATATACAATAAAATTTGAAATTTGGTCATAGTTTAAATTACAATAAAAATGCGTGAGCTATTTTTCAAATCTTAACCTTTGGCACTCTACATAATTAATATAACTTCTCTTTCCATACATTCTTTTACAAGGCCCCTCAGTTGCAGTATTGTTAATTTCACTTAGTGTTTTTTTTTTGTTGCCATAACAGGATATGACAACACAACTATAAACTTCAAATACAGGGATCAGAGTCATCTTAGTGGCAGAATAAACTTTTTGTACAGCAAATGAAGTCACATACAGATTGATAAAGGTTAAAGGATTGCACTGCATCTCACCAACAAAAATTTGATCTTTTCATGTAAACCCAACAATATTAGCCATTAATTCAATTTGTTGCTTCTCCAAGTTCTACAAAGATTATTTCCCCAAAGATTTAAAAAGAAAAAAATATGATTGTTTTGTCTTTGTACTACTGTTCAATTTATTTCTTTTTCTCCAACCTATCTTTTCAGTAAAGGATATAAAAACACATTCTAGGGCTCAATTTACAAGTATTTACTAGTATAGATTTTACATTGCTTGAGGAAAGGCTTAAGGGTTACAAAAAATTCTCAAGAAACAACGTTGTAACATCCAAATTTTATTTATTAATTGGCAATGATAACACAACAAAGGCTAGGCTAGCAATTGATATTAAATGACAACCATTTAACACGAGGGAGGTTAGAAAATGTGTTATGACTTCTGAGAATGTCAGTTTTTGGTTAGAATAGAAAGAAATTATATTTGAAGGTACATTCTAGGAATTTTGAGATGAGACAAGAATTATTTGCACCATAGAATATTTTTTTCTATCACATTTCAACCAATCGATTCTGCGGCCTGCTTCGGACATTTTTCCAGTAGAGCCAACCAGAAATAATGGCCAATAGAAAAATCTTGATTGAATCAACCTAACAGCTACGCATTTAATACAATTATCTCTAATGAACAGAACTCTTCCCAACTTTTTCCATATGCTGGACCTGAAGAAGGCCATAGAAAGGATCTGCTGAAAAACAAAAGCAACTAAAAATGACTTCAATATTTTGACCAACTCTTCAGGTGTGTATAAAATAAATTGATCTAAATAACCTGGTTTAAGGGTGATTGGTAATTGGTGTTGGGGTGTTATAGGAATATTTTAAATATTTGAACAACTGGTACATTAATAAAATATGGTAAGTTTAATTTAAACAGTATTTGCTGAACTTGGTTAAAAATCATGAGTGTTTGGATTTTAAAAAAGTATTCATGTTTATGTTTAGTAGTGAAATATTTTGTGACTAAGATATTAAAAGAATATTTGTTTAAAAGTTAAAAAAAGGTTTTTCCTGTAAATAAATGGTGTGTCAAAAGGACAACTTTTTCCTTGGCACTGTTATTATTTTAACTACCTTCACTCTTTGGCAATGTTTATTGCTTTAATATGCTATGATTAGAATTTTAATAAAACCTAAACACATGATGAAAGTGAATCTACTCCCATTATCCTATAAAGAATTCTATTTGTTTATATTACAATGGAAGTAAATCACTTTTGGATTGTTGTCAGTGATTAGTTTCATTAGAAAATATTTACTTTTCTAACATAAATAAATATTGCATGAATCACTTTAAAAAAAGATTGGGCTAAATGAATTAACAAAAGATAATATTAACAGCACAAACTCCAATAGAAATGATGAATTTGCTTAGAAAGATTGTGAATTACTTTTATAGAGCAAATCTTTTTGGTAGATGAAACATAATATTCAGAGTCTTTTTGGAGCAGCATCCTCCTCTTTGCTATTATTTTGACTGCAATATTCTTGAATCATCTTCAGTCATTAGTATTTTCATCTGATAATTTTTATGAGATTTCAAACAACATTAATTCACATTTTAAAACACTTTGAAGAAATGAAGATACCATGTCTAGATTTCTAAAGCCTTCAAAATACAATCTGCCTTTTTTTCTTTTATAACGACATAATCTTGAAATTAAACTCATCAGTTGTGTATAAATAGTGTTCCAAAATGAATAAATAAATATATATAAGCCTTATTTTAGTGAGTCACTTTGGGTCAGCCTGCTTTTATTTCAAAATGAATTTACTAAAAATATAGTCCAATTAAAATATAGCATATTCATTTTGGAAAAACTTTTGTTTCACAACATTTTATACAAGTGTCCTAAAATGAAACTACTAAAACAATCATGTAATATTTTGGTTATTTTAAATGTTTTGTGGATTCTTTTTGGGACAATGTATCTTTGACTATCACAGCAGCCAAGCAATTCTATCTATTTTGTTTACTAACAAGAAATCAGTTATCTGAGAGCATTTGGTAATTTGGAAACTGCCTTTTGAATCTGTCAAGAATAAAACCCCATCGACCAACCACCAGCAGCTCACCGTCTCTAATCTTTTCTGCATTCAACGTACCAAATTTCTTTTTTCCGTCTTCCAACCTTTGATCTCCAGATTTTTTGTATTGTTACCTCTGTAGCTTCATAGATTTTTGCAATTTTGTTATCAATATTGTTAATAAAATATTGATTCAATGAAGAATTCCGACCATTTTATGTCCGCACAATGGTTGATTCCATTCAGCCAAGAGTTTGAAATAAAAAAAAAATGCTTGCCTTTTCTTATTTTAGTTTTTGAACAGAAATATTAGATCATAATTTGAGCTGATCAAAAAAGCTCTTTTCTTTTTCAGTGATTTCTTTTTTTTTTTTTCATGACAGAAGCAACAATCAGATCATTGGTCTTAACAATCACTTTCCTCTGAGTGTCAGAATTCATATTAATTGAGTTAGAGTCACTTGGTACAAGAGGACAAAGGTTAAAGCCATTACACAAAAATCTGTCCATTATATATGTCCCAAATTATAACGGAATTAGTAGTAGTGAAAAATAAGATTACTTAAATTGCTTGAAAAAGTTGTGCTTAATATCTTGATATGGCTCCTACTGGGGGGAACATGCTTCAAATTCACTAGAAACACTGAACTTTAAACTCCAAATATTACATTCCATCTTTCAAAGAGTTTTGTTAAGAAATAAGAGTTTTGTTAAGTTGATGGTAAATGAATTTCTTTGTGTTCTTTTTTTTATTTCATAAATCAAAAGACAATTTATATAAAAAACACTAAAGCATATAAAAAATGTTAATATTCCATAACCCCAAAATTATCAAAACAACTGATGGAATAAAGTTTGTTTGTTCTTTCGGTATAAGGCTATTGAATAAAAATTTATTCTAAATGGAAGATTAAAGCAGATATTGATGCCAACATCTCTCTAATAGAATAAAATTAACAATTTAGATTGTCTTATTAATTTTTTGACAAATATTTTAGTTTTATTGAGCAGTTGGGATTGGGAATAAAGAATAAGACTTCAGTAGGATTCAAAAGTGTTACCCCATTTTCCATTGTGCCTACATGACTGTAGCAGCTATATTACTGATTAGGCCACAAAGAACACTCATGAAAACAGATGCCAGTTTCACTGATGATGAATGCTTATTCTTTATTTTGGATCTGTGCTGAGAGTCACAATCAAGTTCAACAGAAATTAAAACGCTATTAAAAGAATAATAATTGACAATACCTCATTTAATAATAAAATTCCAGATAATATTACTACTAATACTACTAGTGGAAATAAAGCAATTGAAATGAAGATGAAAGAAATACTAGTGAAAAATGAATAAGAATTGACAAGGCTTCATCTAATAATGATAATAAAATTCAATATTACTACTAGATTGCTGGTGACCATGGTTCTCTACAATTTCTGTACTTAGTAGCCCTTTCTAAATTTTGTTGCTATCTCTCCTAATTCCAATGCTGTCAACCATTTGCCCAGCTTTTTATGTAGGTTATACTCTGTTTTCTTCTACCCCTCTTGCCTTTGATATGTCCTGTGAGTGTCAAATTTTCAAAGCTCTCTTTCCTTATTAGGTGTTCTAGAAATTTCAACAACCTCTTCCTGCTGTTATATATAAGTGTCTCTTTTGTTTCTTTAAAACATTCCTTGTTACTCACCTTTTCAGCGCATGGGATTCTCAGCATCCTTCTCTTAAACCACATTTCTGTTGCTTCTTTTGCAGCTGTCAGGAGATTGTCCAACATTTATTCTCATATATCACATAACAGTTCAGTAATCTTTTCTTTGTTTCTAATGACATTTTTCTGTTTCTTAATACTTTACTTAGCTTTAGAAAGTTATATTTGCTATCTCAGTGCACCTTCAGATCTCAGGGTTGTGCTTTCTGTCCTCTGTTAAAACTCTTCCTAGATATTAAAATGTTTGTACTTGTTTGATTTTAGTATCACCAATTTGTTGTTCATTTTTTGGACTGTTCTCTTTGCTGACAACTATACATTCTATGTTCTTGCAATTGATGTTTAGTCCTTTCTTTTTGCTTTATTACCTTCTGTCGGTGTTCCTCTAGTGTTCTTTCTATCTCCGCTGTCAACACTGTATAATCTGCATTGTTAATATTGTGGCTTGCCAATAATGAATCCTGGTAGGATTCATAAATCTTTCAAGCTTGCCTCACTATAAAGGTAGAATAAGTCTAGTGAAAAGACATATTCTTGCCTTATTTTCCTTTTTATTTTTGTGTATTTACTGAATTCATTTTCTATCTGTATGCAGGCCGATTGCTCCCATCATAAGTCCTAGATTATCTTTCCCAAACAAATCAAGCTTACCTAGCAGTTCAAATAGTTCTTTGTGATGTACCTTATCAAACGCATTTGCATAATTTATAAAACCTAGGTAAAACATTTTCAATTAAGAATGAAAACCACTAATAATAATATTTAATACATTCAAAATAATATTGTGTTGTTTATTTTTAAGGCACAGCTTTCAAAGAAAAGTAGAGAAAAGGCTTAGCTATCTAAAAATCTCTCTTCAAGACTGCTTCAAAAGAATCTTGAGAGATGGAAACTGAGACTTTCAACCAATCAATCTCCTGTAGTATAGTGTCTCATACACAAATACATATTAGTAGCTTCAGGATATTGTTTTCTGTCTGTCACTCCAATTTTGATTTGGTAGGTGGGTTATATGGGACAAGAAAATTCATTTTTGAGAGAATTCAAAATAAAAAACAGAGCGGTCTATAAATATATACAAAGGAGAAAAAATATAGTATTTAATCATTTGATCAAATTTGGGGAAATGGGTTGTGTTGAAAACTTTACCATTCATTTTGTTAATATAGATATAAACAGACTGATAGAAATCTTTTCAGTTAATTCAAATACAGTGTCACCAAATGTCCGTAAATTGAGGTTATATGAAAAAAGATGCCAGTGATAATCCTTCATTTAAGTGGTGTAAAATAAAATGCTATTCCCTGAATGGTGTAAAATCAATGAAACCAAGGTATATATGTTTATTACAATTATGATGGGTAATGGTGGCCAATGCTGGAAACAAAGGAATGTTCTTGTACTGCTGATTCGTGAGGATTTTCCAAGCTGTCGACATATGCCATCTTCATTTATAGCGACAATCATTGAGGGAGTCTCTTCAATTGCCATTTTGCATACATCATGACTGAATGCCCCAAGCAGAAAGTGTTTTACTAACATTGTTCACATGCATCAAAAGGTCAGTGAATAAAACAAAAATTATTGTAAGCAAAGAACATTTATAAAATTTAAAGATGTAAAATGTTTATTTCATGCCATTGAAGTGAAGCAGAACTTTAACTGATTAATTTACACGACTTATGTAAAGAATTACCAACACCTGTTCTTCATTTAATGAAACATTTATAGAATAAAATCTTCAAACGTTATTATTATTATTATTATTATTATAGACACTTTGTATACACCATTTTTTAACTTATTAAACACAGCAAGCAGGCTAACATAATACGTGTTCTATGCGCCATGTTCCTTCAGACTGTTGGCGATTATGGCTCTCCACAATTTCCTGTCCTTTGTAGCTCTTTATATGTTCTTTCTTTTCGTTATCTATACTAAATCTTGCTCCATCATCTTTTTTTGCAAGGTAGGTTATGCATTGTTTTCTTCCATGACTCTTTCCTTCAAACTGTTTTGTGAGTATCAAATTTGCCAAGCCCTCTTTCCTAAATATGCACACTAGGAATTTCAACTGTTTCTTTTTGAACAAGAATTTAAATTCTGTGACTAGGGTGGCTAAAATGTTAGATTAATTCTTAAGCAAGATAAGTATATGTTTAGATTCTAACTAACTTAGGGCATTGAATAAGAAGGTTTAGTGACCAAATTGTATTTGCACCAACTTCTTAGGTAGGTTATGTACTGTTTTCCTGTCATGCGCTTGCCTTCAATCTGCCCCTGTGAGTATCAGGCGACTCTCCTTATTATAGGCCCTAGAGATTTCAACTATCTATTCCTATTCTCTAATACTTTATTGTTGCTCACATGTACAGTCTATGATATTCTCAGCATATCTCATGCCACAAGTCTTTTCTTGATCTGTGATGAGATTGTCCAGCATTCACTGCCATATAGGAGGACTGATATTACATAACAGTTCAGTACTCTTTTCTTTGTTTCTCTTGCTTCAAGTCTCTTCTTCATCTGTGAGGAGATTGTCCAGCATTCACTGCCATATAGGAGGATTGATATTACATAACAGTTCAGTACTTTGTTTCTAACGAAATATTTTTGTTTAAATAAATAAAAAAAATAAGGTGAGTGCCCAAAAATAATAAAATTTTGAAGAAATAAAAATGCCGGATTAAAAATAAATTCATTAATTCTTTAGAAATAATAAAAATGAAACCAAATTCTATTCAATATTTGCAAAAACCAAAATGAAAGTGAAAAAATGAACACCAAGAAAGAATTTAGACAATGAAAAATGAAATCTGTAAATAAAAATGGGAACAAAATGCATAGACAAAACAAAAAAAAGGCAGAAGATTTGTGAGGTCAGCAGGAAAGATGAAATTTCATGACTTTTGTTTCCGTCAGTGAATTGTAGAAAATGGCAAGTGAACTCTATTTATATAGAGTTCACTTGCCATTTTCTACAATTCACTATGAAATGAATTAAAGGAAAAATGTTCAATAATTAATAGTGTGAGCTGGTGACCCTAAAGGGCCTTTCATAAATCAATAGGTTAGCGTAACATAATCATATATTATGTGCAGATAGCATAGCAGTTGTTGATGTGGAATTGGCAAACCAAGTTCGTCTTGCCTCATTTTGTCGATTGTGTTTACTTTCAGAATAATACAATGTGGAAAGACAGAAATCCATGACTTCTACAACACCATCCCCACTTATGGAAGGAGAAGAAATTGTTGACTGGGTTTTCTAGCCTTAGTTGGCAGCCAGTCTAGGAGAATAACAACTTTGAATTCAAAACCTTGGAGAAAGGAACAGGATTTGTTTGTTTATTTTTTACATCTTATCAACCCTTTGTGGGTTATTTAAAGCCAAAACTTATTTCAAATTGTAGAAAGTTGATTACAGCAGGTCCCCCATTAAATACTAACCAGGCTTGATGCCACTTAACTTCAGTGACTGAACAGGAACTGGTGAATGAAACAGGAAACCACACTGCTATCTTTCTTAAGAAGTGATTTTACTGATAGCAAAGAAAAGGAAGCTGTGGATAGCTACATTTTTGGAGGGTTGTAGCACATAAAAAATAGTCATGTCTTTTCTGCATTCTTTGGTTTCCAAAGGCTGACTTGTTTTAGTCTCAATCTCCATTCAGATTTTTTCAGGTGTTTTTTCACTTTTAAGAGATAAAAGATAAATTGATACCAGAAACTTATCAAAGCCAACAAAAGGCTCACATGTCTGAAGGAATCCTTATTTTGATAAAGATACATGCACATGTAAGTCACTCACACACAACACAAAGACAGACACTGGCACTGGCACTACACACGCGCTTGCAAAGTCATACGCAGACAAATGTGTGATGGACAGAGAATCAGCTCTTCTTTTATTATTATAGATTTTTCATTATACGAGGTTTCAATGCTTAGTTTCATTATTAATGATTAATTAGATTTTGTTTACCTCAATGGCCAAAGCCTGAAAGCCAATCTACAATTCTTTAAGGGGAAAAAGATTTCAAAAAGATCAACTAATTGTGGAAATGATTAAAACTTGCACCATTTGTTTGCTTTTGTAATTTCCCATAATTCAAGATATTCATAATGTTGAGATGTTCTCAAAGGCATTTTGAAATATTTCAGGCACACTTAACTTTCAGCATTAACAAAGAAACAATCTTCTATAGACAAACAGAAATATTTTTTCTTTATCACAGATTAATTCACATTTATAAGTGAATTAATTATTTGAATATTTTACATGAAGCATTCTAATTAATTTTTGACTAGTATTCACATCAAACAAAAATAGTTCTTGGAACAAATAACATCAGAACACTGTTGTGGCCATAAAGAAATACATACATAAAAATAATAATTATAGTGTCATAAGGTTGTGCCTATAAAAAATAAATATAGATTAATTATAGTATCTAAATAATTATAATGAAATAAGTATAACAATTATAATTGTCATTAATTCACTCATTCTAAACCAATGAGAATCAACCCCACATTTTTCATCTACATTCATGCACAAACAAATGTGATATTCTCACTATTGGACAAGCAGTTCACACAGACAGGTCATTAACACATACATCAATAAAAATTTCAACTCCTTTTCCTTTTTCAGGCTATAATAGAAACATTTATTTTCAACAAAAATTTGAGGTAAAAAAATTCCAGGCACTCAAGTAAATTATCTGGGCACTCATTACACACATCTATAAGAAAACATGCAAGAAAGACTGTATACACTTTCCTTATTTTTTATCTTATCCTTCTGTCAGATTCCGATCCATATTTGATCTACATTTGACCCCAAACTCACAATTTTACTCAGTATTACTGTCTCTCATTTCTCCAACACCACATAACAACCAGATAATAAATAATATTCATTTTATTGTTTTCACATCTTGCTGCTTCTCATTTTTATATCTAAATGTTAAGGAGTTTATAATTATTTACTCAGAGTTATAACTCCTCTACAATACTAAAGTGGCCAGTTAGAGATTATAAAACAGGAAATGAAAAGGTGAAAGGTTAATATTTTAGGGTATGTGAAACTAGGTGCGTAAACAATGAAGATTTTGTCAGTGACACACACAGGGTCATATATGCAGGCCTAGTGTGAAATGAGTAGGAGAATTATATTAGACCAAGGCATGAAGAAATGAGTTCTGGGATATCATCAGTGTTGTATCTGCACCAGCAGCACAAAGCATGGAAGAAGAAATTGAAAAGTTTTACTGTAGGTTTGACAACACCAAGGCTCAATGTAAAATGCAGGAAATTACAGTCATCTTGGGAGACCTGAATGCCAAAGCTGGCAAAGAGAAAGACGATAAAATCGGACATTATTTTCTGAACAACCTAATGATAATGCCTATTATAAGCATTGGCTTTTCCTCAACGAATAGAGAAAATTTGTGAATAACTACAAGAATTATCAATTTAGTTTTGTTCATTCTTAGACAAAAAAGTTTATTTCAAGTATGCAACAAATATTTTCAAAGTCTGTCTATATTTCTGAGATGAGGTATTATGTACAGTATTTACATTATTCGGACTATTGTCCTCATCTTTGTCGCCATATATTAGGTTTATAATACTCAGAAATTCATACCCAGATGTCCTCAAGGACACATGGTACGGTGGATAAAGGCGTTGGTTAGATCCAGTAACAGACCCAAAAAGAGTGTGAGTTCAATACCCGGTTCAGGCAGTGGAGAACTTTCAGAGGGAAAAATTACCAGGAGATAACTGATAACTGACATCCATCAAACATGGCTCGTGGAACTAGAACAGTCTACCCCAGTGATCGAAATAAAGGGTTCGGTTCGAAATTCCAACCACCTGAAGAAGGCCGGAGCGTACAACGGCCGAAACGTTGTGACAAATATGGCGACAAAGATGAGGACAATAGTCCGAATAATGTAAATATTTTCAAATTAATAAGAATTGATTTTATCTGCAATATTTGGAATTTTAGTTTTACACAATGCAAAACAAAGACAAAATATAGTCTGCTCTGTTTTTACATGCTCAGCATTTATAGAAGTGAGCCTTATCTTGGAAGCAGTTTCAGGAATTGATACTCTGCATCCTCTTCTGGGAATGGCTTATAAGAATTTCATTTACCATTCATATAATCACAGAAGATATTCTTTTACTGCTCATATGATGAGCTTTTCAAATAAAACATTTCCAATACAAAGTTGAAGACCAAACAATTTTGAAGTCCATATCTTCATACACAATTCTACTTGGATGGGTTTTTCGAATCCCAACATGAAAGTATTTTGTTTTTTGGTTCTTCTTCATGCAGTTCTTTGCAAAAACAAACAATAAACATCAAAAACATCAAATGAACTGACATGGGTTCAATTCACAATGAAAGTAGGTCACATTAACTAGGTTAACTGCTTGGAAAGGTTTAAGGGAGATGTCACATTTCCTGGAAGTAAGTTTGTCTTTGTTTTTTGTATTGAAACTGTTGCCGTTTAAGATTTCAGAAGCATTTCTTTTGTTTGAATATCTCACCATAATTTCTTTGTCCGGCTTTTCATACAATCTTCATGAACAAATTCTCACCATTATTTCTTTTTTCTTTAAACCTTTTAATGTTGGACACCATCAATTGAACTTTCATTGGAGATCAGCAGATATCATCTATTGATGATTTAAACATTTTCCATTGCTCTTGATTTGAGTCTAAATGACGAATTGGCCAACTCTTGCATTTAAGAGGTTCGTGTTTACTAGGATTCATGTGTTTACATAATTTCCTGAAAGAACAAACCAAAGACTGCTATGTGTGCATCGATACTTTTCAAAGAGAAGAGGGGTGAAAAATGGTGACAACTTGATACAAAGAACTCCATTGAACATGAAATGCTTCAAGGAGTATCACACTGTTAAAAAATATTAAATTTAGCAAATTGAAATTTGTTTTATTTCCATTTTTTTCATTATTTTTATGATCTAAATATTTTAAAATATCAGTTTTAATGTTTTTGTATCACATTAAAGCAAATTTAAGCTTCTTGGTCCAATGTTCTCTGCTGACATTGAATCAATTGCTAGGAAAGTTGGTTCACTGTGTCGTTCGAGGTGATTTTTCTTTCCTGAATTTATCTTACATATTTATAGTTCTACCATTCATCCATGCATTGAACATTGCTGACACATTTGGTCCAGTGCTCCTGCTATGCATTTGAAGATTCTTGATAAAATCCAAAGAAGAATCCACAATTTTATTGGTTCTGACGTGGCATGTCGGCTTTAGTCACTTTTCCACCACCATAATATAGCTTCCCTGTGCCTTTTCTATAAATACTTTCATGGTAATTGTTCTGATGAATTCTACTCTATTAAAAGTTGTCATTTTTATTCCCCACCCCCACAGATAAATTGTATATAAGGGAACTAGTTAGGGCTACATAGGGACTTTGAGGTATTATGGTGGCTGCAGTAAGAATGGTAAGTAAGAATGTGTTGCTTTGGTGTAAATAATACTCTGGAATGTTTTGGTCAGTAATTGTGGTTAGCTAATTTTAAGACAAGACAGATTGAAGACCAGCCTTCCCCATCCCTGCTAAGGGCAGGGATGGGGAGGCTGCCACATTTTTGTATTTTTAAAATAAATATTACGCTCCTCTAGATTTTATGAATTGACAGCATGGTATCATCATTTTACAATGGAAATGACTAGATGTAACTGTAAGTTCTATGTTAACAGCTTCATTTCTCGCACTTCTCATTTGTGGAATTCTCTTCTGGTTTCTTACTTTCCAGTCAAGTTTGATCTTCAATAATCTAAATGCAATGTCAATCTTTATCTACTCTCTTCTTCAATTCTTTTTTTATTGTTCTTGCTCCTTAATAATGTTTTTCTTTTTCTTATTCTTTCATTATCAGCATCCCTTGTGTTTTAGTGGCTTTGTTGCCTTGCTTGGGAGTGAAATGATTAAAAAGACAACCCTTTAAGAAAACTGACTTTTGTCGTTAAATTGATAAAGGTCATAACTGCTCTTTCTTGGCCACACATTTGTAAATGACTTCAAATGGAGCTACTACATCGGATCAATAGATGCATCTACTGCAAGGAACTGTGTCATGCCAGAAAATCTTTCATTTTGCACATTTACAAATCCACCATTCATTGAATACTGTTGCCATATCTGCTCTAGTGCTTCTACTATTCATCTCGAGGTTATTGACAAAATCCAAAGAAGCGTCTGCAATGTTACTGGTCCTGACTTGGCATCTCAACTTCAGTCACTTTCGCACTGATGTGACGTGGCTTCCCTCTGTCTTTTCTACAAATATTTTCATGGCAACTGCTCTGACAAGCTTTTTTTCCCCCGGTGCCCCAACTGCATGTACTTAAGCGTGCTGCTCGATTGGCATCCAGGTCCCACTCTTTTATTGTTGAAATAGCTAAATGCAACCACCACTTCTACTCCAACAGTTTCTTTTCTCGCACTTCCTGCCTGTGGAATTCCCTTCTGTTTACTTGCTTCCCTGATGACTACAATCATCAAAGATTTAAATGCAATGTCGATCACCATCTTCTCTTTTATGGAATTCCATTCATCTTTTGTCCTTTACTCAATCCCCAGTCTTTTCTCTCACTTTCACACTTTGTACCCCCCCCCCCCGCATACTAGTGGCATTTCTGCCTTGCTTGGAGTGAAATGATAAAAAAAAAAAAATGATTACACTGCTGGGGTGAGGAGGATCAAGTGATGTAAAGCCCTACAGGCCTTTGCATTTAAAGTAGCCACTTGACAAACGTCACTTGTGTTCCTCGAAGATAAGAGCTTGGGAGGAAAATGCAGCAACATTCTAATGTTACTTGTCAGTACGAAGGGAATTGTGAATATTATTCCATCTATTTTTCAGATGTTTTATTTTAACAACTTTTCTGTGGATATGCACTGGCGCCTCAGATACTTGACATGGTGACTAGCAGACCTCATAGGCTGGGGCTGACCTGACACTTTAGGCCTTATTAATTAAGCTAAAGAAATACTCTGATATATTAAGAACCTGCTTTGCTTTCTGGAAATTCCTCAGTGCTTTTTATTTCTCTGTTTTTATTTTTCAACAAGCAGAACTGTTTAAAACTTTCACAATATATTTCTTTTCTTTTTTTAATCAATATCACTCCATGCAGGGTAGTAAAGGGATTACAGGGTGTGGAAGAATTAGGAACAGAAGCATTAATAATGGGTGAGAAGAGGAAAGAGTAATCAGGAGGTTAGGAGATAGCAATTGAAATTGCATTTAACTTTTTGTAGATTAAACTTGGCTGGAAAGCATGGAGCCAGGAGAAGTGAGAAGTGCAGGATACGAAACTGTTAGCATAGAAGTTATGGTTACATCTAGCTAGCTCAACTGTAAATTGATGAGATCGCATTGACAGTCTAGTACTCCCATTATATTCAAAAAGTCTAGGTAACAAAGCAAAGAGTTCATCGAAACAATTACTATGAATGTATTTATAGAAATGACACTAAAAAGCAACTTGACAGTGGTGGGCAAGTGACTGAAGTCGAGATTCCAGGTCAGGACTGATAATATTGCAGATTCATCTTTGGATTTTATAAAGGTGCTCCAGGTAAAGAGTAGGGGCACCAGACCATATATGGCAATAATATTCTAAGCATGGAAGAATGGTGGACTTATAGATATGTAAGATAGATTCTGGAGAGAAAAATTGTCCCGAAAGTTGTGTTAACATGTGAAGAAATGAGGTTTGAAGAAATCACTCACTCTCTTCACAAATACGTTACAGGATTTAATGGTCCAGAAGTGAGCACTCTAACCACTTGGCCATGTACCCATACGTCTCTCATATAACAAATGTTAAAATGCAAATAAAATTGATATTTTAGTTGGAAATTAGCAAAGTCTCTTCACCCCTCAATATCAAAACCAGAACAATCATTTTGGGCTACACTCTGTAATTCATCTTAAAAGTAAGGGTAGAGAGTAGAGGGACTGAAATACAAAGAAAAAGAGGGGGTGCTGAAAGTTGTTCTATCTGATCCACTTACCAAAATTTAAATATTTTCTTTTGTCGTTGGGCTGAAAAGCATTTGGTATCTGATGTAAAACTAAGCATTATCAGTTCAGGAGGGAAGGGGAGGGATGAGGGTCATTAAAGAATTGATCTTTATTGAATCTGTACAAAAATCCCAACATGCAGAGAATTTCTACAGTGGAAAAACTTTGGAGATTTAAAAAATGCAAAATTGTCTCACTGGAATTATCTTTTTTCTCAACTCACAGGTTTTCCAGTACTCTAAAATGAACCACACCCATCTCACTTGAGGAGCAGAGTGTTACAGTTTGAGAGATTCAGTTTCCTGTAATTTTCTAAGGATGTATCTCAACAATACATATGTATATACATAGCCATATTTTTTTTGTAAGACTAGAATTAATCTTGCACAAAGCAAAAATGGATCCTGCCTGGCAAAGGGTTTGTCATAATGATTTGAGGCAACATTTTACAAGGCTGGATGCTCTTCCAAATGCCCAACTCACACACGTATGGAGGTCCAACTATACTGAGTGTCTTTGCTGAGACCATATCTCTAGGAAGGTTGCCATTAAAGGCTTCAGACTCCATAACCTAGTCTTACATATACATACATACATACATATATATATATATATATATATATATATATATATATATGTGTGTGTGTGTGTATCTAGAGTTATAGGAATGCTTTATTTTCCAAATATGGTCAGCGCATTGTGGCCATGTTCATAGTTAATGTTATTGAGTGTTGACTTTTTCTTATTGAGTGCATTCAGCTCTAAGCCATTTCTAGATACGTACATAACACAACCCACACCTTCAGTTAAAAGTAAAAATAAAATCATTCCAGAAGAAGCTCATCCACCCTTTGACAGGTTTTGTTTTTTGTCCTGGGTGGTGACATACCACCCTCCTCACTAAAAGCAGAAAAGGCCAGTGCAGGGAGTTGGTTTAGATGCCAACCACTCATTTATGCAGCAGGTTCTATTGGGTTACAGGTTACCAATAGTAAGCCTAAGCCTGACCTGGGGTATGAAAGATGCCCTAAACTTAATATTTTAAGAAATTATGTTAATTCCAGTAGATATACAATATAATTGGAAGTGACACTGGTTTTTTTTTTAACCTTCCAAATTGAACAAAGGACAAATAAAATAAAATAAAGAAAATTGAATAAAAATCTGTCCTTTCCTGTAAAAGACGGTTGGCAACCTTAGTTGTACTCTCTTGAGTAACATCAGCTTTTGAATGAACAAAGTTAATTTAAAATGATATCCTAATTAGCAAATAATTCATTTTATCTTATTTTAATTGAAAAAGATATGAAGGAAAAAATGGAGTGAATAGAAGATGATACTTGAAAGATAAGTAAAAAACATCTTCCTTGAATATTATTATATCATGAGCAAATGTTGAGTCATCATCTTGATGTGCCAGGTCCCTTCAGGATATAGGCAATGATGGCTTTCCATAACTTCCTGTCCCTTGTAGCTCATAATAAACCTTGTCCCTCAGCTATTTCTCCCAAGCCTTGTTCCATTATCCATTTACTTAAGCTCATCAAGTATGTCACATTTTGTCTTCCTCTTGCCCTCTATCTGTCCTGTGAGTATCAGATTTTCCAAACCCTCTTTCCTCATTATGTGTCCTAGAAACCTCAGCTGTCTCTTCCTGGTGATAAGTATTAGTTTTCTTTTTGTTTCAATTTTCTCCAAAGCATCATAGTATCCGCAGTATCCGTCTACTGAAGAATCATATTTCTGTTGCGTCCTCTTAATCTTTGAGGAGATCGTCCAGCACTCACTGCCATACAGGAGGACAGATATCACATAGTGACTTAGTACTTTTTTCAAGCAAAATTTTCCTATTTTTTATTACTCTGTTTAGCTTTTGGAATGCTTACTTTGGCTATCCCAATATGCCTTCAGATCTCATTCCATCCTCTGCTAAAACACATCCCAGATATTTAAATTTCTGCAATGAGAGCCACTGTGCAACTGATGCTATGACAATCAGAAGCAAAACTCTCAATGCGTGCAAGCACACTGAAAACCAGAAATATTCACAACAGTTCATATTACTTCTGGCTCTAGCAAACAGATTAACTGGCAACTAAAAAATCACAATGATTCTAAACAGCACTTTACTTTACAATATTTCTAAGCCAACCACACTCAAGCATATAAACTTTATAAAAATTCAACTATTCGCTTGTTACATAAATTTGTTCATTTTTATAATTTAGTTTAATAATTATTATTTATTAATAGTTCTGATGAATCATTCAACAATGTATTCCTCTTCATTGTTTACGACTTCATGCCAATGATCCACAAACTAACTATTCAATGCCTCCATGATAGAAATCACTAAGTTTTGACTCAAAAATTTGATCAGGCCACGTTTTAATCTCGACATCATTGTTGAATCAAACGTCCCTCAAATTGTTAGAAGGTGACTGAAAAGGGTGATAGTCTGAAGGGGCTAAATCAGGAGAATATGATGGGTGTGGCAGAACTTCCCAACCAAGCTCTTTAATTGCATGTTTGGTCATGCTAACAACATGAGTGTGAGCATTGTCAAGTTGAATGTATTGCACTGTATTGCAGGTCAGGTTTTTTCAGCTGAATTGCTTCTTTGATCCTCTGTTCATTTGTTCAACATACACAGCTTAGCATTAACTGTTTGGTTGTTTTGAAGCATTTCAGATCAATTCTGTCAGTAATGAAGTTATCTCCATACACAGCACAAATGTCTCGAGCAGCTTTGTGGCAAAGCAAAGAGAAGACGAAGATGTTGAATATGTTCATTCATGTCTACTCGGCATTCCAACTTAATGGGGAGTCTAATCTGAAATAAAATTTCAATAATGTTAGACAATAGTTTCACAGGATGACCAGAGTTACTAAGAAGCAAAAATGCTATGAAAGATTATTCTTTAAGATCATTCAGAGAACATCAGAAAAAACAAACAAATATATATAACAGCCTAATATAAACATGGCCCATAATCCCCTCAGATTCCATGGAAACATAAAAGGAATCTAAAGACCTTAGTTAGCACATCTCAAATCCATTCCATGGGAGTCTCAATATGAGACGGTGGTTAATGAGCTAATCTGGTAGATTTTTACTACAGAGTAGTGAGTTCAACCCTCACTAGGTGACTCATATTTTGGCTAGTCTCTTTATGGGACATTACTAATCAAAGTCCAGCTCCAGGACTTGTTCCAACAGATTGCAGCCACATTGTTGCACTTAATGGAGGAAGGTTAGGATCAATCCCTGATATCTGAGGTGTCCCAAAAAATAATTTCTGATACCACCTGCAGCCATATTATTTATGATTACGATCATGTATGGGAAGGGCAAATAAATAAATAGCTTTGTCATGTCCGTAAAAGAATAAAGCAATAGAAATTAATCATGGTGTCAAAAAATAATTATAATAAAATAATTATAACAATTATAATTATCATTAATTCAGTCATTCTAAACAAATGAGAATCAACTGCACTTTTCTCCTCTACACACATGAACACGTGACATTCTCACTATCTGGAAGGCTGTCAACACGTGCATCAACAAAAATTGCTGCTCCATTTCCATAATAGTAACATTATCTCTTAGCGCTCAACAAAAATTGGAGGTAAGAAACACCCAGACACTTTTTGTATTTTTCCAACTATATTATCTGGACTCTCATTAAACACGTTTATAAAAAAGTATATGAGAAAGACTGTATGCACTTTACTTATTAGCTTACCCTTCTGTTGGATTCTGATCCATATTTGATCAACATTTGATCCCAAACTGACCAGATAATAAATAATATTCATTTTGTTGTATCCATGTCTTGCTGTTCCTCATTTTTATGAGTATTTTTGTATATAAAAATTTTAAAGGGTTCATAATTATTTATTCTGCTACAGTTTCCGAAGACACTCCTTGGCCCTAACTTCAAGCTGTAGTCTTTAGTCCCGTTCTCCTCTATGGGGGGTCTCACTCGAGAGAGATATCTGCGAAGTGTTGTCACGCTTTTGAAGGTTGCCCTGATGTTATATGGACCACAGATCCTTTGTATTTTCTCTGATAACCCCTTCACATAAGGCAGGTAGACTGTTTTCTGAGTGTTGTTGTCCTCCTCCTCCTCCTCCTCTTGTACCCGCCTATCCCAGTTTTGGGGGGCTGCTGCCATGTACCCAGGGTAGTTGTTACGTTGTAGGGTACTATTTATACTGACCAATTCCTTATCTAATGTCTCTGGGTCGCCACTTATGACTTTTGCTCGGTGTTGTAAGCAACGGACGATCCCTTTCTTTACGCTGTATGGATGGTGGGAGTTGAAATTGAGGTACTGTCCAGTGAATGTTGGTTTACGGTATACGGATGTCTTGAACCCATGCTCTGTTCGAGATATTAGTACATCCAGGAAACGTTGTGACAAATATGGCGACAAAGATGAGGACAATAGTCCGAATAATGTAAATACTGTACATAATACCTCATCTCAGAAATATAGACATATTTTAGAATGTTGATTTATTACGATTTACATTATTAAAAATAATTAAAAACAAAAAAATGATTCATATTTTACATAATGCCTTTTCAAATGCCTTATTTGAAGATAAATATTCACTAATTAAGGTTTTAATCCTTAATAAGAACTTTTATTCAGTTATAAAAAAAAGTTATGTTTTTCTGGTGCTGAGTTGTGTCAGTTCTGAGTTGTCCTGGTGCTCAGTCAGCAGTGTTGAGTTGTCCTGCACTCCAAATTTTATACTTGAACAGTGTTTTTTTTTATATGATTTAACATTACAGATGTTACTTGATAAACTGTTTTATAGACTGCTTCTCTGTAAAAAAAAAAAAAATACATCTGTTCATGCTATTCCTCTCATCCGCACAGAAAATATTGTTGTCACATATTGTCTGGTGCCCCTGCTATTTACCTTGATCTCCTTGATAAAATCCAAAGAAGAATTAGCAATATTATTGGTTCTGATCTGGCATCTGAGCTTCAGTCACTTTCCTGCCACTGTAAGGTTGCCTCCCGATGCCTTTTTTTTATAAATACTTTCATGGTAATTGTTCAGATGATCTCTTTGCTATGGGGACTAGTTAGTATTTTTATAGAGACAGTGAGGTATAATACCTCACTGTCTCTATGAAAATACTTTGGTTGTAGTAAGAACGGTATGTATGAATGTGGTGTTTTGGTGTAAGGAATATTGTTCGTACGATTGGGTCAGTGTTTGCGGCTAGCTAAGTTATATTTAAGACAGAAGAAGACCGTCCTTTTTCCCCAATCCCCCCTTCGGCCTTGTGCCACATTTCTGTAATTTATACAGAATAAATATCGCTCTTTGCTATGGTACCTAGACATTATGAATTTAAGCAGAGTACTAGACTGGCAGTGAATTCACATCAACCTATAGTTGAGAAAGTTTGTTGTAACCGTAAATTCTGTGCTAAGAGTTTCTTTTCTTGCACTTCTCACTTGTGGAACTCCCTTCATACTTTCTAGCCAATTTTAATCTGCAAAACTTTAAATGCAATGTCAATCACTATTTACAGTTTCCTCTTCCCATTCATTACTAATGTTTTTGTTCCTAATTCTTCCACACCCTGTAACCCCTTGTGTCTTAGTGGCTTGCATGGGGTGAGACCAATTAAAAAAAAACTCTGAAGTTTCTTTGTACTGTCCAAACATTTTCCCCAAACATAATCCAAAGACAATGCCATTTGCTTTGGTGCTATGTAGACTATTTGAACCAATTAAATTAAAATCAGCACAAACATTTATGGAAATTGATTTACTGTCAGGATTGGATTTGTCTCTGATGTGCCATGTCTCTTCAAAATGGGAGTGATAATGGCTCTCCACACTTCCTATTCTTCATAGATCTAGGTCATTTTTGCCTCCTTACTCTACCTGTTTGCTGTCCATTTATGCAAACTTATTAGGTAGGTTTCCCCCAGCCACTCTTGCCCTTCAACATGTCCAGAGAGTGTCTAATTCTCCAAGCCCTCTTTTCTCATTATGTGTCCCAAGAATTTCAACTGTCTCTTTCTGATTATAAGTATGAGAAACTGTTTACTGGAGAAATAAAAACGGACTTGGAATGTAAAGACATTGTATACAAAATGTTTATAACAATAAAAAGGAGTGTCATAAAGATTTGATATTTATTTGAAAGATCAAGAAAGACTCGGCTAAAAAGAAAGACATTAAAAAGATTCTTTGAAATCAATGTAAAATGTTTGAAACTTGAAAGTGTCAATAAAAAAATGTAGTAACTTAAACACGACTGGGTAGATATTCAGTGGGAATTATGCAAATGCTAACAAACAGTGTAAAAAGAAACTGGTAAGCATCCTAGAAAAGAGAAAAAGTAAAATTCTCTGGGATATTCCACTCAATCGTAGATGGCTGATCCTGTGCAGTCATTGTAAAAAATAATTATCGCTTGATGAATGTCTCTGTTCCAGCGGAGTAAAAAGAGAGAGTAAAAAGGGAAAAAAGCCTGGGTCTTGGTACAGAATTGAAAAAAAAAGAACATGAAGGTTATCAGATGACTACTAGTACTACTGAGAAAGGCATGAATCCATGATTTAAATAGCAGAATAGACTGATTTCTAGGAGAGGGAATAATCTGAATTCAAAACTGTGGAAAAGGCAAAAGGAAAGCAATCCACTATTTTTCTAAAGAAGTTATGGCAATTTACAGATAAAGGAAGTTGTAGAGAGCCATGATCATCTATCTCTGAAAAAAAGAAATTAATCATCATTGTTACCTAATCTTTCTCGAGAGAAATTGAAAAAAAAATTAAATTATTTGCAATATGACTAAAATATTTTAAATTACTTTTTTCCTCTTTACAAATAAACATAATTAATGATGAAATACAAGTGAAAAATGACAACATTATTGTAGTAACTGCATCAATATATTGCATCAATATATTGCATCAATATATTGCATCAATAAGTTAATGAAGAAAAAAACACAGACGGTATAATTCTTGTTATGTTCTTTGTCAGGAATTCCTTGTGTCAAAATAAATTTCTTCTCGGCAGAAACAGTGAAACATTTATTATTAATTTCCGACTTGTCTTTTGTTTTGTGTCTGTTGCTTTTCATGTTAACTAGAATCATTACTTCATGAATGTTAAACAAGCTGAATAGATTGGGAATAAATAAGAAGCCGCTAGCAAGACTTGAACTTTGGTTTCTTATCATGATCACCCGTCTTTCAGTTTAGCTACAATGACTTTAAAGACTGGTGCTGCCCAAATAAGCTACATAGATTCCAAGGATGTGGGTTCAAATGGCACCAGAAGTAGCTTCTTTATGTCTAATTTATGCTATGTATTTTAAAAACCATAAAATAACAACTAGAGAGTTTGGGCATTAGAGGCTGTGTAAACATGTTTAGTGGTCTACAAAGTAGTGTAAACATGTTTAGTGGTCTACACCCAGAAGTAGTGTAAACATGTTTAGTGGTCTACAAAGTAGTGTAAACATGTTTAGTGGTCCGGACCCAGAAGTACTGTAAACATGTTTAGTGGTCTACACCCAGAAGTACTGTAAACATGTTTAGTGGTCTACACCCAAAAGTAGTGTAAACATGTTTAGTGGTCTACACCCAGAAGTAGTGTAAACATGTTTAGTGGTCTACACCCAGAAGTAGTATAAACATGTTTAGTGGTCTGGTCCTCAGGGTTTTAGGACAACATTTTAACCACAGAGCTAACTCTGTGCTACTCAATGCTAATGCTGGTCCAATCTGGTTGTTGGCCGCTGGCTGCTTTGATTCATACCAACTCTACCCACACTGTATTCTTGATCTCTGAGCAGTGGAAGATTGATGGTTTTAGATCGCAGCACTGGTTCAAGTCATGATGGGGGCTACATTAAAGAAGAAAAATAGAATTAGAGATTCATGTCGTTAATCTTCAGTTGGTTTATATAGCACTCTTGGTACAACAAAAATTAACCCTTCCCTCATCAATCTCCATAGTGACACTGGGCCTTGTCTAAACTTCTGGAGGAGCTGGGTTCAAAGTTCTTGGAATCAGAAAATCTGGTGACAGCTGATTCCAGAGGCACTCAATGTGGATTCTCAGTGGAAAGAAAATGGAAACATTATTTATTAATCATAAGTGATAATGTTTATAAATTAATCATAAGTGATAATGTTTATAAATTAATCATAAGTGATAATGTTTATAAATTAATCATAAGTGATAATGTTTATAAATTAATCATAAGTGATAATGTTTTATCTACAAAGTTAATAGTTTATTTCAGAGTAGTATTTGTTTTTAATTAAAGATTTAATTAATTCTTAGGTGAAATATTTTAGTCTGAAAGGATTTATAATTTCAACCTGATTTTTCCAGGGTTATGAAAAATATAATCAAAATTAGATTGAAAATAGGACAGGCAAACGGAACAACATTCAAGAAGTAGTTTATTGTTAAACTTCTTAGTTATTATTAGTTATTATTGGTGAAATAGACTTTTTAGTTCAACCAGACAAGACCCCCCACCATCGCCACCACACATACATACACCATAAAAAATAGTGTAGTAGTCGAGCAGAAATTTTATCTCTCATTGTCAATGGGATGACATCCAAGTGTATCTGTCATTTGTCCTGCATGTGTTTTATTTTTTAAATAATTCTAAAAGTGATGATGTCATCTTTCCAAGTGACTATATTAAAAAAATCACTAATTCATTGAACTTATTCAATCAAAACTGTTTTGAATGGGAAGCAACTCTCCTGTAATGTTAAAAAAACCTGACTTTTTGTGCTGGAGATGAATGTGGTTCTACCGTGGATTGCTCTCAAGATGGATCTTTGTCTCGTGTGCAGCACTGACTTCAGTACTGGGTTTTTGTCAATTTGCATGTTTTGTCTTGTATAAAATAATTGCAATGGCGATTTCTCTAATTTTTCTTATTTCTTAACTGAACTGGAAATGTAGAGCAACTCTGATTATTCAGTGCAAAAGTCTGGAATGGCAGATCATAAATCCAAATAAAAAAGAGCACTCCCACTTCTGGGATGAAATCCTAAGAATTGATAGGAAACACTTCAAATTAAGCAAATTAAAGAGACAGCAAATATAAGCTTTTTTGACTAGTTTCATATTTCAAGTCAACATAGATTTCAGTATAGAATAGTTTTCTTTATTCAACAAGGAAAGAATTGTTGATAGCCATGCCCCCCCCACCTCATCAATTGGTCCGTTTTATATGATTGTCTAGGAATCATATCATCAGTGTCTTGTTGGAATGAATACAGTTACTTGGTATTTAAGCTATCTCATGGGTTTGCCATCTTGTCCTATAAAAATGAAATTCTTCTCTTGCCTTTGGAATTAAAAACCTGAGAGGTTGGAGAATGGATTTGCTGTAATGCAGTGCAGACAATGCCAACAACACGAAGAACAGAGTTTGACATTTTGATTAAATCTTAGAATCCATATTTGAAACTAGAATTTACCAAACTTGTTATGTTACAACATTATACCATTATTAATTATTCATTCTTTCTTTAATTAGTAATTATCCATTTTTTCATTCATTAATAATTGAATTTTTCACTGAATCTTTTTATATTCATTCTGAATTGTATAATGTTTGTAAAGCATTACTTAAGCCTTGTTAGGCTTAATGTATAATTAAATAATTGTGTAAGTGTATCATTTATTGTGTAATTGCGTAAGTGTATCACTTATTGCAGGGGTGAGCAAACTTTTTAGTACAAGGGCCGCATTCTAAAAATTTATAGTTTTACTGGGCCGCATAGTATATATAAACCAAAATAATTGATATTTAAAATTGGCAAAATAAAGGGCTTTTAAAGGAAAAATATAGTTTTAATAAATAACATTTTAAAGCGGGCCACACAAAATCGTTTGGCGGGCCGCATGTGGCCTGCGGCCGTAGTTTGCCCGCCCCTGACTTATTGTGTAATTGCATAAGTGTATCACTTATTGTGTAATTGTGTAAGTGTATCACATAATGTGTAATTGTGTCAGTGTACCACTTAATGTGTAACTAAGTAATTGTGTATCACTAATGTAAAATATTTGCAAAACTCTTTCTGTAAGATTTCCAATGATGACCACCTATTTGTTGTGTGAGGAGGGCTATTAACAGGCGCTAGAAAACTGGCTGTACCTGTGCACCACTTGATGGATTCTCAGCTTCCAATGGCAACAATCCAATAACAAGAACCAGAACCTGCCATACCGTCATCTAATGGTAAAGCAGGATTTTGTTAATGTCTCATTAGTATCACGATGATCTGATACCTTCTTTTGCTTCAAGGACCATATATTCCCAAATAGTCACTCATCTCTTCTAAGTACTGATCAAGCTCATCGTTAGTAACTGAAAGAGGACCACAGCTTTCACGGGGAATGGTGTAAGACTCCTTCTTCATACAGAACTGGCTGCAATCATTGCAAGAGAATTTGAGAAAATGAAAAAGTGCAGCTATGCACAAGGCTTAGGTTGAAATCCTATAGATTCCAAAAAAATCTTTAACAAAAATCTCAAGAGAGGCAAAATGACAGTGCCTTACTAAATGGCCCTGAGGTTATCTCATCCTCATCAGATAAGGCAAAGCTCTTCACAATGAATATTGCCTAGCTTGACATTAAATGAGAAAAGCCACCCCCTTTCCAACTTCCCCTCTTACAAGACTCCAGATGTATCAAAATCCTAAGAAGACTACTATTCTAGATAGAATCCTTCACTCAAAGAATCCGAGAGGCATTAGACAATACATGTATCAAGAGGCTGATTATCTTAGATATACCAAATAATTTTGACAAGACATGTCATAGAGAGTTGCTATAGAAGCTCTCCAGCTATAGAATCCCTGGGAGTCCTTCCTAACAGGTAGGTAGTTGTTAATGGCCAGTCTTCTGAGGCCCATGAAATCAATGCAGGCACCCCCAAGGCTTACTGCTCAGTCCCAGCCTCTGATTTATATTAATGATCTGCTTAACAGAACACTCTGATCTTTAATGCAGATGATCTACAATAGATGGTATAGAGGTGCACCTCCAAGAATTTAGATAACCAGAGTCTGGCAGCTGATCTCATATCTGATCTAGCTGTAACAGCTCAATGGGGGTGGGGAATGGCTGGTGACATTCAATATCTCAAAAACCTGTCTATTGCAATGAATTGGTGTTCTCTCAAGGAGACCTCTTACCGTGAAGGCTTTTTTGGATTTAACCCCACCCCAGACCTCAAGTGGAAATCATGCATACAATCCATCGATAAAGATACGGACAAAATGGTCAGCTCCCTGTTTCTGACACGTCCTACTATGTTCTACCTTTATAGAAGCCAGATCAGGCCGAAAGATGGACGGCTGCAGCCGCATCAGGGCTGGTGCTGCCCAGTCTTCGCTTTCCAGTCTTGATAGAGTCCAGAAGTGTGGGTAAGGAATTATTTTCCACCCTACAAATCCTTTATATATAATTATTATAGAAGATTATTATTATAATTATTATGTATATATATATATATATATATATATATATATATATATATATTAAAAAGAAGAGAGGTACCGCAAACTTTTTTGGTTGTAATATGGGTTTTTTTAAAAAAATATTATTCTTTATTTTTCATAGTTTTACAACACGTGTTTCTGGTCTTACGACCGTCTTCAGGTAAAGGGTGGAGATTTCCACATATTATTAAAAATAATTATTAAAAATAATTAATTTTTTCCTTTATGTTTTTCAATGTTAAATCTTCTCGATATGAGACATTCTCTGTTTTTGTGTTGGTCATTCCAATGTCTTTCTTTAAAAAAAAAAAAAAAAAAGAAAGACATTGGAATGACCAACACAAAAACAGAGAATGTCTCATATAGAGAAGATTTAACATTGAAAAACATAAAGGGAAAAAATTAATTATTTTTAATAATATGTAGAAATCTCCACCCTTTACCTGAAGACGGTCGTAAGACCAGAAACACGTGTTGTAAAACTATGAAAAATAAAGAATAATATTTTTTTAAAAAACCCACATTACAACCAAAAAAGTTTGCGGTACCTCTCTTCTTTTTAATATACACACTTTTCTCTCGTTGGAACCATTATAACCTCTTCATTTCATTTTATATATATATATATATACACACACACACACTGAAACAGGATTGAAATAAAGTTCAAATATATATAAATTATTCCAGGATCATTTTCCAACTTATTCAAGATGATCTTCACCTTCTAAACTTCTAAAATTCTGTCCTGGAATAACAAGGTTTTAAGTCTTTTTTAACTGCTCTTTGGACTGTCATAGCTGAACTCCTCTCTCACGTGCCAAATGTCTTATAAATTGAATTGGATCTTTTCTAATAATTCTAAGTTAAAATGATGATCCCTCTTCCTGTTGTGACCTCATGATTCAGTTTTCCTCTCTACTGTTCCCTCTTTTTAAAACTTATTCACCGTTTGTTTGATGGTTGTTGACTTTGAAGGTGGAAGCCTGAGTATGAATGTTAGTACCATTACTGAAAGCCTGAATGATCTTTTTCCTCTCACTATTGCTCATTTGGGAAGACAATGATGTTGACATAAAACAATTTAAACCTGCTCTCTTTTCAGCTGAATAACTCAAAGGGTTTCTCAGTGATTCTTACAGCAAATGGTGTCAAGATGGCTAAATGTCATATTTGAAAACGTTGAAAACAGAAACTCAATTAGCATTGTGGTTTTTTTAGATATTAAACATTTTATGGGATGGACATTGCTGTTCATGATTTGGACAATTTTGCTGTTACAATTGTTATATATACATAATTATTTTTTTAAAATATGATTTCATCCCTACATAAGAGTTCTCATGTTTCAAAAACAGAAGCTAAAAAACCAGCTCTGTTTCATCCTCAAGTGAATTTTGGAATAACTAATTTTGAAATTTACGGAGCTTTATAAGCATATACAGGCTCTACTTATGTATTGAGTTTTTTAAAAATAAAAACAAAAATACTAAAGAACTTCGGATTATTAACCTAATGGTTCTTTCGTATTTTCCTATATATTTGCACACACACACACACACATATATATATATATATATATATATATATATATATCAATGCTATTAAAGTTTAAATGGTAAATACTTATAAATTATATTTTCACATTTGGAATACAATATTATAGATTTTAACATGATAATAAATGTATTCCAAATGTGAAAATTGTTCCTGCTCTACTCTCTATGTGCCATGTCTCTCCACAGCGTCCTAAAATCATATTTAATTGACAATATAATCAAAACTGCATCAATCTATAAAAAGTGCTGCATACATAAAAAAAATAAAACATCATTTTGATTTGAGACACGCGATGATTATAATCTTCTTGCCATCTGTTCTGAATGAGATTTGAATAAAACTTAGCACACAGAAAAATGTGCAAATTTCTCTTATCACAGACAAAATATCGATTCTTGTTTGCTTCCAAAAAAGGGTTTGAAAATTCTACTCAGTATTGAACGAAGAATCAAAAAGCAAATTTCAGATTAGAATTACTGAATCCTTCATTCTTAACTGATTTCTTAATTTGTCACCAAATGTGATTTTGATTTGCATCTTGGCTCGCATTTTCCTTTCTGTTCAAAATAAAAATCAATCTTGTGTCTCAGCATTTAGATTTTCAGATTTAAAGTATTTTCTCTTTACTTTTCTGTATTCATCTCTCTTTTCAGCCATTTTGAGCTGAAAATAAACTTGGATTATGTCTTTGCTGACAAGACAAATTTTTATGTCAACTTCAAAAAACAGAAGGATTATATGCACAAGATTTTTTTCCAAAAACATCCGAATTCTTCAAATTTCCAATAATAGGTTTAAGTTAGTATAAAAAGAACAATTTTTCTTGTGTTCTTTTGACTTGATAAATCTGTTCATAGTGTCTGCATGAATCATAAAAAATGCAAAATTAACAATACAATCTTTTCAGGAAATTAGTATTTTGGTATTTACACTATTTAAATTATTCGACTGTTGTCCTCATCTTTATTGTTATATTCACAACATTTCAGCCTTTGTATACTCTGGCCTTCTCCAGGTGAGATACGTTGGAATTTCAAACCGAACCCTTTATTTCATCCACTGGGGTAGACTGTTCTAGTTCCATGTTTCATGCCATTTGTGAACAAGGACACATAGCACAGTTGATAAAAGCCTTGATTGAAGTAAACCAGTGACTTGAACCAAAGAGTTGAGAGTTCAATACTTGGCCACAGCAGAGATGAACAAAAACTTGGACAATTGAGTTACTCAAGGGAAATAAGTGAAACTGAGATATTCGGAACAATTTCCAGCCATAGATTAAATAAAAGGTTAGTACAAAATTTCCATCACTTACTCAGATTGACAAACACCTGATGAAGGCTGGAGAGAAGAAGAGGTAAAATGTGATAACAACAAAGTTGAGGACAATAGACCATATGTAAATAATAAGAAAAGTATTTGTTAAAGAAAACAAACACAGGGCATTAAAATATCCGGAATTTTATTATTATTATTTTTAGATGAAGCTTTGTCAATTCTTATTCATTTTTCACTAGTATTTCTTTCATCTTCATTTCAATTGCTTTATTTCCACTAGTTGTATTAGTAGTAATATTATCTGGAATTTTATTATTATTATTATTATTAGATGAAGCCTTGTCAATTCTTATTCATTTTTCACTAGTATTTCTTTCATCTTCATTTCAATTGCTTTATTTCCACTAGTAGTATTAGTAGTAATATTATCTGGAATTTTATTATTATTATTAGATGAAGCCTTGTCAATTCTTATTCATTTTTCACTAGTATTTCTTTCATCTTCATTTCAATTGCTTTATTTCCACTAGTAGTATTAGTAGTAATATTATCTTGAATTTTATTATTATTATTATTATTAGATGAAGCCTTGTCAATTTTTATTCATTTTTTACTAGTATTTCTTTCATCTTCATTTCAATTGCTTTATTTCCACTAGTAGTATTAATAGTAATATTATCTTGAATTTTATTATTATTATTATCAGATGAAGCCTTGTTAATTCTTATTCATTTTTCACTAGTATTTCTTTCATCTTCATTTCAATTGCTTTATTTCCACTAGTAGTATTAATAGTAATATTATCTTGAATTTTATTATTATTATTATCAGATGAAGCCTTGTTAATTCTTATTCGTTTTTCACTAGTATTTCTTTCATCTTCATTTCAATTGCTTTATTTCCACTAGTAGTATTAATAGTAATATTATCTTGAATTTTATTATTATTATTATCAGATGAAGCCTTGTTAATTCTTATTCATTTTTCACTAGTATTTCTTTCATCTTCATTTCAATTGCTTTATTTCCACTAGTAGTATTAATAGTAATATTATCTTGAATTTTATTATTATTATTATCAGATGAAGCCTTGTTAATTCTTATTCATTTTTCACTAGTATTTCTTTCATCTTCATTTCAATTGCTTTATTTCCACTAGTAGTATTAATAGTAATATTATCTTGAATTTTATTATTATTATTATCAGATGAAGCCTTGTTAATTCTTATTCATTTTTCACTAGTATTTCTTTCATCTTCATTTCAATTGCTTTATTTCCACTAGTAGTATTACTAGTAATATTATCTGGAATTTTATTATTATTATTAGATGAAGCCTTGTCAATTCTTATTCATTTTTCACTAGTATTTCTTCCATCTTCATTCCAATTGCTTTATTTCCACTTGTAGTAATAGTAGTAATATTATCTGGAATTTTATTATTATTATTAGATGGAGCCTTGTCAATTCTTATTCATTTTTCACTAGTATTTCTTTCATCTTCATTCCAATTGCTTTATTTCCACTTGTAGTATTAGTAGTAATATTATCTGGAATTTTATTATTATTATTATTATTAGATGAAGCCTTGTCAATTCTTATTCATTTTTCACTAGTATTTCTTTCATCTTCATTTCACTGGCTTTATTTCCACTAGTAGTATTAGTAGTAATATTATCTGGAATTTTATTATTATTATTAGATGAAGCCTTGTCAATTCTTATTCATTTTTCACTAGTATTTCTTTCATCTTCATTCCAATTGCTTTATTTCCACTTGTAGTATTAGTAGTAATATTATCTGGAATTTTATTATTATTATTAGATGAAGCCTTGTCAATTCTTATTCATTTTTCACTAGTATTTCATTCATCTTCATTTCAATTGCTTTATTTCCACTAGTAGTATTTGTAGTAATATTATCTTGAATTTTATTATTATTATTAGATGAAGCCTTGTCAATTCTTATTCATTTTTCACTAGTATTTCTTTCATCTTCATTTCAATTGCTTTATTTCCACTAGTAGTATTAGTAGTAATATTATCTGGAATTTTATTATTATTATTAGATGAAGCCTTGTCAATTCTTATTCATTTTTCACTAGTATTTCTTTCATCTTCATTTCAATTGCTTTATTTCCACTAGTAGTATTAGTAGTAATATTATCTTGAATTTTATTATTATTATTATTATTAGATGAAGCCTTGTCAATTTTTATTCATTTTTTGCTAGTATTTCTTTCATCTTCATTTCAATTGCTTTATTTCCACTAGTAGTATTAATAGTAATATTATCTTGAATTTTATTATTATTATTATCAGATGAAGCCTTGTTAATTCTTATTCATTTTTCACTAGTATTTCTTTCATCTTCATTTCAATTGCTTTATTTCCACTAGTAGTATTAATAGTAATATTATCTTGAATTTTATTATTATTATTATCAGATGAAGCCTTGTTAATTCTTATTCATTTTTCACTAGTATTTCTTTCATCTTCATTTCAATTGCTTTATTTCCACTAGTAGTATTAATAGTAATATTATCTTGAATTTTATTATTATTATTATCAGATGAAGCCTTGTTAATTCTTATTCATTTTTCACTAGTATTTCTTTCATCTTCATTTCAATTGCTTTATTTCCACTAGTAGTATTAATAGTAATATTATCTTGAATTTTATTATTATTATTATCAGATGAAGCCTTGTTAATTCTTATTCATTTTTCACTAGTATTTCTTTCATCTTCATTTCAATTGCTTTATTTCCACTAGTAGTATTAATAGTAATATTATCTTGAATTTTATTATTATTATTATCAGATGAAGCCTTGTTAATTCTTATTCATTTTTCACTAGTATTTCTTTCATCTTCATTTCAATTGCTTTATTTCCACTAGTAGTATTAATAGTAATATTATCTTGAATTTTATTATTATTATTATCAGATGAAGCCTTGTTAATTCTTATTCATTTTTCACTAGTATTTCTTTCATCTTCATTTCAATTGCTTTATTTCCACTAGTAGTATTACTAGTAATATTATCTGGAATTTTATTATTATTATTAGATGAAGCCTTGTCAATTCTTATTCATTTTTCACTAGTATTTCTTCCATCTTCATTCCAATTGCTTTATTTCCACTTGTAGTAATAGTAGTAATATTATCTGGAATTTTATTATTATTATTAGATGGAGCCTTGTCAATTCTTATTCATTTTTCACTAGTATTTCTTTCATCTTCATTCCAATTGCTTTATTTCCACTTGTAGTATTAGTAGTAATATTATCTGGAATTTTATTATTATTATTATTATTATTAGATGAAGCCTTGTCAATTCTTATTCATTTTTCACTAGTATTTCTGTCATCTTCATTTCACTGGCTTTATTTCCACTAGTAGTATTAGTAGTAATATTATCTGGAATTTTATTATTATTATTAGATGAAGCCTTGTCAATTCTTATTCATTTTTCACTAGTATTTCTTTCATCTTCATTCCAATTGCTTTATTTCCACTTGTAGTATTAGTAGTAATATTATCTGGAATTTTATTATTATTATTAGATGAAGCCTTGTCAATTCTTATTCATTTTTCACTAGTATTTCATTCATCTTCATTTCAATTGCTTTATTTCCACTAGTAGTATTTGTAGTAATATTATCTTGAATTTTATTATTATTATTAGATGAAGCCTTGTCAATTCTTATTCATTTTTCACTAGTATTTCTTCTTCTTCATTCCAATTCCTTTATTTCCACTAGTAGTATTAGTAGTAATATTATCTGGAATTTTATTATTATTATTAGATGAAACCTTGTCAATTCTTATTCATTTTACACTAGTATTTCTTTCATCTTCATTTCACTGCCTTTATTTCCACTAGTAGTATTAGTAGTAATATTATCTGGAATTTTATTATTATTATTAGATGAAGCCTTGTCAATTCTTATTCATTTTTCACTAGTATTTCTTCCATCTTCATTCCAATTGCTTTATTTCCACTTGTAGTAATAGTAGTAATATTATCTGGAATTTTATTATTATTATTAGATGAAGCCTTGTCAATTCTTATTCATTTTTCACTAGTATTTCTTTCATCTTCATTCCAATTGCTTTATTTCCACTTGTAGTATTAGTAGTAATATTATCTGGAATTTTATTATTATTATTATTATTAGATGAAGCCTTGTCAATTCTTATTCATTTTTCACTAGTATTTCTGTCATCTTCATTTCACTGGCTTTATTTCCACTAGTAGTATTAGTAGTAATATTATCTGGAATTTTATTATTATTATTAGATGAAGCCTTGTCAATTCTTATTCATTTTTCACTAGTATTTCTTTCATCTTCATTCCAATTGCTTTATTTCCACTTGTAGTATTAGTAGTAATATTATCTGGAATTTTATTATTATTATTAGATGAAGCCTTGTCAATTCTTATTCATTTTTCACTAGTATTTCTTTCATCTTCATTCCAATTGCTTTATTTCCACTTGTAGTATTAGTAGTAATATTATCTCGAATTTTATTATTATTATTAGATGAAGCCTTGTCAATTCTTATTCATTTTTCACTAGTATTTCTTTCATCTTCGTTCCAATTGCTTTATTTCCACTTGTAGTATTAGTAGTAATATTATCTGGAATTTTATTATTATTATTAGATGAAGCCTTGTCAATTCTTATTCATTTTTCTCTAGTATTTCTTTCATCTTCATTTCAATTGCTTTATTTCCACTTGTAGTATTAGTAATAATATTATCTGGAATTTTATTATTATTATTATTAGATGAAGCCTTGTCAATTCTTATTCATTTTTCACTAGTATTTCTTTCATCTTCATTCCAATTGCTTTATTTTCACTAGTAGTATTATTAGTAATATTAACTGGAATTTTATTATTATTATTAGATGAAGTCTTGTCAATTCTTATTCATTTTTCACTAGTATTTCTTTCATCTTCATTTCAATTGCTTTATTTTCCCTAGTAGTATTAGTAGTAATATTATCTGGAATTTTATTATTATTATTAGATGAAGCCTTGTCAATTCTTATTCATTTTTCACTAGTATTTCTTTCATCTTCATTTCAATTGCTCTATTTCCACTAGTTGTATTAGTAGTAATATTATCTGGAATTTTATTATTATTATTATTAGATGAAGCCTTGTCAATTCTTATTCATTTTTTACTAGTATTTCTTTCATCTCCATTCCAATTGCTTTATTTCCACTAGTAGTATTAGTAGTAATATTATCTGGAATTTTATTATTATTATTAGATGAAGCCTTGTCAATTCTTATTCATTTTTCACTAGTATTTCTTTCATCTTCATTTCAATTGCTTTATTTCCACTAGTAGTATTAGGAGCAATATTATCTGGAATTTTATTATTATTATTAGATGAAGCCTTGTCAATTCTAATTCATTTTTCATCAGTATTTCTTTCATCTTCATTTCAATTACTTTATTCCCACTAGTAGTATTAGTAGTAATATTATATGGAATTTTATTATTATTATTATTTGATGAAGCCTTGTCAATTCTTATTCATTTTTCACTAGTATTTCTTTCATCTTCATTTCAATTGCTTTATTTCCACTAGTAGTATTAGGAGCAATATTATCTGGAATTTTATTATTATTATTAGATGAAGCCTTGTCAATTCTAATTCATTTTTCACTAGTATTTCTTTCATCTTCATTTCAATTACTTTATTTCCACTAGTAGTATTAGTAGTAATATTATCTGAAATTTTATTATTATTATTAGATGAAGCCTTGTCAATTCTAATTCATTTTTCACTAGTATTTCTTTCATCTTCATTCCAATTACTTTATTTCCACTAGTAGTATTAGTAGTAATATTATCTGGAATTTTATTATTATTATTATTAGATGAAGCCTTGTCAATTCTTATTCATTTTTCACTAGTATTTCTTTCATCTTCATTTCAATTGCTTTATTTCAACCAGTAGTATTAGTAGTAATATTATCTGGAATTTTATTATTATTATTATTTGATGAAGCCTTGTCAATTCTTATTCATTTTTCACTTGTATTTCTTTCATCTTCATTTCAATTGTTTTATTTCCACCAGTAGTATTAGTAGTAATATTATCTGGAATTTTATTATTATTATTATTTGATGAAGCCTAGTCAATTCTTATTCATTTTTCACTAGTATTTCTTTCATCTTCATTTCAATTGCATTATTTCCACTAGTAGTATTTATAGTAATATTATCTTGAATTTTATTATTATTATTAGATGAAGCCTTGTCAATTCTTATTCATTTTTCACTAGTATTTCTTCTTCTTCATTCCAATTCCTTTATTTCCACTAGTAGTATTAGTAGTAATATTATCTGGAATTTTATTATTATTATTAGATGAAGCCTTGTCAATTCTTATTCATTTTACACTAGTATTTCTTTCATCTTCATTTCACTGGCTTTATTTCCACTTGTAGTATTAGTAGTAATATTATCTGGAATTTTATTATTATTATTAGATGAAGCCTTGTCAATTCTCATTCATTTTTCACTAGTAATTCTTTCATCTTCATTTCAATTGCTTTATTTCCACTAGTAGTATTAGTAGTAATATTATCTTGAATTTTATTATTATTATTATTAGATGAAGCCTTGTCAATTCTTATTCATTTTTCACTAGTATTTCTTTCATCTTCATTCCAATTGCTTTATTTCCACTTGTAGTATTAGTAGTAATATTATCTTGAATTTTATTATTATTATTATTTGATGAAGCCTTGTCAATTCTCATTCATTTTTCACTAGTATTTCTTTCATCTTCATTTCAATTGCTTTATTTCCACTAGTAGTATTAGTAGTAATATTATCTGGAATTTTATTATTATTATTATTAGATGAAGCCTTGTCAATTCTTATTCATTTTTCACTAGTATTTCTTTCATCTTCACTTCAATTGATTTATTTCCACTAGTAGTATTAGTAGTAATATTATCTGGAATTTTATTATTATTATTAGATGAAGCCTTGTCAATTCTCATTCATTTTTCACAAGTATTTCTTTCATCTTCATTTCAATTGCTTTATTTCCACTAGTAGTATTAGTAGTAATATTATCTGGAATTTTATTACTATTTGTCTTATTATATCCTTATATAAAAATTTGTGTCATTTTTGGGATGAATCACCCACTCTCTCTCTGATATATATATGTTTATATATATATATATATATATATATATATATATAATACTTGAAAATTTCTTTTTTGATGTGTTTCATCCGTTATATATATTGTCATTCACAGACATCTCATCAGTGTGGCTAGACATCTGGTTGCCTCTAGCTAGGATTGAAACCCGGCTGAATTGGCGCTAGTTGGAAATTCTACTCCGAAGATGTTGGCACACAGCAGAGATGAAGGTGAATTTAACCGTATTTATTTTTGTATAATCACACAGTGACTGAGAGAACTCAATTCACTTTATCGAAGAGTTTTGCATTATTAGCTGTAATAATCACTGCTTACAAATGCACACTTTCTCCCCAAAGAGCTCAACCGATATAAATTTTTCAGGAGCATTTATATTGTTATCCACAGACAGACTGTTTCACTGTATCACAGCCCATCAGTGTGGCTAGACGTCATCTTGCCTCTACCTAGGATCGAAATGATAAAGAAGAGTTTTACTTTTGTCATTATTCATATTGTTTTTTACAGATATATTTCATATATATATATATATATATATATATATATATATATATATATATATATATATAAAGAGAGAGAGACAGAGAGAGAGAGAGAGAGCGAGAGAGACATTTTGTATATTGAAGTGCGTGATCTCTCAAAGATTGTAATTCAATCCAACCTTTTTATAAATAATAGAAAAATCCAATCTATGAATTTAATTTTACATTTTGAGTAAATTGCCTTCCCTTCTCTACATTTTCTTCTTTTCATTAAATCCAATCCAAGATATCAAACAGTCCTGAAGACATCAGGAGTTGACAGCCAATCAAGAAATCAACCCTTTTTCTTCCTCTCTTTCTTTTTCTTATCTACCACATTTTTTTAAAGAACTTTTAGTATTTAAAATTCAAACAATACCCTATGTGTTTATTATTTAAAGTTTTGACAATTGCTATCTTTGGCAGGGTTTTATGAAAATCACAAAACAAGGAAAAGAAGAAAGAATTTCTATTATTTTTACCTCAAGTGATTTCCTACCAAATCTGAGAAAATGAATCATTCTGCTTGTAAAAGAAAGAGAAAAGAAAACTAAATCAAAGAATGTACTTGCAGATTTTTAAGAAGTAAGAATAATAAATCATTTATTTACAGATTCCAACCCATTTTCATTTTGTTCAACTGAAAGAACTAAAGACCTCTAATTATATCTCTGAATGGAGGATTGGCTTCTGCGATCGACTCTTTGTCCATTTTTGCTGGTTCCAATCTTTCCAGAAGTAATTTTTACTTGATGGCTATTGATTCCATCAGAATCAATTTTTTGGGTCACCACTCTTACTGACCTGATTGTATTTGGGGCTCATTAATAGTTCTGAAAAGTTTTGGGATATCAGACATTGGGCTGCCTTGTCTCTTCAAAGAATCTCAAACAAAATGCTACACTTTTCTTGGCTTGACTAGTATTTTTTATTTTCATTTCTGCAGATTTTTATTGCAATTAGTGAGACTGTCATTTGACAGCCTTTAATAAATAGAGCAGATTGGAAAGGAAAAAGAAAATCTTTCAGCAAATTTATATCCCTTTTTCTTCAAGAAGCCTTTTTGTGTGTTGCATTATTCAATTCTTCCAGATTCTTACTACTGAGAATTCTAACTGTACTTCCTTCTATAAGTTTACTTTTCTGCAATATTTAATAACTTTGCAAAAATCTATGAGCAAAATCTTGGTTGAAAAAAAGAGGAAAAAGCCATATTGATTTTTATTAGAAGAATTAACACTGATTCATAATATTTGAAATGAAGATGAAAGAAATACTAGTGAAAGATGAATAAGAATTGACAAGTCTGCATCTAATAATAATAATAAAATTCCAGATAATATTACTACTAATACTACTAGTGGAAATAAAGTAATTGAAATGAAGATGAAAGAAATACTAGTGAAAAATGAATAAGAATTGACAAGGCTTCATCTAATAATAATAATAAAATTCCAGATAATATTACTACTAATACTACTAGTGGAAATAAAGTAATTGAAATGAAGATGAAAGAAATACTAGTGAAAAATGAATAAGAATTGACAAGGCTTCATCAAATAATAATAATAATAAAATTCCAGATAATATTACTACTAATATTACTAGTGGAAATAAAGCAATTGAAATGAAGATGAAAGAAATACTAGTGAAAAATGAATAAGAATTGACAAGGCTTCATCTAATAATAATAATAAAATTCCAGATAATATTACTACTAATACTACTAGTGGAAATAAAGCAATTGAAATGAAGATGAAAGAAATACTAGTGAAAAATGAATAAGAATTGACAAGGCTTCATCTAATAATAATAATAATAAAATTTCAGATAATATTACTACTAATACTACTAGTGGAAATAAAGCAATTGAAATGAAGATGAAAGAAATACCAGTGAAAAATGAATAAGAATTGACAAGGCTTCATCTAATAATAATAATAATAAAATTCCAGATAATATTACTACTAATACTACTAATGGAAATAAAGCAATTGAAATGAAGATGAAAGAAATACTAGTGAAAATGAATAAGAATTGACAAGGCTTCATCTAATAATAATAATAATAAAATTCCAGATAATATTACTACTAATACTACTAATGGAAATAAAGCAATTGAAATGAAGATGAAAGAAATACTAGTGAAAAATGAATAAGAATTGACAAGGCTTCATCTAATAATAATAATGATAAAATTCCAGATAATATTAATACTAATACTACTAGTGGAAATAAAGCCATTGAAATGAAGATGAAAGAAATACTAGTGAAAGAATGAATAAGAATTGACAAGGCTTCATCTAATAATAATAATAATAAAATTCCAGATAATATTACTACTAATACTACTAATGGAAATAAAGCAATTGAAATGAAGATGAAAGAAATACTAGTGAAAAATGAATAAGAATTGACAAGGCTTCATCTAATAATAATAATAATAAAATTTCAGATAATATTACTACTAATACTACTAGTGGAAATAAAGCAATTGAAATGAAGATGAAAGAAATACTAGTGAAAAATGAATAAGAATTGACAAGGCTTCATCTAATAATAATAATAATAAAATTCCAGATAATATTACTACTAATACTACTAGTGGAAATAAAGGAATTGAAATGAAGATGAAAGAAATACTAGTGAAAAATGAATAAGAATTGACAAGGCTTCATCTAATAATAATAATAATAAAATTTCAGATAATATTACTACTAATACTACTAGTGGAAATAAAGCAATTGAAATGAAGATGAAAGAAATACCAGTGAAAAATGAATAAGAATTGACAAGGCTTCATCTAATAATAATAATAATAAAATTCCAGATGATATTACTACTAATACTACTAGTGGAAATAAAGTAATTGAAATGAAGATGAAAGAAATACTAGTGAAAAATGAATAAGAATTGACAAGGCTTCATCTAATAATAATAATAATAAAATTCCAGATAATATTACTACTAATATTACTAGTGGAAATAAAGCAATTGAAATGAAGATGAAAGAAATACTAGTGAAAAATGAATAAGAATTGACAAGGCTTAATCTAATAATAATAATAATAAAATTTCAGATAATATTACTACTAATACTACTAGTGGAAATAAAGCAACTGAAATGAAGATGAAAGAAATACCAGTGAAAAATGAATAAGAATTGACAAGGCTTCATCTAATAATAATAATAATAAAATTCCAGATGATATTACTACTAATACTACTAGTGGAAATAAAGCCATTGAAATGAAGATGAAAGAAATACTTGTGAAAAATGAATAAGAATTGACAAGGCTTCATCTAATAATAATAATAATAAAATTCCAGATAATATTACTACTAATACTACTAATGGAAATAAAGCAATTGAAATGAAGATGAAAGAAATACTAGTGAAAATGAATAAGAATTGACAAGGCTTCATCTAATAATAATAATAATAAAATTCCAGATAATATTACTACTAATACTACTAATGGAAATAAAGCAATTGAAATGAAGATGAAAGAAATACTAGTGAAAAATGAATAAGAATTGACAAGGCTTCATCTAATGATAATAATGATAAAATTCCAGATAATATTAATACTAATACTACTAGTGGAAATAAAGCCATTGAAATGAAGATGAAAGAAATACTAGTGAAAAATGAATAAGAATTGACAAGGCTTCATCTAATAATAATAATAATAAAATTCCAGATAATATTACTACTAATACTACTAATGGAAATAAAGCAATTGAAATGAAGATGAAAGAAATACTAGTGAAAAATGAATATGAATTGACAAGGCTTCATCTAATAATAATAATAATAAAATTTCAGATAATATTACTACTAATACTACTAGTGGAAATAAAGCAATTGAAATGAAGATGAAAGAAATACTAGTGAAAAATGAATAAGAATTGACAAGGCTTCATCTAATAATAATAATAATAAAATTCCAGATAATATTACTACTAATACTACTAGTGGAAATAAAGGAATTGAAATGAAGATGAAAGAAATACTAGTGAAAAATGAATAAGAATTGACAAGGCTTCATCTAATAATAATAATAATAAAATTCCAGATAATATTACTGCTAATACTACTAGTGGAAATAAAGCCATTGAAATGAAGATGAAAGAAATACTAGTGAAAAATGAATAAGAATTGACAAGGCTTCATCTAATAATAATAATAATAAAATTCCAGATAATATTACTGCTAATACTACTAGTGGAAATAAAGCCATTGAAATGAAGATGAAAGAAATACTAGTGAAAAATGAATAAGAATTGACAAGGCTTCATCTAATAATAATAATAATAAAATTCCAGATAATATTACTACTAATACTACTAGTGGAAATAAAGCAATTGAAATGAAGATGAAAGAAATACTAGTGAAAAATGAATAAGAATTGACAAGGATTCATCTAATAATAATAATAATAAAATTCCAGATAATATTACTACTAATACTACTAGTGGAAATAAAGTAATTGAAATGAAGATGAAAGAAATACTAGTGAAAAATAAATAAAAATTGACAAGGCTTCATCTAATAATAATAATAATAAAATTAAAGATAATATTACTACTAATACTTGAATTGCTCACTGTAGATAATGAAGGTGAAATCCAGGAGACGTGTGTTGTTTGTGATTGCCAAGTGCTGATGTTTCTCATCAATTCAACCACTAATGATAGTCGTTGATGCCAGGCAAACTCATGATGCAAACTTCATCCTTCTTCATGCCAATTCAACAGACAGTTGTTTGTGCATGTCAGATAGTTTCCGTCCATGCGGCTAAGAAAGCATTTTTTATATTGATAGTTGGAAATACCATTGATCATTACTAGATGAATCGCTCTAACAGGAAAGTGAAAATATTATTCTTTATGCCAACATTAGGAAGCTTGAGAAACTACTAATATTTCTTAACCTCAGAGATTTGATCAATGCTTTATCAGTTTCAAATTCAGTCAACCAAACCAAACTTGTACACCAGTAAGAAAAGCACATATAGAATATGTAGAAGATTCCTTCATTCCACTGGTTAGGGTGTTTGGATTGAAATTAATTTTAAATCTATGGTCGGCAACATTTTGGAGGGAGCATTCCAGAAAGCTATGCAGTGTCTTGGAGCATGGCCATGATATCAAATGTAATATTGTCTCAACCTCAGGCCGCTCCATCTAGAAGGCTGCCTCGGTCTGGAGGTTTAAAGAAAAAAAAACCAACAAAGTTAATGTTATATTATTTAAACAAGGTTCTTTATTTTACTGCAAGAATAACAGGATAATAACTAAGACAAACAACAAAAATATGAAAATTCCTTACTACAAACAAAATACATTTAGAAATGGTAAAATATTTAATGACATTTTTTCTGCTTATTTGATAACTTCACCACATCAGGTGAAATATTTGTTGATGACAGGAGCATCATTCAGGTGGTTATCACCCAACCTGGTTCTTTTAGCATATTTCATTTTTGAAAAAAGTTGTTCACAAGCATATGTACTTTCAAATATTGATACCGTTGAAGGCGATGGTGGTTGTGTTTGGTTAGAAAACATGTGTCTCTTGGTATGTATTTTTTCCACAGCAATTATTGCGGACTCCAATGTGAGTCCAGGTAATAAATGAATAAAGTAATAACAAATATGTGTGTGTGTGTGTGTGTGTGTGTGTGTGTGTGTGTCTGTATAAACAACCGATAATGTATGCATTAACAAAAGGTATACATAGACAATAACAGAAGAATTAAGATTGTTGTGTGTGACAAAAACACTGTTGGGATGCTACCTGTGCAGATACATTTTCGGCCGGTAATTTGATCAGGTCCGCGGTTGAGCCGGGGTTCGTCGCCCGAGACGCAGAGATAAAAAAAAAAAATCTAAATATTCTTCTCTTGCTGATAGATTTTTTTTTACTCCTGTGGCAGTGGAGTTTTCAGGAGTTATTGGCCCTTGTTCGATGGCGTTCCTTCGGAGTATTGGCGCGATTGCGTCTCGATTAAGGAACGAGCCTCGCGAAACGGAGTGGCTCTTGCAGCGTGTCTCACTGGCGACGGTTCGAGGTAATACTTTCTCCATCATAGCGGCTGGCAGAGGATAGAAAAATTGTTTATAGTTACGTTGTTCTGGAATTGTCATCATTGGTCGACTGAACTTGCTTTGTTTCAATGACTTTTGTTTTGTTAATATTAATTACTTTATAACTAGAGAATGTGTTTGTGTAGAAGTTTGGTGTAGGAGAAAGTCCTAGAGAAAAGTAAATGAAAGTGAAGTGAAAGGTGTGTAGTGTATGTGTGTGTGCATGCGTACCCTGGTGGGGGACGCTTTTCTCCATATGTGACCTATATCTTACCGTCACTTAGAAAAAGTGGACCTCAGACAGAGAATGTCAATGCTTATTTAAGGGAAACGGGCAGATATAGTTACAGACATCTGTGAAAAGTGAGAGTTGTGTCAATAATTACCAGTACACTGGTATATTTGTGTTTTTGTTTTAAAATTTGAGTAGAGTGCGGCATGTGTGTGACTTAGCTAGATGAAAATTGGTGTCTAGTTAAAGATATAAGTTTTCTAATAATTCTATAAATTTGGTTTTAATTTGTTTTCTCTACAAATATTCCCTTACTAGAGAAAATGTTGTGTTGAGAATTTTCTCAAAAATGTTAACAAGAAATTGTACAGGGAAAAAAAAAATGAATTGATTTAGTTACAGACTATCGAAAATGGTGTTGAATACAAAGTTAGTCAAACGAGTAAATTCTAGAGCATTTATTGCCCAAAAGTCTATGTTAAAATTGTTTTGAAAGTAGTGAGTTATGTTTGAAACTGATGTAGTTTGTAGGTTGCTTGCTGCTTGGAGGTGACATAATGCTTTGAAAGCATTACAACTATATCAGTTAACAGCTAAAAGTATGAAATGCAAAAGGTTGGTGATTGTATATATGTCTTGAATCTGATATGTCAGATCCTGATCTTGTGTATTTTGTATGATTTGTCATATCTTCCTTGTGTTGATCTGTAGGAAGAGTTTGTGGTTTTCTTTTGTTCCTCATAGGCTGAAAAGAAAAAGAGCTGAACAGTGTGTTTGAGATGTGTGTGTTTAAACTTGTCAACGAAAATGTACTTGCGTGAAGTACTATGTCATAAAGGTGCTGTATAATTTTCTAGTGGGTCACAACTTAGCACACCCTGGAAGATATATCGGTAATGTAGAAGTGGTTGGTATTAAAATTTTGTTGTTTTCCAATGCTCCATGTTGAACTGATTTTGCTTGGAAGGCCTGCTTTGTTTTGCTGTGTGTGGATTATGTTGGTGCACAAAATTTTCATAGAAGAAACTTTGATTTGTAAAGTTGTTGAGCTGATGCTGGTGAAATTATTACCAAGTGTCAAATGCATGTTTTGTGAGAACTTTTGAAGATATCTGGTATCATTGTCAATTTTTCTCAGAGATCAGCTATCTCTGCATATCATAGTTGTAGATTTCTAAGTTTTGTTCATGTTAAAATCTTTTTCGAAGAGTGAAAATGTGAAATGTGGAATTATTTCACATCTTTATTTGTTGAGTCTTGGAGAAACATTGCCATTGAAAAGTTGAGAATGGAGTTGACTTCCGTGGTGCATGTGTGCCCCCATTGGGGACACTTTTCTCCATGTGCGACCTACATCTTACTGTCACCGAGAAAAAGAGGATGTCAGAGAATGTCAATGCCTATTTAAGTGCAGATGTAGTTGTAGACATCTCTGACAAGCGAGAGTTGTGTCAATAATTGCCAGCACTCGGGTTTATTTGTGTTAGTTTTAAAATTTGAGTAGAGTGCAGTGTGTGTACGACAAGGCTAGACGAAAATTAGTGTGTCATCAGAGATATGTGTTTTCTAATAGTTGTATAAATTTGACTTTAATCTGTTATCTCTATGTGTAAATTGTGTTTTCCTGCCCAATGCCATCATTTTCACATTATTTAATATTTCCCACTTGGCAAAACATATTTCTTGTAGAAGTGTGCAGTGGATTCGGAATTAAACTTTTATTTTAAAAAATTTGTCACATTAACTTCAACTGATATTTTCCTCTCAATTGATAATTAGTGAGCTGTGGACAAAACATCTTTGTGGGCTGGAATGTGGCCTGAGGGCCACGGGTTGCTGACCCATGTTTTAAATATTTAGAATATGTAGAATGATTAGTAAGGTGAAATTGAACATATCTTTGTTGAATAAAGGCAATTTTCAAATAAAACTGCAAGGAGTGGTTGAAGTTGGAAGTCATGGAGGGATTTTAATAGAGTGCGACACTGAAATCCAAAAGAATATTGGAATAGCAAAAGATGCCTTCCAAAAGCTAAGCAAAGTATTAAGAAACAGAAAAATATTGTTAGAAACAAAGAAAAGAGTACTGAACTGTTACATCATATCTGTCCTATATGGCAGTGAATGCTGGACAATCTCCTCACAGATGAAGAAGAGACTTGGAGCAAGAGAAATGTGGTTCTACAGAAGGATGCTGAGAATACCATGGACCAAAGTTCTAGAGACAATGGAAACAAAAAAGAAACTTATCAGAATGAATTGAAATTTCTAGGTTGTATAATGAGGAAAGTGAGCTTGGAAAATTTGAAACTCACAGGCCAGATTGAGGGCAAGAGGGACCAAGAAAAAAAACACATATCCTACTCTGAGTGAATGGATGACAAGAACTACAAAGGATAGGAAATTGTGGAGAGCCATGATGTCATGTTTTGAAGTCTTTTCATTCCTTTTCAGAGAAAAAGCAAAGAATTCAATCAGCTGATCAGTATCCTCCAGGAAAGGCTGAAAGATGAGAAAAAGTGGAAAAAATTTGAAAAATGAATAGAAAATGTTTTTTTGAAAATTGACTCCTCGTGGCATCAAATAATTATTTAAATGAAGCAAATCTTAAAATGATTCAATTAAATTGACAACTAAATTAAATTGATCAAACAAAAAAGAGAATTGATTTTTTTCGATGACATTATAAAGGAAAAAGTCATTACATAAAAAGAGTTTTCAATTCACTTGGACTGTTGTCTGCTGAAATGAAAAAAGATTTATTACATTAAACATTCTTGTAGATAGAAAGAAAATGAACCACTTTTATTGGCTTAAGTTTTTATTCATAATTTGTTTTTATTTTTGTTTGTTTAGTGGCATATCAACTCATTATGGGTCGTTTAATGCCGAAATTCCATTTTCTTGGGGGCATTAGTAATTTCTTTGACAAAAAAATATATTGCTGGTAAATTATTTTTTTGTTACAAAAATGTATTGCCGGTAATATTTTTATGGTGAAAATATATTGCTGGTATTTTTACAATAAAATTTATACTTTCATAGTGTTTTGTTCCCAGTTTGGTGTTTAACTATTTGTCCTTCACTGAGACCCTAATAGGTTCTACCACCCCGGGTCAGGGTGGACCTGAGAACACCAGCAATTAAGAGGTGGTTCCATGAGCCTCAAAACCTCCCAATCAGAGGCCTTGCTGCTGGATGTAGTTTACACCCAGGACAGCTATAATTTTCTTCATAATTTAATGAAACAAATACTTAGAGTTGCTCTTTGAATCGCTTGGGGTTGAATGGCATATGGGAGCCGTGAGGAAGTTTCAAGGAAAATGGAAACAAAAAGGTCATTTTTACTTAGAATCAGAATGAGGCAGTTGAAATTTATGAGACAAATAATGAGGAAAGAGAGCTTGGAGAATTTGATGCTCACAGGATATACTGAAGTCAAGAGGGGCAGTGGGGAAACATCAAGTAACCTTACTAATGCACTTGCTTAAATGGATGACAGAACAGAGAGAGGGGGAATAGTAAGAGGACAAACTTTATTTAGAACTACAAAGGATAGGAAGTTATGGAGAATGATGATCGCCCATATCCTAAAGGAATATGGCCCATAAAGGAAGAAAGATAACAGACTTCACTGGGTCCTATAAGGCGGAGAATGAGTGTGAAAAGCAATATATATATATATATATATATATATATATATATATATATATATATATATATATACAGCCATGTTCAAAATTATGGAGCACCTATAAAAAAATTGAGATAATAATTTAAACCTACGTATTTAAAGGTTAAGAATCATACAGTGAACAATTGAGAGCAAATGTAAAATATTTAACAGTAGGTTGTAGTATTTTTTTGCTTTAAAGCCTCTCTCAAGAGATTTAGCTGAGTTTCGTACTAAATTCATTCCAATATTCAAAATGATTTATTGTCATACTAAAGGTTGTTTCGTAATTTTCGGGTAATATTTGATTCCTACCAGTGCTATAATAGTATATTTAATTGAAAATGCCTCCAAAGAAGCAGCTTTCAGAGATTAAAAGGGCACAAATTGTTGCTTTATCTGATGAAGGATATTCTCAGGTAGAAATTGCCAGGAAGATGGAATGAAAGAAGGGGGTTCAAACAACGATTAAAAGGTACAAGGAAACAAAGTCTTTCAAAAACAGAAGAGGACAAGGCCGTAAAAAGTCTACAACCGCCAGGGAAGACAGATCTGTGAAAAGAGCATCCCTTGCAGATAGGAGGAAAAGTTCTTCAGAGCTTGCTGCTGAACTTAGGGAGGGTGCAAACAAAAACATATCAGCTCGAACAGTGAGAAGAAGGTTATTAGAAGTGGGATTAAAAGGATGCAAAGCCAGGAAGAAGCCATACTTGTCTCAGGCCAACAAGAAAAAACGACTGGAATTTGCAAAAAACCATGAAAATTGGACACCTGATGATTGGGGCAAAATTGTTTGGTCTGATGAAAGTAACTTTGAGGTAAGTTAATAGCTTCTCTTTCCTAAACTTTGGATGTAATAATTGAATTTTTATGTGAATACACATCCATAACATTTATTAAAAAATTGTAACAAATTCTTTTTTTTTCATCAGATTTTTGGCACTCCTAGAGCGGTTTATGTTCGCCGTAGGGAAGGAGAGGCATTTCATCCTGATTGTGTGGTTCCAACTGTAAAATTTGGAGGAGGAAGTGTAATGGTTTGGGGCTGCATGGCTTCTTCAGGCACTGGAATGTTGTACATATGTGAGGGCAGAATGAACTCCACAATTTATACTAACATGCTGGACTAGGTTTACCGAAGCTCTTTGACTAAAATATTTAATAATAACATTCCAAGTGATGTAATCTTCCAACAAGACAATGCTCCATGCCATACGTCAAAAGTTTCAATAGGTTGGTTTGAGAAAAAAGGGATTACGGTGATGAAGTGGCCCCCTCAATCCGCAGACCTAAATCCCATTGAAACTTTGTGGTCCCATTTAGGGAAAAGAATGCACAAATGTTCATCAAAAAAAGAATTAGAGGCCAAACTTCATGAAGAGTGGCAGAAAATAGATCCTACCACCTGCAACAACTTAGTCAATAATATGCAAAAACGAATAAAAGCTGTTATTAAGGCAAAAGGAGGACATACCAAATAGTGATTGTTGTTGTTGTTAATGTCTACTCCACTATTCTTAACCTTTAAATATATAAGTTTGAATCAGAATTTCGATTTTTCATTGGTGCTCCATAATTTTGGCCAAGGCTGTATATATATATATATATACATATATGTGTGTGTGTGTGTGATCATTAGTGAGACAAAAATATTATTAAATTAGTTCTAGAATTTTAATTTTCTCTGTGGGAGCCTGAGATAATATTTCATTTCTTCTTGCATAAAGAATTGCAATGTTCCAATTTTATTCATCTTTTTGATTATCAATCGTGTATAAGCGTATTCACGTGTTCAATGAAAGTTTTTCTCTGCTTGCTGTTTAGCTTAATGACACTATACTTGGCTTAACTGAAAAATCATTTGGAAGGCAGAGAGAAAATGCATTAAATTTGTCAACCATGATTTGAACAATCTCCCCAATATCTGCTCAACCAATGGATATTTTGATCTGGGCTCTACAAAAATATTACAACTGAACCTTGATTTTCCAAACACATTCAACAATCAAACATTTTTCAATTAATTTACCAGCTGCTTGATTACATACAATATTGGAACAAGCCAGAATATTTTAAAATATTTTATTTTTGTGGTGTTTGAGAAAAATTGGTTCTGTTTTTTTTTTTATCTGTGTTGTAGAGTCGGACTCGTGCTCTTCCCTCTGTGACAATGGATGACTTCTACTTATAAATATGGCAAATAGCCACATTAGAATAGAATTTGAAACGTAGTTGATTTTACTCAAGTCTTTCCATGTATGAGTATTTAATAAACACTTTCTTCTTTGTTTTCCCTACCAAGTCTTCTGTTCCTTTGAGACTCTCTCTAACTTTGGCCTTCCTAATTCTCAGATATTTTAAACAAAAACATTACAATAATCTGTGTTATTCAGTTTGAATCTGAAAAAAGAAAATTTTTTTTCCAAATCATATTTTGGCCCAAACTTGAATGGAACTTCAAAACTGATTTGAATTCCGAGGTATATTTTGGGAACAGAAGCAAATTTGTTGCTGACCTTTCTGGAATTTGTCTAAGAGAACTTTAGAATTCATGAAGTGACTTTTACTCATCTGACATTGGTAATGCTTAAGGCAGCCTTGGTAGACTTTTTAATGATCCTTTTTGTTATGTGGATATATTATTTAAATAGCAAACAATTGGGCTCGTTATAATCACTATATCAATGTATAGTTGTTTTGTTATTTTTTTGCCCTACTAATTATCAAATATCTTTTCTTATCATGTTACAACAACAGCTGAGATAAACAAGTCTTAACTGAGTGCGGTTAAATATTTTCAATGCTTTATTATTGAACATTTTAAGAGAGTGTATTTTCACACCTTCAACTTTCATATATATCATGGGATAAAATATGTCCTTTACTAACCGTCCGTCTGAGACTGTTTGCTTATCTTGCAAACTAATAGTCACTGTTTTTTTGCTATGTTATAATTTATCCAAACTCTCAGTGAAACTGTTCCTTGAATAAATTTTTTGTATTTTTTTTCAGCTTCAAATGAAAAAAAAATTGTCCAAATGACTGACTTAAGCACTGTATTTACTATTGGAAATATTCTCAAATACCAAAAACATGAATATTGATTCAGTAGTACAAGACTGACTACAAGGGCTAATGGATTTATTTTTGCTATAACGAATATGAAGGGGGATGCATCTTGTAATTGGCAAAATAATTTTATCCTAGATTTTAAAAATTTAATTAATTTCTATTCATTTTTTTCAGTTTTTAAAGTAAACTTACTTACTAGCAAGGTCATCTGGCATTCCCAGTGATGATATCCTAAGTAAATTTTGTTATTAGGCTTGTCTTCATCTTACAAGATATCCTGATTCGCAAAATAGAGAATTGCTGCTATATCTGGACTAGAACTGCCCAATCCTCAATTTCCACCCTTGGCAGAGTTCAAAATTATTTGCAGTCTGCAGGCCTGCACTCCCTTTCTCACAGATTGAATGTTGCTCGCTTCTCTCTACTTTATTGCTATTTTCATGGCAAATGCTTGGTTTCTACCAGTCCAGACCTTGACAGCTAGGATCCACCTTGCCACATACACAGTCGACTCCTCCACATTCTGTCTCATATTCCATTGGTAAGGAGGAAGTTCTAGTTCAGCAGCTTCTTCACCAGAACTGTTGCATTAAGGAATGGACTGCCAAAAAGATGCTGCCTTGATCACTACAATCTTAATCTCTTCAACCATTATCTATCCTACATATCCTCATAATATGCTCTTACAACAACTTCATTAACTAACCTTCTACCTTGAGAGGCTTTTGAGCCTTGTATTGAGTGGACAATAGTAAAAAAAAATTCTATATATATTTATACATCAAATATGGCAGGTATCTCTTTTCCCAGGATCATTGTGCTGGATTGTCTTGAATCCAGTGCTTCACTTCCTCAAAGCTCTTGTCTTCTAATGCGCTCAACAATTGTCACACATCTAGGATGTTTCTGACGATATTGTTATCTCCCCCCCGCCCATTTTTTAGTTAAAAACTGAGTTTTATGGCACTGTCCCTTCCTTCTTGGGCAGCATATACATAAACACTGCTGGGACGAACAATGTCTCTCCCATCTCAGCTATGACCATTTGTTAGTGTCACTCCATGATGACATTTTAATGCTCACTCCAAAACGATCTTGACAATCACCTTTGCTATGACAATTGCAGTTTCTGACTGAACCTCCTTCTAAATGACAATTTGCCCAACGACCAGAGTCAATAATTTCCTTGAGTCCTTTTCTTGTCACCTCAATGGCCAGCCTCATCTAGTTGGTCTTTACATGAACTTCAGCTGTTCCATGCACACTTGACATGAGACACTAGCTGCAATACTTGAATACCCTCTGGATCAACTTTGTGAATGAGATACAGGGGTCCCTTGACCCCCATGGGATGCAGGCAGTGCAAATCCTTCAATTCCATATACCCTAATGAGCACACTGTAGATGTTTCTGTTTTCTTCAATATTTCCAGCCAATTTCCCCCTTTCACATTAAAATGCTGTTTTTGATTTTCTCTAAACGTGTAAACACTTTGCTAAACTCCTTCTATTCCCAAGCACTGCATGATAGTCATCTCCACAATGACCTTTATTTCGACTCGTCCTGAAATTATTTACCTTTGAACAGTAACTGAATTGACCTTCAACCTGAACTGTCCTTCAATCCTTATTTCAAGGCTGTTTAATTTACTATTCAACCTTCTTCTTCTTCTTCTTCTTCTTCTTCTTCTTCTTCTTCTTCTTCTTCTCCTCCTCCTCAGAGCAGGTGCTTTCTTTTCACTTAATCCACAATCTCCTGTATCCATGGTGACTGTCTCATTGCCTATGCAGTCTTCTTTTTCATATAACTAAATGACATCTGAAGCTTTGGTAAACTGATTGGGAGGTTTTGGGGAGTATAGAACCACCTCTTAATTGCTGTTGTTTCTAGGTGCACACTGACTGGGGTGGTAGCACCTGTTAGGGTCCCAGCTATGGGCAAACCACAAACAAAACACTATGAAAGTATAAAAATACATTTTTAAAGAAACATGAGCAGCAATACATTTTATCTGTAGTCGAAGGCATACAATTGTTCAAATTATTTACATTTCAGTATTAAATAATCCATAGAAGAAGATGCTACTAAACAAAATCAACCAACCAAACTGTCTGAAGCTATCCAGCCAGGAAGGAATGACCCTCCAACTTTCAGCAGAAATTAACTTCTGCCTTCTCATAACCTTCCCTGTTTTCTAAACACCAAGTGGCTTGATTTATCTTTAATCTAGTTGAAGCCCTAATTCTGCATCGCCTTCCAATGATTTTATGGGTTTTGCTATTAAGGCTAAATTATTTTAGATGCTACACAATCTTTTCTACAGGTATTACTGTTTCAGTCACAAAGATATGCCACAGTTTTTGGTATTATTGCCAGGATCTTTGGTGCATCATTCAGCCCAAATCCTAATCAAGTCAGACAGTATTTCTGGACAAAAGGACTCGCGACTGGCAGAGAAGTTCCTCCTTGTTCATTTTTCTGTGGGTAAATATTTCATGATATGTTCTGATTCACCACATCCAAAACAAATTGGTTTAGGCTTCAGTGGTTCCCTTACATCTGAAAGACTGACAATTTGTTTCATACCTTCTGTTGGTTCTTTTTAAATAAGAACTGGGTTCTGTCCAGCACTTGCTGCCATTCTATACACTTGTATTATTCTACTTGCTCTCAGTATCCTTGCAGTAGATATCGGGTCACTCATATCCAGAAAATCTGTCCTGAGTAACTGTCTGGAGGTAACTGGGTGCAATTGACAAACATCAGCTTCACAATCTGAACCCACCCCTTTCTATGAATTCTACCAATTCTGATAATGTTGACATACAAAATCCATCAGCAGCTCTACTGGCCATTTTATCACTCACAAATTCACATATGCTATAACCTACACTATGTTTGTGCATAAATTATCTTCATCCCTCATTTTGAGGTAGAGCACCAAATTATGTCCCTCCAAAATTAGGGGCATTAAACTCACAAGGTCCGGAATTTTCTGCAGCTTTGTGACCAATTTCACTTTCATGAGCCATGCAATTACATGTTCTTCTCGGCAAAATGGTTTCACAATGTTGCCACTCAACCATTCCGTTTCCCCTCCATTTCATGTCAAAGCAATGCTGAAATAGTTTGTGCTTTGATATGCTTTCTTTTCTTCTTTTCTTCCTGTCTTCACTCCAACTGCCCTCAATAGCCGTCTCTCAATTGCATGCCAGTTCAGGAAAATGGAATGATCGCTTGTCATGGTTTCTTTTCTCTTTTTATCAGCATTAGACCCATAATTCCTTTGTTCACACCCCCTCATACCACCCAAGTATGATATATATATATATATATTTTTTCTCATGCCAAGAGCTTTGACCAATACTTTCCTTTAGAAGGCTGAAGGCCTTTCTTCTAGTATGGCAGAATGATTTCAGCAAAGTGAGTTTATATTAAATAAATTCTAAAATATTTAAATAAATATATTTAATTATTTTTTACTGTAAAGTACATAACCAGTAAATTGTGAAAAACCTAACAAAATAAAAATGATAAACTCAAATAACATTTTAATAAGGATATATGTGATAACATTTGATTGGTTTGGTTTATTTTGTTTTATGGCATATTGGCTATTTAATGCCAACAAGATTTTTAGAATAGGTTTGTATGAATAGAATATGTATTCTTTGTAAGAATTCAGTTTGTAGATCAAGTTTCATTGATATATTTTTGTAAAGAGGGTTTTTGTCAACAGTCAAATGTGTTACTGGGAATATTTTTTTTTTCAAAAATGAATATACTTTCATAGTGTCTTGACCCCAGGTTGTGGGTTAACTGTTTGACATAGCTGGGACCCTAATAGGTGCTACCACCCCCAGTCAGGGTGGACCTGGGAACAGTTAAGTGGTGGTTCCATGCTCCTCAAAACCTCCTGATCAGAGGCCTTGACACTGGATGTAGTTTATCATCACACCCAGGATGGATAATATTTGATGTATCATTATAATATCATTATAATATCATTATAATATCATTATTAATATATAACATCTAAAGGAAGTGATTTTTAGTCTGTTAAGGAAGATGAAGAAAATAGGCATATTTACATTTGGTTTGATTTTGGACAATTAAGATATAATTTTGATCATAAATTCGCACATTTGCCAGAGGGTAGCACCATGACAACACAGTTGCCCTTACGAAACAGACATAGAAAGTCCCTCATTATGTATAAATCAATGAAAATACCAAGTTCAATTCCTAGCCAAGGACATTCATTCAAAACAGTGATTTTATTGTAAGCCAATATTTGGAAGTAAATGAGTTGAAATGTTAAGAACTGATGAAGATATTAAGCCAAACCAAATATCATGATGATAGCTGATCTCTAAATTTCAGGAAATTGTTAAACTGCTGCTTAAAAAACAAACTTTTTTGTTGTCAATTTTTTAATGGTCGTGAAATAAATCATTTTAATATTTTTTCAAACTAATGTTTTAAATTGGATTTTTTTTTTAATTGAATTTAAATCATGCAAGGTAGTAAAGCCACTAAGACACAAGGGATTACTGGGTGTGAAATAACGAAACTGACTGCGCTCTTTGACTTTGAGTGGGGTAGGTAGACCAGGAGAAAGACAATTCAAAACTGTGGAGAAGGCTGCAGAAAAACCACTCCATTATCTTTCCTAAGACATTATGACAATTAAAAGATAATAAAGAAAAGGAATCTGTGGAGAGCCATGATTGCCAACACTCTAAAGAGACATGGTATTAAATAATTGTTATATAGGAATAAAGTGTCGCTGCCGACACTGGAGTTTGAACACGGATCACCAGTGAGCAAAAACAGGTGATTCCATTTCTAATAAGCAGACCACATGATCATAAAGGAAATGTATATATGGGAATTAGCGTGGTGTCTAACTGATCACCATTTCTATTCTATCCTCTATTACTATACGGATTGCTATTCTCTACTATTCACTAGACTATTTCTCTATACTGATCACTATACGGATTAGTATTTGGATCACTATCTGGTGGTTACTTTTGATCGAATATTATTGAGAAAGTACTATTAGTGTGAGTGTTATTGGAAGGCGTCTGGCACCAGCATCGTTCAGCAGCGTTGCTATAATTGAATCCGTGATTACAAAGTCTCTCCTCCATCGAGCATTGTGAAACTGGCAACGATTATTCATTGAGTCTCTGTCTCTATTTCTGAGATGAGGTATTATGTACACTATTTACATTATTCACACACAAGGCACAGTGGATAAAGGCGTTAGTTAGATCCAGTGACAGAACCAAAAGAGTGTGAGTTCAATACCTGGTTATGGCGGTGGAAAACTTGGAGATGGGAATTAATAGGAGATAACTGACAGCTGACATCCATTAAACATGGTACATGGAACTAGAACAGTTTACCCCAGTGAGTGAAATAAAAGGTTGAGTTTGATATTCCAACCACCTGAAGAAGGCCGGAGTGTACAGCGACTGAAATGTTGTAATAAATATGGTGACAAAGATGAGGACAATAGTCCAAATAATGTAAATAGTGAGTATCCGTTGGCATCACAAAAGTGGCAATGAATTCGTTGACATGACAAAAAAATATTAGTAAAACTGCAATGGACAAACACTATTAAAAATTCCATAAAAATAAATAAAAATGACAAATTGATGTGATCAAAACTTGAAAAGATTTAATTATTTTTGCTTGTATATCACAAATTTCCTCTGATTTAATGGTTTATTGTGAGCCCCAAATAGGAAAGGTCACTTCATGATTTGAATCCCCACTGATTAAAGAAACAGAATAACAAATAACATCAACCATTCTTACCAAGTTTTGATGAAGACAACTCAAAAGTTGTCTTTAGAGAAGAAATCTTCAGTGCAACATGAAAAGATAATAAAGTTCTCAATGTCAAAGTTTCAATCAATCGATTTTTATTCGACTGAAATTGAGCTTCAAAGAACGACCATGTCAAAAACTGTCTGCAAATTGAAACAATTTCAATGTTGGCAACTGTTTTCAGTAATTGCTTTTTTTTATTCAATAATTTCTTTCTTTTTGGATTGTTAAGAAAATGAAAATTATATTGAGAAGTTTGGTGTTCAAAGACAAAAGTAGAACATATGATAAATGCAAGAAATACATATATATATATATATATATATATATATATGAAATATATGTATAATATATATAAATCTATGAAATGTTCATCATTTGTAAGTTGCTTTCTAGACACAAATCATTACTATTCCATAATCACCATTGATTCACACCAATTTTCCATATTCATGATATTTTATACTTTCAATATTTGAACTTACACATGTTTATATATGCAGTAATTTAATGGCCTCTGTTTATGAATAATTTCGTAAGAGTCTAACTTTGTAGCAATCAGTTCCAAACTCTGCAAGTTATTGGGTTATTGAAGTTTACAATAAAATTTTATGAAGGAGTTTAGGATTAAAATGGCAAAAGAGTAACTAAGAATTCATATTGAAGTTGGGGGGGGGGATGATAAAACCTATCATTTCACATCTCTTTCCAAAAGATTGATTCTTACAGTGGAATGAGAAAATAGTTTATATATATATATATATATATATATATATATATATATATATATATATATATATATATATATATCGTGACACAACACGAATAAAGCCATAAAATGATTTAGGGATATAAAATATAAAGAAGAATGTGCCTTCATCCATTACAATAGTAATAATAATAACAGGTTGGAAAAGAATGATGAAAGGTATATGGTTTAATTCAGCCTAGAGTATTAACATTAAAAACAGTATGGCAAAAATGTGTAAAAATATTTTATTTTGTTGTTTTTAAAATTTATTGATAAACATTCCACTAATTCACCAGAGATGAAAAAATTGTTCAACAGAAATAATCTGAAAGTAGGCAGCATAGAAAAAATTATAGTAAAACACAATAAAAAGATAATGGAGAGATATGATAACAAAGAACCCAATAGATGTACCTGTTGAGTAAAAGAAGAATGCCCTCTGAACAGAGCATGATTGACAAGGGATGGTATCTATGAAGCTAAGGTAATCAGTGGTGGAGAAACTAAATACTATGTAGGAGCTACCAATGGGGACTGGAAAAGATGATACTATGATCACAAAATGAGTCTAATCAACAGTAAATTCAATTGAAAGAGGCACCTACCATTTCATGGAAAATATTGACCCAAGCAAGACCATATAACAGAGCCAGTAAAGGCCCAATGGATAAAATGAATAATGCAGCAAATGGGCACTCAACTCTTGAATAAGAGAAATTAACTTATTGCTATATGCTGGCAAAGAATAAATATTTGAACATCTGGGGTAGGAGTTACCAGACACCCCTGGACTATATAAGTTAAACAAAATTTTGCTTCTATAGTTCCACCTGATTATTGCCACTGCAACTCTGATTTGATGTTATTATTATATTTATATTTATGTTCTGTCAATTTTGACATTGAGCTCTTAGTTTATATTTTAAGCTTTGAGCTTATTTTAAGCATTGGCCTTTATTCTTACTGTTCATATATATATATATATATATGTATATATATATATATATATATATATATATATATATGGAGAGAGAGAGAGAGAGATCATCAATATAGATATATATATTGTTGATTTGGTAGATTTGTCAGGAAGGAGACTTCCTGATGTTATCGGTCTGGAGTGGGGACAATCTCAGCATATGGCACCTTTGGAAAGTGGCTGAAAACAATGCCATGGGTTGACCCAAGCCTTGTGAGTGAAATTGGGTGGACGGAACTCTTGGCACTGTCAATAGCTGCACTAGCACAAAGTCACAAATCATGACCAAGGGTTTGAGTGTGCTTGGGTTGTTCAGATTGTTGATCATTCTAGATAACACACTCTCTCCCAGAAACTGTAACTAAGGTCTGCTCAGCATAGCTGATGTATAAACCACAGGTGGGCTCTGTGTGGGTGTT
>OZ038519.1:17548475-17890975 GCA_964036315.1 Acanthosepion esculentum
TGATCATTTGACTATTTTGAAATTTCCAAAATTGTGCTGAAACAAAAAATCAATTAAGGTGTGAAACTGACAGTCACCATGCGGTATTGAGTTTTCTGTCCATATTAGCCCCCCACCCCACTAGCTCTTGAAAATACATTTCAATTGAGCACTGTTGAGCGATAAGCTAATTCTATAAACAACAGCCACCTGCATTAATGCAAAGCTCTTCAGTAAAATGAATGGAGCACTTTGGCTGATGGGCATTTGTTTACATTTGTAAAAACAATACGCTTGATTTAGGTGTGTAACTCTACCGAGTGAAGATAGCTCTGGCTGACACCAAATTAGTTGTGTTTCAATCCTGGCTTGAGGCATTCGGATGTCTAGTCGCACTGAGGAGCTGTGATACAGCGAAACAGTACTGTCTGTGAATGACATATATATATATATATATATATATATATATATATATAAACAGTATGGTATGCCATAAGTGATCATTCAACCATTTGTCAATATCCATCATTGTGTTCCCATTCCTCAATGATTTTAAAATATCTTGTTCCTTTCGTTCAAGCCATGCCAATTGTTCTGAAATGAAACATTAGATATCATTAACTATTATTCATATTTATTCACAGTCAAGTTGCATAATAAAATATCATACCAACAAATAAGTTAACCTGAAAATGTCTAATGAAAACAGATATAGGCTGAAGTTGACATGACATATTGATAACAGAAATATTAAATTTTACCAACATTCGTTTGTTAATAGCAATTGTGTTCTGTAAACATTGATGCACATTGATAGGATCTGACAAAATGGGTGTGTGTGCTGCATTCATCAACAGATTTGTTTATTTATATTTCTGAGATGAGGTCTTATAACTATTTACACTATTTACATCATTTGGACCATTGTCCTCATCTTTATTACCATATTCACAACATTTTGCCTGTTGTGCGCTCTGGCCTTCTTCAGGTGATATACATTGGAATTTCAAACACAATCTTTTATGCGTCCCCAAGAACATGTGGCCCGGTGGATAAAAGTGTTGGCTGAAGTCATCCAGTGACTTGACCCAAAGAGTTGTGAGTTCAATACCTGGCCATAGCAGAAATGAACAAAAACTTGGAGAGTTGAGTTACCAAAGGGAATTAACTGAAACTGAGGTATCCAGAAAAGGCATGGCATGTGGAACTAGAAGAATCTACCCCTGTGGGATAAATAAATGATTTGGTTCAAAATTCCAACATATATCACCTTAAGAAGGCTGGAAATGTGAATATGACAATAAAGATGAGGACAACAGTCCAAACAATGTAAATAGTGTAAATAGATCTTTTTTATTTGCTATATTATTTAACCTTTTATTCATAGCATTTCAATTACACTGAATAGCAATGATTTTACTACAGCTGTAAAAATATGTGCTTTAGACTAAATTTAAAACACTGTTTTTGAATTCATATTGAAGAATTTTTCTAGCATGCCAGAATTTTGTATTATACTCATGCACCTAATTGAAGATTAGATTTCAATTGGGTTTGTTTCATTGTTGCATTCTTTCATGTTTCTTTAATTTCAAAGAGTTGAAAATTGTGCTGATTTAATAAACGACATTTTAATAGCATGTGAAAGAATGAAATGTCAGATGTCTGCTAAAATGGTCTTCTTGCACTCTCATCATCATTTCTTCCAATTGATCTGGTTGCCATAAGCGATGAGCATGCCGTGAAGTTCCTCCAGGACATATCTGAGATATAATCGAAGTATCGAGGCCAATTTTTACCCAAACATGATAGGCAACTCCTGCTGGTTTCTACAATGGAAGACAACCAGATCAGCACAGACGCAAATGAATGTGTCGCAAATATTTCTGAAAGTATCAAAAGTATTTTAGATTAATTAGTTTATGTTCCATCTAAATATTCCTTTTTATTATTTTCCTTGAACAGAAATACACTATTTGCATATCTCAAACACCTGACATGCAAAGAGAATAGTTTTTGAATCTGTGGACTCAATTTAATTTAAATATAATATTGTTTAGGGTGCAGACAAAAAGATTTTCTTTTTTGTTTAGTTTTTTGTTTTGATCAATTCACTTCAAGCAAAGTTAGAGAATGAAAAGACTTTAGAAGGAACTGGAAACCGAATCCTAAAGAGGAAACAAGGGATAAACTTTCTACTCCTGTTCAAAATTGTTATGATATTGGTTTGGGGTTTGTAGAGACAAACGACAAATAACACGTAACAATAAAAAGGGTTTTAATAGGTTGGTAAAAAGGTACAGAAATCGCCTGAGTAGTCTATAACTAGCTCAGCCAGGAACGTCTTGGACTTCTGTCTCTCGACATGCCACTATTTAAAGTCTTTGTTCACAGATGCAGACAAGTTCATCTTCAAGAGGGGTGGTAGGTTTCCGACACAACAAAAATACCAGGGAACTTGTTAATAGGTGAACCCCCATCTATGAGGAAAAATGTTTACTAATTTATTGTTCTGTTAATATCAAGAGATGTTGCAAAAAGTCTAAGGAATTTTAATCAAAGAGATTGCCATCCAAAGCGAGAGAACCCAATCTGCACAGCTATTCAACCTGTAGTTGGGAGGAGAAGTTATTTATGTAAAAGTGAACATGGCAGCCTTGGTTGGAATTTGAACTCCATCATGATACACTATGAGCATACATCCTGAAAATGAGTGAACTGTAGATTAAAAGTGTTATTTCAACTGATTTATATGGATTGATTTTTTATTAAAGTTTTAAGCATTTGGAATTTTTACCAAAATTAAAAAAACCTTATTTGAGAAAAAAAAAAACCCCAAAAAGAATCCTGCAGCCAAAAGGAGAAAGATGATTTTTGAAAATACTTTTAAAATTTTAGATAGCAAGCCTAAATCCATATTTAAATATGAATGTACACATCTGCAAATCCAATGTGCTGTCTACCATTATTTATGTCACTTCAGATGCTTCCATTGGTATTGCTTCTGCCTGTAAAATGGACACTGGAGTGACTTCAGCTTGGACACTGAATTCAAAACAACTAATGCCATGAGGATTGAAGCTATGCTGCAAAAGATTCATTTGCATATGCTGAATATAAAAGACTAATATCTTTCAGACGATCCTGTTCAGTGAATAGCTCTCTAGTTAGTGAGACAGAGAGATACAAAGACTCCTTAAAAAGGAATCTTAACTCTTGTGAAACTGAGTACAGTCGGTGAACAACAGAGATTCATGGGAATAAAATGTCTTCCAAGCATCATCCCTATTTGAAGCAAACTACAGACCGGGAGTAGACAAAAAGAGGCAACCAGAGGTTACCAAACCTTCTCCTACAGCTACTGTGGAAACCTTGAATGTCCAATGTGGGTCTCATCAGCCATCAGTGGTCCTGCAATGGATGTGGAATCTCCTCCTAAATTTTGATTTAAAAAACAATTCATGTCATGAAATATTGAAAAAATATATTCTGGCAGTAAATTCACATTCTTTTTGGCATATATAATTTTGAATTATCAATAAAAATACTTATAAGGAAAAAAAGAAATATTTCCATGTTCAATATATGTATATATGCGATAACAATACATATTTTTATATATCAAGATTAGGTAGAATGTATGACAAAGGGGAAAAAGAAAGTTTTCCTTTGATGCATTTCATCCTTTAGGACTTCATCGGGCTAAATTTGTTTATATTGGTGTACGAATGAGGGATGCTGGGACTTTTAATTTTTAGCTGATTTCATTTAGAGTATTTTTCTTTCTATTGCTTTTATTATTAGATATCCCACACTGTGATAGTAGGAGATCTGTGAGGAATGGTGAAATGTTGTAAGAGCCTGGGCACAAATTTAATATAGATGACGTGGCAATCTAGGCACTTTTGAAATTTTTATCATAGTGAATTGTTTTCTCCTTTGATCAAAATAGCATTCTTTTGTCAAAATTGTGGTCAGTTTCATTATAGTTGGCAACCAATGCTTATGATGTATTGTTCTGTAAAATGTCCCTTTTGTGTTCATATAATCTTTTATTTAAATTCCATGAGGTTTCTCCTATTTATTTTTGTGACAAGAGATGGAAAGAAAAAGAATCTAAATGAAATCGGATAGATATTTAAAAAAGAAAAAATTTTAATTTTAAAAATTAAAAATTCCCAGCATCCCCATTCCATGTGCATGTGCAACGACATAACAAGAATAAGGATAATTTTTGCAACTTCCTTACTCTTCCTTACAAATGAAAGAATGTAAAAATGTTGGAAAAACTAAATAAAAAATTTATCAAATTTTATGTACGCTATATTAAATGAAACATTTTTAAAAGAAAGTTTGCTGCCCAAATATACATTAATCTATCTATCTATCTATCTATCTATATATATATATATATATATATATATATATATATATATATATATATATATATATATATATATATATATATACGTATGCATAAAGACATGTCTTACATATTTGCTTGCATTTATGCATGTGTCTATAAAGTGAGTAATTCCTTGTGTTTGAGAAAGTGGCAGATTTTTGTCTTCATTTCTTTGAAAATTTCTCTGCTGTATATTTTATGATTGATGTAGAAAGAAAACCAACTAGAATCCCAAATAAAAATCTGATTCCAAGATGGGACTTCTTGCATATAAATGCCATTGAGAATGCAAAAACCTTAAAAGGATGGTGACAGTTATTCTGAAGAGATTTATATACAATATTTGGTCAGAAAGAAAGAAATAATCTTGCAGCTCAATGCACACCCCAAATTGCAGTGTCTCTGCTACAATTATTTGGCTGGTAATGTGCATTTTGGTCAGATTAAATCGGAATCACTCAAATTCTGAAACTTGATTCATAAACATTGGAAGAACATGATTTTTTATTTAAATAAGCAACTTGTTTATAAGGAAGTGAATTCAAATTTGAGTAAATCTTATGCAAATCTTCTACTGACATCATATATACAACAAATATGACAAGGCCAAAAATAGGGAGGAGGGCAGCTTTCCACTTGATCTATATTTGAACCTAGCTAATCAGAATTTGGAAAGGCTATAAAAATAATCCAGGACTGATCCTGGGAGCAAATGGATAGAAAATGAATTCAGTTAATACACAAAAATAAGGAGGAATATAAAACAAGGACAGATTGTCTCAGTGGATTTATTCAAGAGTCAGGCAATTCTGAAAGAATTAGAAGTCCTACCAGGATTCATTATTGGCAGCTACAACCTTAATGACATAAGATATGCAGATGACACAGTGTCGATAGCAGACATGGAAAGGAAACTAGAAGAACTCCTAGAAGAACTCCTAGAAGAACTCCTAGAAGAACTCCTATGTTACTGAAGAGACATGACATATAGAGGAAGAATGACAATTATTGACCCAACTAAATGAATATTGTTCCTGTCACTAATACATTATATTTAGACTTTCCAGTCATACAACAAATGTCATAATGCAGCAATGACTTGAGGAATGCCTAACTAAATCTCATATGCAGAATTTGCAAGGGGAGGCGAGGGCGGGGGGGGGGGAGTGTTAATGAAAAAATAACATTTAAAATTTATCCTCAATGATTATTTAGAATGCCAATTTGGTTTTAAAAATAACAGAAAAAGAAAAGTAAAAGAAAGAAAAAGTCTAAATACAAAACAAAAAAGTTACTAAATACATTATTTTATACTGTATTCAAGAATTCTACCAATCCTACTTACATTGAGATGTTTTTCTTTTTTATTTATTAGACTAAACCATAACAAATCTAATCAACAATTTAAATATTAATTTTTGCTTAAGAATGAAGTATTTTTAAGTATTTTAAGTAACCTGATTATTGGACAAAATCCTAAGTTGCCCATGAAAACTGTGTTGCATTTTATGATTAATGATAGCTTAATCAAGAAATGATGTTTTATTTGAAGTTGATCAACTTCAGAAAGATCTTTATAATTTACACCGATTGCCAATAATGAGATTTTGGAATTTCTTTAAGTCTTTCTGCTTTTGAGAGTTTTAAGGCCATTGTCTTAATGTTGCAAGTTGTTCAAAACTGTCTTCTTTTTTAAAAAATATTTCATCTCCTTTCAGGTTATTTAATGTCATGATTTGTTTAATGGAGGATATTTCGGTTTTAGTTTGGAGGTTGAGTTAAAATTTTTGCCTTGACAAAACCGGTTTGCTCAAAAGTTAACATTTTTCATAATTCTCTTTTTTTAAAATATTTCTTTTTCCATGATAAATCTCCCTTCACAACAAGTGCCTCTTCTTCAATATTCCCAGGGCTAATGAACTATGCAAGGTAAGAACATTCAATTTGATTCTGAAATGTGAAAGGCAATAAATGAAGAGAAAAGTTCCTCACCTTTTCATGTCTTACCAGAAATACTTTTGGTTGGGTTTTGAAGCTTTTTTTGAGAGCAATGGCTGATTCAAGTGGAGAAAGCCATTTGAATGGCACTATAAGAAGAGCAAAGCAAAGTAGCATTGATGAAGGTTATGATTATCCAACAGTTATCTAGAAGATGAGGTCAATAAGTACAGGGCAAAGGCTACCTGCATTCATCGAAATTCAATTCATTTGGGCAGTGGGGGGGATCAGATAAATGGAAATTCACTTGCAAACTCTTGACTCGATTCCAATTTAGTCGCATTGATTGATTCTTTGCAGAAAGTAATAAATGTGATAATTTTTAATGATTTCATTTTTACTTCAAATCAGTATCTGTCATTTTCTGCCATAGAGTTAGAACGGGTAATTTCATCTTTGCTGAATAGATTTCTACATATTAAGAATGAAATATATATGCATCAATGAGTGTGTGTGTATATATATATATGGGGGGAGAGACATCACATAACATAAACACTTGCTTCAAACAACATATCACCATTTTTCTACATATCCATTATCCATGAACCTAACTTATGTCTCAAATAATGAAGATTTTACAAATTTCCCTTTTTCAAATTTACAAATGTTAAATCTAACCAAAACTAGATTATAACAATATCTTACTTCGTTTCACCAACCCATACAAAGTTGATGACCACAGATTTTCCCCGTACACACATACATGAGAATATAAAAAATCCAACAAAATACAAAATTATTTTGCCGTATATCACTACATTTTCTCTGACGAAATAATATACACTGACATGAATTGACTTTACCGTCCTATATACACCTACACACACACGTGTTTCTTTACTTACACACTCTTACTCTGTCACACACTTTAACATCCTAAATGTTCCTCACATATATTTATATATTATGTATTGCATTTATACATGTGACGCATGTCTGACCAATGAGAACTACCAAAAATCATAACATGGCAGTCATTTGTCTCTTTGCTTTTTCATTCCTATTCTCATTCTCTAACAAAACCTTCATAAAGGTGAAACATGTTAGATTGAAATTTGTTTCCTACTTTTTTCTTTATTTCATTTTATCATCTTGATCTACATTTGATCTTCAACTCATTATAGGTATAAATTTACTACACGAACTAAGCAAAAAAATAGATAAAAAAGATACAGGACTCTACAGCGACAACGGTCTCATAATCTTAAGAAACTATAACAAACAAAACAGACAAAACAAGGGGTTATCTTCATTATATAACTTGACTATCAGTTTTCTAAGTTCCAATGATGTCACAGATTTTTTCGCCATGTTTATAATGCAAGAGCCAGTAAAGAGTCAATGTAATTTAGTAAAATACCCTATTTTATATTCTTACCCTAAAAAATTTTCAATAATGCAAAATAATTATTAAATTTTATGGATTTATTCAATCGTTCTGATGTTTTTGATCATCTATTTTTTTCGAATGTTATATAATTATTCTTATAACTTTATCAAAATAAGTTTATTGAGTTTTATATTTTGGAATTATATAATTTACTTTTATATCCTTATTTTTCCTTGCTAAAATGTTCTTCTTCGAAGCTTTAAAATAAAATGTTATTTCACATTTAGACTTTTTCTTAACATCGTTCTGATCTTTATGCTCACTACTGTATATCTAATTATTTATGAATTTGGATTGATCAGAAACACAGTGTTCCTTAATGGAAAGAACAAAAAAGAAAAAGGGAAGAAAAGAAAATTATAAGAACACAAGAAAAATTAAATAAAAACTTAACCACAGTACTTTGTTAGTTGTTTTTAATGAAACTTGTATAAAAGAGTGATTTCTACACAAATATATATATATATATATATATATTTGTCATCCACAGACAGACTGTTTTGCTGTTTCACAGCTCATCAGTGTGGCTACACGTCCGGTTGCCTCTAGCTAGGATCGAAACCCGACTGAAATTGCGTCAGTTCGAACTTCTCCCACTAAGCCATCAGCGTACAGTACGGGATGAAGGTGAATTTTAGCGTGTTTATTTTTAGATTCAGATAAACACACAGTGACTGAGAGTGACTCAATTCTGTCGAAGAGTCGTGCAGTATTAGCTTAAATAGTCACTGTTTACAAATTCACACCTCAAACCAGAGGGCTCAACCGATATATATATATATATATATATATATATATATATATATATATAGCATACAGTCAATGCTGGTGGTAATAATAATAACTAATATATATAAATATTTAGTTGAGATCTCATGTTAATCCCAAGTTCATTGGTATTTCATCCCTTATGTGGAAAACATAAAGATATATTTGTACAAGGGAATTTATTTTGTAAAAAACATTTTGGTAAGAAACCTCATGAACCCGGCATTTGAATAAAATCTTTTGTGTTTTAGTTAATTGGAATTCTGATTCACTTTGAAGATTATTGTTTAGTTTTAATTTTGAATGAGAATCCTCAATGTAAGAATTACAATAGAAATCCCGATTTAATTTGACCAATGCCATCTCATGCCATCAATGCCATCTCATGCCATCAATGCCATCTCATGCCATCAATGCCATCTCATGCCATCAATGCCATCTCATGCCATCAATGCCATCTCATGCCATCAATGCCATCTCATGCCATCAATGCCATCTCATGCCATCAATGCCATCTCATGCCATCAATGCCATCTCATGCCATCAATGCCATCTCATAATGAAAACTGGAAATTAGTTACTCGTATGGGTTTGAAATTTCTGAGCAGCACCATAAAGCTATAAAATGTTAAAGTTCAATTATTTCTTAACCAATCAGCTGAAGCTATTTGGAAAATTTATTTTTTGTCATTTTTGATAGCATAATAAATATGACCACACCAATCAAGCACTCAACCAACCAACCTAACCAGTGGTGAACATAATTTTCCATCAGACTGACAAGGAGTTTATCCCTGGTTAAATTGATAAGTTGCTCCAAAAATTGAGTTTAGAAGAGTCTGAGGAACATCTCTGATTGGTCAACAAATCCAAAAATAAAAAATTAGGATTTAGTGACAATTTTTTAGAGTAGTGTTGAAATACAATTACTTTTATGATCTCTGCTCTTCATTGAATGAAGCCATTCATCACATAACTTAATTTTGTTCCTATTACTTTTGACTATCAAAATTTTGTTAAAAGATGGACCAAGTATTTCACAAGAAATCAAATTTCTTATTTGGTACTTTGGTAGAATTTGGTACTGTTCTAGAATTTCCTAGAAAAATGATCCTCTACTTTCTGAGTATGTGCAGTAACCATAGAACTAAATGTGCAAGTGTAAATGGGAATTGATCTGTTTATTACTTGGTCACTAGTTCAATGTGTTAACCACGGAGCTATAAAACATAAACTTTAATAGAAACACTTATGACATTGGAAAGAGTAAAAAAACAACAAAAAAACAACAAAACCCCAATTCAGTTCCCGTCTGCTGACAACTAATGTCCCTGTAAGTTTGAGATAGACATTAGGCAGAACACCCTAATTCAATATTTGCTCTTCTTTTTTGTCATTGAGCCAGGAAATCAGAAAATTAAGTTTGAATCTCCTAGCTTCCTGGTATCTTTGATATTAACATAACTGGACAGTGATAAAAAAAACCCAACAAAGCTAATCTTGAAAATGAGGCCCAAAAAAATGCAGTTTTTCATAAAATATGACCACGACATAGAGATAAACATAGGTAGTCATGCTATCCTCTACCTTTATAAGAGGCAGATTAGGCTGAAAATGGAATCCTGTTGTCATATTTGGGTGGGAGCTGCCAAGTCTTCACTTTCAAGTCTTCATAGAGTTCAAAAGCATCTTAGAGTTCTTGTTGGAGAAGAATTATTTTCCACCCTTCAACCTCTCCCTCACGGGGGCAGGGTGGGATATGGCGAGTCTCTCACTATTCTATCACTACTTTTATTGAAAGTGCTCGGATGAACTATGTTCCTTGATTCCACCAGGTCTGACCTTCAGAGCAAGGACCTGCCATACCACTTACATAGTAGCAAACCACATTCCATCAGCAAGAATTAATTCCACTCAAACAGCTTCTTCCTACGAACAAGAAGATGTTTCCCGTGATCACTAGAATCCTAACCTGTTCAAGTCTAGAGTTAACTGTTATCTTCCCCTCCTATTCATATAAACTACCCCTTAACATAACCTTCTATCTTGAGTGGCCCCTGGGCCTTGTACAGGGTGAACCTTTCTGTATAAAAAAGTTGCGGATATTTATATTAGTTTTGTGTATTTTCAATTTGCAATGATGTTTCCATTATTCCTCAAAAGCAATATCCCATAATGACACAAATATTTGTTTTTCAGCACAAACTATTTTGATACAAAACTACTGTGACTTAAATAGTTTCCTGATTATAAATAAGGAGAACAACAAATGAAAGCCCTGCTTTAAAGAACTTGTACACATTTTTCTGATTCACAAATCCTACAACAATTTTTTTATTCCGTAAAAGTGGACGAATTAAGTTTAGGTTATGCTCATTTGGAAAGGACAGATTTAATATTAGATGTCTGTGATTTGTAGGAAGACGTATATATCATATCTGTCTATATTTCTGAGATGAAAATATTGTAATTATTTAGACTATTTACATTGTTCGGACTGTTGTCCTCATCTTCGTTGCTATATTCACAATGTTCTGGCCATTGTGTGCTCCAGTCTTCTTCAGGTGATTGGAATTTTGAACATTGGGGTAGATTGTTCTAATTCCATGTGCCATGCCTCTTCTGGATATCTCAGTATAAGTTATCTCCCTTTAACTCAACTCCTCAAGTTTTTGTTCACCTCAGCTGTAGCTTGGCATTAAACTCACAACTCTTTGGCTCAAGTCACTGAATTCAACCAACACTTTTATTCACTGGGACATGTGTCCTTGAGGATATATCAAGTTGTTTATTTCTCTCCTGCCCTTGTAGTTGATATGATGGAGGAAGTGCTTCTCTTGACAAGAACGGGTTTCTGTGGAAATGAAAACAAGTAAAATGTGAAGTAAAAAAAGAGAAGATAGAATTTAAAGTATGTAGGGATACAAATGGCAAATTCTCTCTTCCTTTCATTGAGGTAGTCACAAGGGTCATGTGATAGCAGGCAAGTGACATCAGGGGATAGAGTGATGAAGGAGAGTTGTGATGTAGAGCCCGAAGAAGAAGGACATCCCTAGCCCACAATGGTAGGTCTTACAAAAAAATATACGTTGCTTAACCAGGTTTATAGAGAAACCACCATAAGATTTCCCACTGGGAAATATTACAAGTAAGGTTCCCTGTTTTTACACACCATTTGTTGTTGCATATATGTTATAATTTCACTGTGTGGGACACATGTATATGTGTATATATCCAACTTTGCATTATAAAACTCTGAGAACAAAGCATGTTTGTCATTCTTTTTCCTTTCAGCCATTTTCTTTCAGTCTCTGAACTATGATGTTATCATATCATGAATATAATAATTCCCATAATGGGGGAAATACAAATGGGAGAATAAATATTTCTTCTTCCCTAGTTCTCTCCCGTTACAAGTACAACAATAATATCTCTGTTTATTTTTATAGCATCATGAGTGTGCAAAAACATTATCCAAAGCTTTGTCTAGCCATTCACTGGAGATATCAAATATCATGGACCCCATCTTGCAATTGGAACATACAGAGGATGTCAGGAGAGTGGGTCTTGACTTATGTGGCTCTTAAAATGAACCAGCAACATCCACATGGATGAGCACTGGTATTGATAAGTGGGTGCTTGTAATTCTAAATAGAGAAAATACTTCAGATATCTGATCAAACAGTCTATAATTTGATGTGAAGTATAAAAGCTGAATTTGTTGATGAGTGCTTACTGTTTGAAGTGACATCTTGGTTTCATGGCAAATATTTCCTAAGAAAATTTTATATTGATGAATATAGATGTGTTTTTAACGTACTAAAATTGTAAAGCAAGGAAATATTTTGGTGGGTGGCAAAGAGTTATTTTGTCAGCCTGGTGACAACATATGTTGATTGGAGTCATAAGACAACGAACCAAATATTTTCTGGTTCTAAAAAATAGGTAACTTCTCAGATTGTTCCAAAGATTAATACTTGAAAATTAGTACATAGGTGCTTTTGAGAGGTGCCATTTCAATCTGACACACGTAATTCCATTTTTGGTTTTCACAGAATATTATCTTTTAAAAAAATGTTTAGAGATTTTGTTTTTGTGCAACCCTAATGATGAGAAACTTTCTACATGGCAGATATTGAGAAGTTTTGACAATATTTTCACACTGTTTTGGTTTTGGTTACATTGTTCTACAAAGAACATTTTCAATCAATTTGTCATTTTCAATTTGTGTTTTTCCACAAACAGCATTTTGAGCCAATGTTTTGGGGGATATATTTGTAATGTTGCAACTTTTATCCCTGATACTATGTGAACTTAAGTGTGCTACTAGATTGGCATCTAGGTCCCACTTATTTATTTTTGAAATAGCTAAATGCAACTGCCACTTCTACTCCAACAGTTTCTTTTCTCACACTTCCTACCTGTGGAACTCCCTTCCATTTACTTTCTTCCCTGATAACTAAAATCTTCAAAAATTTAAATGCAACATCATTTGCCATCTTCTATTTTCTTTTATCCTGTTCATCTTTTGTCCTTTCCTCAATCTTTCCTATACTCAGTCTTTTCTATCACTTTCACTCCCTGTAACTTCCAGTGTACTAGTGGCATTGCTTCGGTTGAAATGATTAAAAAAAAACTAATTCTAAGCCTATGTTTTTTGTCATTCATTTGTACTGTTCTACAAACCAAATCCTAAATAAAAGACACAGCAATAACCCACAGCCAATGCTTTCAGAGAATTGCAAATTGTTAAAGCAGCCATTTTTGTCTACATTCTGCAAGTATTATAAAAGCACCAGTCTTGACCTGGAGAAAGAGGTCAAGTAGATGTGCTGCAGAGACTGAGATAATAACATAATTCTTGTCTGTAATATTTATGTATTTTGTAATCTTCTCATTTCCTTTCTAAGAGTTCTTTGTCACTGAAAAAGCTCTCATTCACGGCATTTCTCGTTTGGACTCACTTATACCAGGAAAGAAACACTTTAATTCAAAATCATTTAACATGTCTTTAAGTGAAGATGAAATTCAATGAAATGTCATCAAAATCACATGACATCTTTAAGTGGACACAAAATTCACTGAAAAATCATCAAAGCTGGCAGAAAATATAAAAGTTATGCAAAACCTTTCAAAATCTGTGTGCCTCAGAGATACTTCTATAAAATGAAAGTCTCAGAATAATTTAGGTCTACAAAGAATAAAAAAACATACACATTTCATGGATATATATGCATGTATACATAACTTTAAAGAGACACAAATTGCAGGCTAAATAAATATTAAACAAGATCAGAAATTTCTGTAACATTAGTAAAAATGTATTTTGTTCATAAAGTTTTAAAGGAATAAAAATTCTGACATTAAGTCTCCCATTTATTTTCTGTGGTTAATCATATCTGTATTATTGTTAATAAAGAAATGGCTTCTTAGACACTTTATGTGTGCACGAGAAACTCAATCCTCTTTTTTACATTATTATGTAAGAAATTATATATATATATATATATATATATATATATATATATATATATATATATATATATGTAGTTAAATTAAAAACAGACAACATTAAGGGTCCATAGATTTTATTTTATTTCCCCAGGAATGGGATTTTTTCCCTGGTTCCTCAGATCACATTTCCAAGCATAAAAGGAAATGGTTTAAATATATACATATTATTACTTTTATACAAGTTTTTGAGGGGTAGTTTTAAGTTGATGTAAGATGATAGAGAGAGGTGATACATATTATTATGTAAGAAATTATATATATATATATGTGTGTGTATATATATATATATATATATATATATATATATAATTATTTTATTATCTGTATTGAGCACTCTTTAAAGAATATTAATTGTTGGTTATTGGATTTCACTCCGTATATACCAGTCCTAAACTTGTATATATATATATATATTTTTTAATTGGACAAAGTCCGACAATTTATTTAAAGACATTTATGATATGTTTAACGTTCTTTTTATTTGGTTAAATACTTGTATCTATAAAAAGAATGTTAAACATATAAATGTCTTTAAATATATATATATATATATATATATATATATATATATATATATGTATATATATATATATATGTGTGTGTGTGTGTGTGTGTGTGTGTGTGTGTATGTGGTGTGTGTGTGTGTGTTTAAAATAGGATAAAATTTGACAAATGGAAAATAGTTTTCTTGAAACTAGATTTGATTACATGTTTTGTCTTTCTAGGCTTCATCATATACAAAATCAAACGAAAGAAATGTGAGTGTGTGTGCGTGTGCGTGTATTTGTGTGTATGCTTAAATAATGAATCATTAGTACTTTTTTCCATAAGCTGGCATTTCTTATGATGAAAGAAAAGAATGAAAATGGCTGACTTTTAAAAAAGCCGTTAATATTTATTTTTTAACTTTTCTTTAGTTTATGTCAAAAGTTGTTAATATGTTTTTACCAAAGGTAAATCCTCATTTCATTTTCAGAATGACTTGAAAGCAAGAAATTCGTATAGCTTTTTCTGAAATGAATTCACGGCAAATCCTCATTCAATACTTCAGGAAAGATTTATGTTTTTAGGTCTATGCATGTATCTTTTCGTGTCGACAATGTGTTTTTAAAATAGGATATATCTCATAGTAGCAGTAATGAAAACCAACCTTGTATGAATTTAACTACTTGTTGAAATTTGACATTGGACATTTATTCATTACAAAAAGCTGAAGAAACACGTTTCCTGGGTTCAGGACGAAGACGAATATCACCAAAGAAAATGGGGAGGGGATTTTTTCAATGTTTCATATCGGCAATGAAGGGGACAAAAGGGTGTGCCTTTTTTTTAATTTTTTTTTACGCATATCACCCCAAGCAAGGCTGGAGGCCACTATCACGCAAGGGGTTATAGAAGGGTTGGAGGAAGAGCAGATAGGAGTGGTAAAGGAGAGGATGTGGAGAAAGAGAAAGACAGTGGGTCGATCAAGGCAAGGGGGTTACAGAAGATTTGGAGCGAGAGCAGATAGGAATGAAAGGTGAAAGAATGTGGAGAAGGGAAGTGGATAGATCAAGGCAACTGGAGGTGTCGCCTGTTGAAATCTTGGTGTATAAATTGGTTGAGACTTCTTGTGTAACTTCTGAATTCCATGTGAATACTATCCGTTAATCTGCAGAGTTTGGATGACATTTCCTTTGTGGATTCAGAAAAGTTCTACGTTAAAAAGAGGACTAGAAAGTTAATATTCCATTTGTTATCTTTGTCGGTAGAAGTAACATTCTGATATTGACTTGTCTTATAATTAAGATTTTATATTGCTTCTCTGATGACAATCTAAATACTGACGGTCCTGGGGGAGAAAACGACCAGATCATAAAGTCTAGTAAATTCTACAAAGCACCAAATTCAATTCTGTGCTAATTGTATAATTATATACCTTTTCTGAAAAGTTAGAAAATAGTGATATTGAAATCCAATTTTTTTTAGGCTTCTAATAATTCTTCTATGTGCCATGTATCTTCTGGACGTTCTTGATCATGGCTCTCCACAATTTCCTGTCCTTTATAGTTCTTAATAAATTTATCTTTTCACAATAAACATTTACTCAAGCTTGCAAAGTCTGCATTGCTTTCTTTTATCAAGGTATTTGAAGAAAAGTGAATGTAATGAACTTGATTGGAATTTGAACTTGGTTTGCCATTTTTTCATTCTGAGCTATTACCATTGCACCACCTGCACAACCATTTGATTTAAATATTAAAAAATTAAAGAATAAACTAATTTCAAAATAAAAAAAATGAAATAAGCAGAATTTTCTTTAGCTTTTTGTTCATTACCTCCAGGTGTCTTTCAGTATATTTTGTTTCTGACAAAATTTTAAAAGAATTTATAAATGACAAAAGTAAAAAAAGAAATTACCTTATCAAATGTTTTATGAAAATAATTTTCAGCAAAAAAAGAATTAGCATAGGAAATTTTCATTGGCTAAATATTTAATTTGATTTAAAAAATGGTAAGAGAATAACTTTTAAAAAAAAAAAAGTTTTTAAATGAATCATTTTCCTTTTACTTTATTTCATTTTCAATCTTCTTTATTTCATGTCATTAATGTTGCATTTTATAACAACACCAACTTTATTGTCTTACAAAAAGGAACACTCAGAAAATGGAATAAAATTGTTACTACTACTACTACTAATAAAATTGTGTGACACTGTTAATTTACTCAGGAGGGTCAATGGAAAGAAAATATAAACAATGTATATGCTAAGTATCATTTTAAATTTATTATCAGAATTTTGTATAAACAGATTGTATATATTTGCTACCTTGCCTTACTCCATATCTCAGGTAACGATGACTACAAGTGATGATGATGAGAAGGATGAAGAAGAAAATAATAATAATAATAATAATCTAGCAAGGGAGTTGAAAAAGCTATTGAGTATTAGAGATGAAGTAATTCCTGTAGAAATGTGCATCAAGAAACTTGAAGAACACCTGGGGAAAATTGGAACTGAGACCAAGATTGTAAAATTGCCATCTTTTATTCTGCAAAGATTCTGTGAAAATGTCTTGTGTGGAATCTTGTTGCTAGCACATCTCCAAAACAGATTTCCAATTGAATTGATGCACTCAATAGAAAATCTGTTTTGGAGATGTAATGGCAATACGAACAGTTCATTTTATACAAATATATTGTGAAGCAGAATGCATCTTCAGTGATGTTGATTCTGGGGTTACAGAAAATTTTGGGCCTTCATGACATCAGACTTTTTCTCCCATGGGCCCAGCTGAGAGCGATCATTTCTCAACTAGCATTCTAGCATAGCTTCCACATGATGGCAAGAATTGTAAACAATATTTGTGTCTATGATATCTTTTTATTCAATTCTACGTAGGAATTCTGACCAATCGGGATTTGTTTAATTTTTTCTTCTGACTATTGGTGCTTTTTGGCCAATCAGAGTGTTGGATTCAATTCTGCCCTTAATTGTTATTCGAAGTACCCATTCAGATTACGAATAGATTGTTGGGATAAACAATAATAAGATCGAGAAAAACTAGTAATAAAATATGTATCATATAATCAGAAGCAACAGTAATAATATTGAATAAAATGTATAATAAAAAATAATCAGATGGCATAAAACTAGGAATGCTATAATAACATTGACCTTTCTGTTTGCTTGTAAGTTCAATGGATGAATAGAAAATTACCACCTGAAAGATTTCTGCCTCTTTCCCAGGTTTATCAGGTTGCAACAGAGATTTTTGGTTTATTGAAAAAAATAGTCTGCATTTGTAACAATTATATTCTCATAGATATTCTTTAAAATGGCTCATTCTTGGTCATTTGATGATATCACATCATTATCTGAAGAAACTGTCATCTTAGAAGGACTACATGGAAATGATGATTTAGTCTCATTGAAAAAAAAGTCCTCCTAGCCACTGGGATTGAAACTTAGCAGATACCATTGATAGCATCCAACCACTCTTCAGATTTACTTCTTTAATTTAAACTACTTAGATGCCCCACCAGGATTCATTATTGGCAGCCACAATCTTAACAACATAACATATACAGATGATACAGTGTTGATAGCAGACATAGAAAGGAAACTACAAGAACTCTTACAGAAGGTAGGGAAAGAAATTGAGAAGAAAGGACTAAACATCAATTGCAAGAAGACGGAATGCATGGTTGTTAGCATAAGGGACAACTTAAGATGCAAATTACAAATTGTGGATACAAAAATCAAACAAGTACAACAATTTAAATATCTGGGAAGTGTTTTAACAGAGGATGGAAAGTGCAACACTGAAATCCAAAGGAGCATTGGGACAGTGAAAGATGCCTCTAAAAGCTAAGCAAAGTATTAAGAAAGAGAAAAATGTCATTAGAAACAAAGAAAAAAGTACTGAACTGTTATGTAATATCAGTCCTCCAATATAGCAATGAATGTTGGAGCACTTCCGTATAAATGAAGAAACTTGATGCAACAGAAACGTGGTTCTACAGGAGAAGATGGAAAATACCATGGACTGAACATGTGAGTAATGATGAAGTTTTAGAGAAAATGCAAAATGGCATTCACAGGACATATTGAAGGCAAGAGGGAGAGAGGAAAACAGAGTATAACCTACCTAAGAAGCTTGTGTAAATGGATGGTAGAACAGTGTTTAAGACAGCAAAGAAAACAAAATTTACTAAGAGTGACAAAGGACTGAAAATTGTGAAGAGCCATGATCGCCAACATCCTGAAAGACATGTCACATGGAAGAAGAATAAGTTTCTTCCATTCTTGTCTGTCAATGTTGCATGAAGAAGTGAGTTTAGTAGTTGTACTGTTTTGCAATTGCTTACATTGTAAGTACAATTCAGTACCAATGGTTGAAACTTCCACAAGCAACTGTGGTATTCATCCAACAGGAATTGGTTGATTCCTGCCATTGTAGTTGACTTTGTGTCACTTATTTTGCACGATTGGTCACTGTCTGTCAAGCCAATGCATTGGTCTGGTGATGCTTGTCTGTCTATGCAACCTATACAACAAGGGAGCTGCTGTCCACCCCTGGCGTTTCTTTGAGGTTTGCTCCTCTAGGGGATTATGATTTTGTCTAACTCTTACCTGTTGACTGGTTTAGTTAGGTTGAACCTGCCAGCATCACTCTCTGGGTCACAGCAGCATGCAAGCTACTTCACCATGTTGCAGTATTTAATTATAGCTGTGTGCATTGTATAGTGGTTAATGATGCAGAAAGTAGGATTGTTGGAGTGAGTTCAATTTTCCACTGAGACCACTGTGTTTACTTTTGCACAAATACACATTTGGAAAGGTATACATCCATCTATCCTTCCTCCAGTGAGAGGTTAATTGTGGTCAAAAGAAATTAGCAACTCTGTTTTGGGACTCAATTTTAGATTGGGAATTTCTTCCCTCTAGACCGGTTTTTCGGTATTTTTCATTGTTCTCTTCCCTGTATTCGCTTTGCTGTTTGTTCCTCCTGTCACAAGTGTATGTACAGTATGATGTACCTCAACAGAGACATCTCTCATCTCCATGATGGTCTACTTATAATGGGGAATCACCAATCACTGGCCTGGATGATAGACATACAGGCACCTCAGAATGGAGCATTAACACACCCGGATATCCTTCTTCGATTCCATCCAACCAGGCTAATATTATACACAGTTGCTAATGAATCAATTTCTTGTGGGGCAACAAAGGAGAGTCTCTTTTGATGGGACGATGTACTCGCCTTCTCTCAAATCGAAGTTCTACATGCTAGACAAAGACAAACTCTTTTTCATCGAGAATAAGTCCTGTTCACCATTTCTGCCATTCAACTCTGGGTATTGTTTAACTATGTCTGCCACACTCCCCCCTGGTCTCATGATCACACAAATAACAGTGCAGATGCAGTTTTTTGTTTTGGATGCTCCTCTGAAGGGGACTGTCTCAACTTTTTCCTCTCAGAAGAGTTGTCAGTGCTGCCGAGATTATTAGTGAAGTGAATCGTTGATCTCACATGGTATAGGCTCAATCAGCAACTCGCTTTCAGACAATTCATTCTCACCTTTACTCACCAATGGTGTCATTTCAAAGGCAGGGCGAAGATCCCTTACATGGTGTGGGATTCCATTGACCAATACTTATAATTTTTATCGATGATATTGGTAACACACCCTTTTTTGAAGTTGGTGGAGCACCAACTATTGGAAGGCTTTACCCAGACGGGGTCCCTCTTCTTATGTGCTCCAGGCCGATACACATTGTCGATCCCTTTGACTTGTATCCAGTAGTTGTAGATCACATTGGCAGGTGCCCTTTTAGTAGACATGTTATCCTTTGGTGTCATGTTATATCTATACACTGCTTCCATGACTATACGCCACTTTCTGGCAGCAATCCTCTTTACACTTTGGTGGTACCTTTCCACTATTCCATTGCCACTTGGCACATGTGTGCATTTCAGTTGAAGCTGAATTCCCCAGTTGTTCAGGAAGCACTCAAACTGTCTGCTACAGAAGGCAGTATCATTGTCAGCAAGGATTTCCTCTGGTTGTCCTCATTCATAAAACACTGATTCTAACTGACAGATGACACTTGAAGAGTCCTGCTGTGGCAATGGTTGCCAGACTGCAAATCTGGTGTGTCTATAAGCATGAGGAAATACTGGCCACCATAATAGGTTATATCCATACTCAGCCTGCTCCAAGTGCTGCTTACCCCCAGCTTCCATTTTTGCCATGTGTGGGAGCTATTGACTGGCACATTTGGTACCCCTTGACTACAGCCCTTACAAAATAAAAACAAAATAGTCCTTCTTACACTGGGGTCCCCACTATGATGGTGTGTCTTAATTATATTGTCTGGCCCCTCCACAGAAGCAGCGCATACCCCAGTGGTGCAGGCTCAACATACTTTTTTATGGCCTTGTACCATCTTTGTGGCACACGGATCAATCTGTCAGTAAGGTTGCAGTTCAATGTTACCAATGTTACATCCACAGACGGATCGTATTCAGCAACTAGTTTTTTTGATAGTGTCCAACCTCCTTCTGATCAGCATCTTGCTTGCTGCCTTGGTGTGCACTCTGGCTTTACCTGTCAAGGTATCTGACACCCAATGGTATATGCATAAGGAGTCAGTCTGTATATGAAACTTTTTAACCATCCACTGGAGCACCAAGTTGACGCCCTTCAGTACGTTGTCCAGCTCTGTCAGGTTAATATGTGTGGCATCATTTATTGGTCCCCACAAGCACGTGTCCTTGACTGCAGTTCTGTCCTTCTCCACCAAGGCTCCACTTGCCAGAGAGCTTGCATTGACCCACATGTTCATTTCTTTTCCATGCACACACCAATCTCCTCTGGCAGGGTCATTCTTCTTTACTCTTGCTTTGGTCTCTGTCACCATGTGAATAAACAGGAGGTCAGTTGTCTCATTGTCCCAACCCTTGGTGACCACACTTACCCTGCGCTTCATGGTGACTGCTGTCACATGGAGCCATCTGCACACTGGTAGGTGTCCCACAAGCCTTCCACATAGGGAAAAAATGTCTTGTTAAAATGTCTGGTACTTCTGGAACTGCAGTTCTGTGTCTCCATTGCAAGGTTCCTTGCTCACCTTGAAAATCCAAGCCCAATACATGGGCACCATCTTCCAGCCATTCCAGGTCCTTGCGGATCAAGCCAAACTGGGCCAGTTTAGCTCTTACCTACTGTGATGACATGATGTCTTTGTTTACATAAATGTCATCGAGGCATGCTGACTGTCTCTTCTTAAGACAACATAGCACTGATAATTGCCTTCATTATCTGCAGTGCCACATTTAATCCAAAGCCCAGTTTGGTAAGGCAGTACCTTCTGCTGGCAACCATCACCATCTGAAATGGCAACAATGACTCACTGACTCAGACTTTAAAATAGGCCTTCCTTAAATCTAGCAAGGAGACATTAGATCCATGCTGACAACATTCTTGCAGTTTGCTGGCAAACTGGTTCAGCTCTTTTGACTTGTTCAGTTGCACAATCGCCATCAAAGGGATCAGGCCTTTAAGAGGTCCAAGTTTTCTATGAGAGTAGGGAATCAATCAGCCATCTTTTGATGGGATGATGTATTTGCCTTCTCTCAAGTCAAAGTCCTACATGCCAGACAAAGACAATCTCTCTTTCATCAAGAATAAGGCAAGTCCTGTTCACCATTTCTGCCATTTGACTCCAGTTCTGGTTCACTGTCTGCCACAGTTTCTTAGCAACCTGTCTAGTTAAAGAATAACAGTTAATTCAAAACTGGTTGAACATGGGACTAACAACTCTGTAAAACCTACATGTTATAGAAAGCACAGCAGCAACACTTAATGTGGTGAGACTGTAACCCTATAATCCACAGGTGAGTCTATGGGACCTACTACAGATTTGCTGTCTTTGGTAACTGGTGGTAATGGTTTTAAAACAGAACAAATCACCTTCTTGAGGTAATCACCTTCTGTGATGGTAATCTTCATGCTTAGTATTTTTTTTATTATTTTATTTTTTTATTTTTATTTTATTTGTTTCTTATTTTTTTAATTTTATTTATTATTCTTTAGTCTATTCTTTATTTAAATGACAACCAAAAGTATTGTCTTGGAAGAAGACAATTTTTGCTACTGTAAAAATTAAATATCATTTCCAGAAAATAAGACTTTTTTCTAAATAATTCTTTATTGTTATTGAAATGGTGTATGAAACATAACTGGGGAAAGATTTTTAATGGTGAACTTTTCATCTTAACAATATCAGTATCTCAGATTCGTGGTCCAATATCTCAGTCCAATATACTTATCATTAGTTAGTATATTTATAGTAAACTATCACAAATTCACAGAACTATAAGTCCAAATAGCTACAAATCCACTTATCCACCTCGTTGGCTTCTCACTTGTTCACTGTTGTTACTGTTGGGAGTTTTTGAGTGAAATGATTCAGATAATTTACTTTTAGCCAATTAAAGTTTCAGGTAAAAATTATACATTTTGTGCCTCAACATTGTCTTTAAAATCTGTTCATAGTAACATCCATACATTCTTATCAGTTTCCCATGAAATTCAAATGCACTTCTTGTAGTAAACTGTCACAAATTCACAGAGCCATAAGTGCAAATAGCGGCAAATCCACTTGTCCACCTTGTTGGTTTCTCTCACTTGTCCACTATCAAAGACTTTATACGTATTGAAAGATAATCCATAATTAAAAGATCTGGATTATTGCATCAACCCTGTAGGTAGCACATGCAGCTATTCCATTAACAGTTTTCTTTTATAAGCAAAGAAACGAGTTTACCCTGGTTTTTATTTGTAGCATGGAGCCAATGTCATCAGCATACACACATTATCAGTCTTTTTGAAGGTAAGTGTATTTCTCTTCTACACAATATTCTGATATTGGACCCTAATTTAATGATCTTGCATGAAGTATTTAAACACAATTATAACATAATTGGAATTGTTTTTTGGCTTATTATTTTTTAACTATTCATGGTTGTCAAATGAAAAATGTACCTGAAAGTGGGATATTCAACAAGTTTGTCCCTCTCTAACTTGATTAGACTGCTCTCAAAGTCAAAGACAAAACCCATATAAATTGTTCTCAACAAATAAAAATACTCTAGAACCATTTTTAGCATTGGATTGATTTTTGTAAAGAAGGTTTTATGAATCTAAATATTCAGTTTCTTCTTTTAATTTTCTTTTTCATTTTGATAAAAAGGTTTGTTTGACAAACACATGAAAAAATTAAAATTACTCTCAATAGCTTGGATTACTCAAAAACAGATCTGAGCATGAAAATAAGAACATCAAAATGGTCTACTATTATGGGAATAGGGGACTTGGAAAGAGTGAGGAAATATCTTGGCTTTTTCTCTAATCTCCAAAAGCCCACAATAAACAGTAGTTATCTATTATATGCTAACATAATAGATGGAAGGAAGTACTAAAATGACTGAGAAAATGAATTCCAAAAAACGAGTTGTGTCTAAAACCATTTTATATACATCATTGAAATACACAAATATAAATCATACTAAGATATAGCACACACACACACACACACATATATATATATCACAATTTGTTTCACACAGAGAAATTAATACACATGAAAAAAGCAAGCAGTATCTGCAGAATACAGATAAAAAAAAGGTCTTACTTGTAATGCACCCCTCCCAAGAAGGACAAAGTACAGCCCTGGTGATAAGTTTTATGTTCCTAACTTAATTGCACCAGTTAAAATTGAAACTGAATCTTGTATCTATCACTGTCATGAGCTAAGCAGCAACTGACTATTCTCACCAATGAGCTGTCACATGACTCGTGAGGGTCCCTTAAGACATCAATAAATTTGATAATCACCTTGTCCCTTGTATAACTTGAAGAATAGTATGAATAGAATCTACAGTTTTCTTTTCTTTCCCTTCTCTTCCCTGTGTTATTCTCTGATAATCTGGTATCTTGCTGGAGTTATTAAGGATTGATCTCCTTCATTGACAATAATAAAATTGAGGATAGGCTATATTGTGAGCAGAGATTTCCTATCCAGTCTTTCATCTCCTTGGACACAAAGATGTTACAGGATTTTGCAAACAAAGCCCACCTTGTTATTCTGAACAGCTGTAGTCTCAATTTTGAGGCTTTTACCAAAGAGCGTCAGTGTAGAAAATATAAGTCTAAGTGTTGGGACTCAAATTGTATGCAGTTTCTAAAGAGATGAGAAAGAAACTAGAAATAAAGATGAGATTATTATTTACAAATATCTTCAGGCTGTTTAGTATTGATTGGCAAAGTTGTCTTCCATTCAAACTGAAAGTGATAATAGTTGGCATACGTTTGTATCTGAACACTTGGGGAAATATTACAAATAAGAGCATTAAAATCAGAGATATTCAAAGTGAATGAATTTCTTCAATATCTGCTATTTGTTGATGTATTCTTGGCTTTAAACTGTACGATTTGACTGACAGTAATTTACATGGTATTCAATACTGGCTCTTACCTGGGTAGGCATTAAATTTACTGGCTTAAACACCCAGTTACACATTTATAGATTTCAATTTGGGTTGACTATAATACTAAGTAGTAGTAATAGTAAAAAATAACAAATTAATCCCAACTCCTAAGTAGCAAACCTTACTTTATAAGTAAATATTTTTATATCTCCTCTTTTAACCAGATGAGAAGCAAAAGCATCTTGCAAATTTACCTTTAGACTGAGTTGTAGATAAAAACCCCGAAGCAGCCAATTCCAAAATGGATGATTTGAGATTGTAAGTTCTGTTAGTGAGTTCACTAAAATGAGACCATCTTCATTGTACAAAGCCATAGTCCCAACCCTTTCCTATTCCAGATTGCAATTAGGACTAATTTGAAAATTATCTTATTATTCAGAGAAAATAAAGATTTCATAATTGACTAAAAGCCCTAGTGAGAAAAGATTGGTAATTATTTCTACCAAAGTTTCACAATCAAAAGAATCATTTTCCTTTGAATGCAATTGATGTCGATCAAAATCAAAATACAAAAGGCTGAGACAAAAAGGAATGGAAATGTAAGAAACATATTTTTTCAGACATTGAGCCAACATTTTGTCGTCAAATAAAAATTCACCCATTATTTTAGATCTTATTTTTTATTATTTCCATTTTTGATTCTTAATTTAAATTTCCATGATAGTGAATTCAGTATTCCATAAAATATGCGTGATTAACAAAATATGGCAACAGTAATATTAGCTTTTTCCTTGTTAGTAAACATTTTAAAAATCATTCTCTTAAAACAATATTTCAGGAAAATATGATTCTCAAGTCTAGTAGCTGTTATAGCTCTTTCCACTATTGATGGTTGGCCTTCCTAAACTTTTATTTGAAGTAGTGTGGAACATCAAAATTTTGATTATGTTATTATTTTCTCTTTGAATCACATGTGATATCCATATTGGATGATGATTTTTCCTATTTTCCACTTGAAGAATTTTTAAAGTTTTGATTTTTTTATTTGTTGATAGGTTAGGTGACTGCTTATCTGGGAATGTTTTTTGTACCTCTGCCTGGTTGTGATACCAAGGCACACATCCCTTAGTAGCCCATGTGATGGACTCTGCGATATACATTTAGATTTTTAGACATTTAAGAATTAGTAAAGAAAATTTATGAGTGATGGCGGAGGGTTCAAGGTATAGAATTAAACTAAGAACATATGGGATGTAAGTTGGTAATGATAGGGAATGGATGATATATAAATAAAAATTACGTTTTAACTTAAAGTTGCATTATCTAATGTTGAAAGAAATATCAAAGAAAGAAATTATACAGTAGGCAATGGTTTAATTTGCAAGATAAAGGCATCAGCCTGTTTGGTCAAGATTCGGTCCTTTGGTGGTGAGAATGAAATGACCTCCCCAGGGTGCAGGTCTGAGTGACAGTATATGGAAGCCATACACTGCCCAGACTACTCTCGGCTGTACCATCAAAAACCAAAGGAATACAGGGCATTACATTTAGAGATGGCTTGGCTGCAGGAATTTCCAGAAAATTGTCACTGTTACCACTCTGGGTTTTGTCTGGATTTACTTCCATAGCCTTTTTCAGGTTCGAATATATCCTAACATGAAAACGGCTATGAAAGTAAAGTGGATACAGGAGGGAGGGAAGGGGAGAAGTTATTTCTTAGAAGGGGAGTGTTCTTTCATAAAAACTTCAGGTAACTGTCTACGGAGGGTTTCTTCACATTCTCTATCTCTTTGGCCCAGGTAAATCTCTCTTTGGGGTAGATTTTCTTTTTTCTTTCAGTAAAAATCTGTCCAATGTTAATTGTTTTTGCCTACATTGTAAAATTTTTCTCAAATGTGACATGCCATTGTCAGGTTCACTGCTCTATTTGTGACCCCTCTATCAGGCGGGGGGTGATATTTTTTCACAAAACTTTGCACATCACCCCATTTAGCACAAATGTCTTTGATTAAAGAACTTGGAACATCCCCCCTTTCCTTCCTCTTCCTCCTCCACCTCCTCAGAAGACATTTCCTTAGCGAAAGTCTTTTGCTGTTCATTTTGAAGGTGTACAAGCTCTTCTGTGGTAAGCTCAATACAGTGGTCTTTCACCAGTTCTTCAATATCTTCACTGTTGACATCCAAGCCCGTAATTTTTCTCATAAAGACAATACCATCAATAATTGTATTTCTCTAAACTTTTTTTTTCTTTACTAGTATCACTGTTAACTTTCTTTGGAGCCATGACTCAGGGCTAATGAAGAGTAAGAAAGGCACGAAAAGAAGAGCACAACACACGAATGCATATAACATGGTGGCTGACTCAGAAATTATTCCGTTTGGATTAACTTGGTTCGGCTCAGTTCAGCAATGTTGTTCAAGAACCAAAATTTTGTTCAATAACAGGCATTTTCATCTCGAATTTTCTGTTTGAAAACCGCCTATTTGTTCGATATGTAACATCTTTGAGAACCGAGGTTGCTCTGTATATGTAAAGTACATATATAAACATTATGTACATTATGTATTTTAGAAGTTCCAACTTGCATTCAAGTTTGAATACCTTAGAGAATTATGGATGGAAAAAATTATGGATGGGGAAACTGCTCTTGCAAGATTTGACAATTTACCCAAATGAATTTCACATGTGTGTGCAAATAAATATTTAGAATTATATCAAGTCAATTTCAGCACTCCAAACTCCAAAAAACTTTTAAATATCAAAACAACAAAAATTAGAAACATTAAAAGAAAATAGAGGAAAACTATTAGAATAATTAAACAGACCCACAGCCCAACATACACATAAGCTTTCTTTAAGGCTAGTGAATATATTTATCCATTTTGGTTACTGTCAATAAAAGAAGTTTTTCAAAAGACGTTAATTTGTAAATTAGAATGAGAATTCCAAATTCAGTGGTCAACTTGCAATTTGACTTGTTAAATTTATCTGATTTTAATTTATTCGCCTGTGATAATTTTGTTGAATTTATTTTATTAAATAAACTTTGAAACATTTCATTTTTTTCTGCTCAGAGAAATATGTATTTGAGATGGGAATGAAGAAAGTTCGTTGAACTTGACAATCCTGCCACGTTTACAAAGGCAAATAGCATTCTTCTGTTAATTGAGAATGTTATGAAATCCATTCCAAAAGTATTTGTGAAAAGTATTCTTTCGAATCAAACAGAACATTGAACAAATCAAAGTAGAAACATGTCATTGACCTTTGAAAACTGAATTTTAATGAGGGTGGTAAAAGTATTTTGAGCAGATTTAAAATGAATAATCTATACAATAATGAAATAAACTTTCATTCTATATGACACTGAATTATTCAAGTTTTATAATCAATTTATCTTTTTAGACCAGAATAAAATTGCAATTGTGGAAAACTTTATGCTATTTTTATTTCCCTTCTATATGCCATGTCCATTTAGAATGTTTGGGATCACAACTTCCTGTCTTTTGTAGCTCTTAGTAAGGATTGTTTTTTTGCTAACCACCCTAATCTTTATTTTGCCAAACCTTTATGCACAAGCTGACTAGGTTAGTTATTCACTGTTTTCCTCTGTCTCCATTGCCATCAATATGTCCTGTGAATGTCAGATTCTGCAAACCATCTTTTCTCATTTTTCCTCACATTCAATTGTCTCTTTCTGTTTCTAAGTAAAAGCACAAATCTGTGCAAAAATGATTGTGTGAATTTCAATAAACTTGTCAAATCCTTTGCATATATGTCCATATTCCTTCACCATTGCCAGTGTGTGGGTTGTCATTGGATGAGACACATCACATCCAAATTATTCTCACCCTCAGTTAGTAGCTTCTCCCTGAAAGAAATGACAGGGATTGAACTTATTCATCACCTATACAACTTTTTGATCGACGAAATGAAAATTCATCTATACTCTGTAAACCAAACTTTTGTTTATGCTATTTTTTAATTATTTTTAATAAAAACAGATATTATAAACTGAAACACACAGGGTACAGATATCACATGAATATAAGTATGTACTAAAACCATTACCCACTTTTGAGATTATCATTTACTATATGAAAAGATACATTGAAAATATTAAATGAGTTTAAGTTGATATCAGATAAATGATGGTCTTGGGTTTGTTTTTACTGACAGACTTTGTGGTTTATTTCTTCAGCTTACAGAGAGACAATACCTGTTTTAAAGACCTCTTTAACTAATGTGTGATTGACAACTCAATTAGTTCAACCTGATTAAATGTCAAAAATCCATATCAATAACTTTAGTAATTAATTTTATGAAGTGTCACATTAATATGATCTCCAATCAACTGAAACAAATATTCTCTAAAGATCAATATTTCTATCAGCAAACTAGACTTTCTATTTCCTTTGATTAAAACATTAAAGGAAAAAGGAAAGTGAACATTAAATAAAATCCTCCACGTAAACAATTGTCTGAGTTGAGCAGAAATAATAAAAACAATGCTTAATAAACTCTGGTTTTAATTTTTGATTTAGATGTAGTGTGATTCTTGAATTATAATCCAGCTAAGAACAGTACTACAGTTTGATCACAGAATCCTTAAAATTTTGATTTCAATCTTCATTAGGAATGACTGCAAAACGCTTTTCCCTTCCCAGTTTATAGGCAAAAGCACAAAAAATGCATGCTGGGATTTTTTCCTAGCCAATTTGAGAACATCATTTAGTAATAGTCATTTAGTCATTTATCAATAGGCCAGTTCTTGGTTTCATCTGACTCAGTCCCAGACTATCTTGTCTTGAAGTCAGAACTCTTGAACGAACTTGCTCATGTGTCAACTCCAAAGAAAGTTTGTGAACTTTTTGCCACATTACTGTTGCTTTGTCTTGTGTATATTGTTTGCTTTCTTTATATTATTTTTGCCCAGTTCTTTTCTTTTTTCTTGTTATTGCTTATTATGAACTTTGTCAAGTCTATTTGTTTTATCACTTATCTTGCATTTAACCATGGCTACTCATTCCACAGTTGACATAACAGAACACTAAAAAGATTATTAGTCTTTTTATTAACATTTATTCTGTTGTCACATTTTTTAGAAGCTAGTTGTAGCCTGTTGGGATTGCCATGATTCAATAAAAGTAGAAACACTCACCTTGACAGCTACCGTTTGAATAAGGCACAAACTGGTCTACACCATGCATCCACTTTTATGAAAAGCAAAACAAAAAACATTAAAGTATTTTCTGACCAATCAGAAAAGATTCATGATCAACAGTTTGCTTCCTAGTTACTCCAATATTATATAAACCACCATCAGCTCCAAAATAGAAACTTCATATGAGCTACCATGGACTATCCCTCACCCATTTCAGCTAGGAACTGACTAAAGACCCCTAACCCTGACCAAAGAGAGCCACAGAGGCATCAGGAGTTCAGAAGCAGACAACACTACTATGCAGTGAAAACCTCTATTCCTACTATGTATTAACACACACACACACACACACACACATATATATATATATATATATATATATATATATATATATATTTGGTTGGATTGATGTGAGTTTGTGACCCTGGGTTTCACGCTTTTGTGATCGTCAGACAATGGACAATCGCAAAAGTGTGAAACCCAGGGTCAAAAACTCACATCAATCCAACCAAATATGTTAGCTCTATCTCTGATATTGAGCGCTTTCTAATAAGTACCGTGCATATAATATATAAATAATAATATATATAATATATTTCACATATATAGATATATTTATATTTATATATACACACACACACGCACACGTTATATTACGTGCTAATAGGAATATATACTTGACAAACATAGTGGATAAAATAAGTAAAGGTTTATTGTAAAAACTAGTATAATAAGAATAAAGGTAACAGTTATGCACAAGGTCATCACAAGTCAATCCAGTAGTGAGTGCTACTATTAGAAGGTCGGTAGTTCTCTAAGTCTGAGTTGTACTCAACAGATCCCATCTAGATTTAGGTAGTTACTACCTATAGTGTAGTCACTCATGCGGTGGGGTGACAGGTTATTCCATTACATCTATATATATATCTATCTATCTATATATATATATATATTTAAAGACATTTATATTATGTTTAACGTTCTTTTTATAGATACAAGTATTTAAGCAAATGCTCTGTTTTATAATAAACAGTATTAAATAACATTTACCGCCCTGAATGTCCGAGAAATTTTCATAGAAAATTTTCGCTCTCTGACAGGAATCGAACCTGTATCCTATACGGAACCATCATTTCGCGTGATGTGCCTTAACCGTTCGGCCACAGAGGAGCATCTGGTTAGCAAGGTCGATTTTACTATCTTTAAACTTAAATCTTCCATGAATCTCTTCTATTCATATCTGCTCTATGAAAATTTCTCGGACATTCAGGCCGGTAAATGTTATTTAATACTGTTTATTATAAAACAGAGCATTTGCTTAAATACTTGTATCTATAAAAAGAACGTTAAACATAATATAAATGTCTTTAAATAAATTGTCGGACTATGTCCAATTATAAATATATATATATATATATATATATATATATATATATATATATATATATATATATACAAATTAAATAATTAAGAAAGAGACAACCTTTAGGCGCCATGACTATATTCCTCATGTGATCTTTCTACAACTTAAACACAATAAAAGAACTCTTAATGTATGAGGTAGAATCCATAGACAAACTCTTAATAGATTTTGTGTTTCACTCAAGATGAAAACCTAAATAACTCCTCCTTTACTCTTTAAAAATGCCTCATCTACATTGTCATATGCTCTGTCACTCCTTATCTAGTGCGTGATATGATGTCACTTGAACGTAGCCCTTTCATCGTCATTGATACAGTCATTCTTACAACATGCATTTTGTTCATTTATATCATCAGTTGCAAAATTAATTTTGATTTACCTACTGCATGTAACACATATAGATATATGAACACACTTGGAGATATACAGTAATAGATACAGTGACATACATAAGATTTATTTTGTTATTTTAATGAATATTTTCATTATATTTAAAATTTTTGCCTATCTTTTAAAATTTGCGAGTAAGATAAAAGATAAAATATTTTATTAAAAGAGAATTTTATAAAGCCAATAACTGAATACAGCTTCAGATCAATGAAATCCAAAAACTTTTTGAGCCAGTTTTTTATAAAATATTTTTTACTGATACACATATGCAGGCATTGGATTGCAAACATTATGTAAGATGGAATACAGGAAAAACAAATGAATGTTGAAAATTTTTATTTCCCTGTTGAAGTTTCACTCTTTTCCTGCAAGCATTATAAAACATTTACAGGAATTATGAGGAAAAGTTGTTACCATGGCAACCTTGCAAATTAAAAATGCTGTGGACAATTTTAAAAAAATTAACAGTTAATAAAATTTTAATTCAAACAAATCAATGAGATTTGTACATTATATACTTTGTTCAGATATTTCATATCAATCAACTATCATATATATATATATATATATATATATATATATATATATATATATATATATAGGCAGCATATCTTCACTCAGGCATGTTTCATTGAATAATATAGACATATTATGTCTATTTATTTTTAGAATAGTCCTTTCTAGTTCTCTAATCAGTTTCTTGATTTTAAGATTAAATTCATCAAGGAAGGTACCATAGTTTTTTCTTACCCAAATACTTTCAATCTCCTCCAAGATCATCCTCAGGGGTGAATTACAAAGACAAACTTATTGTAACTGTGATCATTGGGATGGTGATTTTCAAAAACATGTGTGAATGGACTCTGTTATAATTATTTTCAAATTTAAATTTATCTGTTGTAGCTATGGAATTTTTAGCAAAACTCATGTTCCAATGTAAGTGAGCTAACCAGAAAAATATATACGATAAAAATTGGTAGAAATTCATATGGCATTAGTAGTTCTTGGGGAATATTGTTGATTTCTTAGAAAAAATGTCTTTTTTGCAGTTTTGCAAGGATTTCAGAAGTTGAAGTAGATGATTTGCATGATGTGATTCTGGGATGTTTCCACTTTAAGACATGTCATAGTCTAGTTTACAGAATCCAAAATGTAAAGCAGTAGAGGAAGAGCATGTGTGGTACAGGTCTTAACTTTGGCTTCAATCATCTAACAATTGTTGTAGTAGAGAATCCATTTTCCATCACAGGTCACATGATAACTGAAAAAATGCCCCCCTTTCTGTTGCACAATGGAAGTGCACAACGAATTATAGGGAAACAAATTTGTTTATGTTTTGTTCAAAATGTTTCACAAAATGATTTACTTCCTGTTGGTTTGCTTCCGTTGGTTGTTATCAGTAGAAGAATGATATCACAAATATCTCAAGGTTTGATGCCATTACACAGTATCTTGTCTCTTGATGATATCTACTTCATACTGATTCTGCTGCTTTATATTAGATTTCCAACACTTAATATAAAATCTCTCACAATTCACTTTTTGCTATCTTTACAGTGACAACAATAAACAGAAAAAGCAAAAAAATTTGAATAAATCAAGGAGGGAAATTGGTGCTGTAAAATGCTAGATTAACATGGATTTAGGTGATTCCAAAATAAACATGAACATTTAAGATAAACCAACATAAAAATAAGATTATTGGTAAGATTTAATTATTATAACCAGTATGTTTTCCATCTTTATTTCCACTAGTAATATTAATAGTAACATTATCTGGAATTTTATTATTATTATTATTAGATGAAGCCTTGTCAATTCTTATTCATTTTTCACTAGTATTTCTTTCATCTTCATTTCAATTGCTTTATTTCCACTAGTAGTATTAGTAGTAATATTATCTGGAATTTTATTATTATTATCAGATGAAGCCTTGTCAATTCTTATTCATTTTTCACTAGTATTTCTTTCATCTTCATTTCAATTGCTTTATTTCCACTAGTAGTATTAGTAGTAATATTATCTTGAATTTTATTATTATTATCAGATGAAGCCTTGTCAATTCTTATTCATTTTTCACTAGTATTTCTTTCATCTTCATTTCATTTGCTTTATTTCCACCAGTAGTATTAGTAGTAATATTATCTGGAATTTTATTATTATTATTATCAGATGAAGCCTTGTCAATTCTTATTCATTTTTCACTAGTATTTCTTTCATCTTTATTTCAATTGCTTTATTTCCTCTAGTATTATTAGTAGTAATAATATCTTGAATTTTGATATTCTGCCAGCCATAAAGCTCTCATTGCACAAATGGTAAAGCATCCATTTTGCTATAGACAAGATTTAAGTTCCAGTTTTGTCTGGAACATATTTCCAATCTTTGCTGGTAACTGATGGCCATCAACTGATAGTCTTGAGTTATTTGGGGCCAAGATAACTAAAATTAAAATATAATAAAGTCTAGTCAATAATGGATGCTATTTATTTCTTAGTATCAAACAGCAAGTCTTGTGGGCTATAATTTAATGTTTGAATCACAAAGTAGTCACACAAGATTAGACAATGTGTCCTTCACTAAATATAAGACTGTGTCAATGGACTTTTATCTGAAGTTGGGAAACATTCTCGCAAGTATCCAATCTCATTTTGAAATAGAAGAGAGAAGTGTCTGTTAAAATAGTAATGTGATAAAAATAAAAAAAGACTGTTTTCTTTTGATTTGCAACAGCTTTTAGCATTTTCTTTTTCCAACTGACTAAACATGGAATCAAGTAATATTTGGTGGTTGTGATGTCCAACTGAGCAGCCATGATGCTGAAGAAGAAGTGAAGATGCTGGCACCGACGGGACTTGAAAAGAAGAGAGAATTATAGCAAACCTTCTGATAATAATGAAAAGAATAATAATAATAAAAAAGAGTCATTAAAAAGGTTTTTTTATTTGTGTCTGATGCTTCTTCTTTTTATTGGAATATGGAGGTGAGCGTTGAAAATCAAAAGAAAAAACTTTTATGTGTAACCTGATAAAATTGCAATCAGTTGCAGACTTTTGGAATGAATTGGAACTTTGGAAACAAACCAAGAATCTATTGATTTCATTCTGTTAATCATCATTTCAAAAGACAAAAACATAGCCACACTTTCTTCTATAAATAGTAACATAATCAAGGGGGATAATATGCAGAGAATGTCACCATTTGTGGACATAATTCACATTCTATGTGAATTATATAAATAATAGAAAATATGATAAATATGCTTTTGTATCATTCAACGTATTTCCATTGAAATCCGTGGATCAGTTCTTAATGTGAGGTGTAAGAAAACAATTTTTCATTTCTTTTTTGCTTCATTGATGTGTCTATCTCAATTTTATTTTATTGTTTAATCTCCATATTCATCTGTTTATATCTACCTTGTTGGAATTCCATTGCGTTACCATGGTGGCAGCCATGTTGAATAAGTCTAATTAATATCTGCATGCCTATGAAATAATAATAAATTTCTGGTCTTGTACATCTGTATCTAATCTCGAAGTAGCTGAAAGATTTTATTACATTGAAATAAATTAGGGATTGAATTAGGGTTCCCCTAAAAGTAGTAAAAAAGACTAAATTGTAAGAAACCAGAAAAAGATAAACAGTCCAAGATGCAAGCTACTGTAGTGATATTATGCTTTTTGTAGCCAAAGGTAAAATCTTAAATAACATTCAAATGTTCAAGCTGCTCGTATTAAGCTCAAAAGCCATAAAAGGCAGATTTAGAGAAAAAGAGAGAGAAAAGGAAATCAGGCGAAATTGGATACAACCAGTAAATCAGACTTAATGATTTAGTGGGACATACATAGAAAACAATTTATAACAAATATGTAATAAACAAAAAATATACAGATGATATACAGATGATATACAGATGCAACATAAAATGTCCATACCTGAAATGTACAATTGTGTGAGTTTTTTTTAAGATGATGAAATAGTTGATGAAATAGAGACATTAACACACGAATCTATTTACAAGACAAACTGATGAGAAAAGAGCCAAACTTCATGTCCAATATCCAGAGAGAGGAAAAAAAAAAGAAAAAATTGCTTTGCTGCTTCTTTTTATATGCTCCTGCAATAAATTCTCATTGGTTCTGCAGGAGCTGACATAATATCTATTTTTGCTCACACCAATAAGTGTGACAGGCCAATTTTTATTTCTGCTAAAATCCACACTACAAATTGGAGATGATAAAATCAAACAGGTAAAACAATTTAAATATCAGTGAAGTTTTTTGACAGGAAATGTGACATCAAAATCTGGAGACATATTGGAATTGTAAAAGATTCCTTTCCCAAAATCAAGCAAAGTCTCATTACAATTAAAAATGCTCATTTCTGTTGCACAGCAGAAAAAATTGTTAGAAACAAAAAAGTGATGAAATACTATATATATATATATATATATATATATATATATATAGATAAAAAAAATTGTAGGTAAGTAATGCAAGTAGATCCTATTAATATAAAATATTAAAACTGATTCACAAAAGAGAGCTCGATATAATTTTATTATAGACCCTATAAGTGAATTACAATTAATGAGATCCAAATGGTTTACCTCATACAGATGATCATTTTGTCCATGGGGAAGTAGTTTTTCCCTGGACTTATCAATGCAAATACATTTACTAAAATGAATAAAATGTTTCTTCAGAGGAAATTTGAAAGGCAAAGGAAGGAAAGAAGTGAAAAAGAAAAAGGAAAAAATAGAAGGAGGGGGAGTAAGAATTGGTCTATAATAGAGGAGGGAGTTATATATTCATAGAAAGAGGGTTAAAGGACCTAAGGTGGTTGTGGTGGACTCGGGTACAGATAAATGCGATAGTTGAAAATGGACACTGACATAAATGTAACGTATCAAAACCTGTGCAAGGAAGAAGAATGAACAAAAAATGGCTATGAAACATTTTAGAGAGGAGCTTAAAATTATTGTAGAATTGGAGTAAGAATTTAAAATTAATACTTTTATAAAAAGATGTTAATATTAATCCATTCAATACTACATCTTTAACTATATAGTAAAAGTTATAGTAAAAAAATTAAAGTAAATTATTAATATATTAATTTCATTTAAATATAACCAATCTCATTATATCAAATATAATATTAATAAATTTTCAAATACTAAGTTTATAACTTAAATTATATCAAACTTATACTAATTATTTAAAAATTCTGTAAAGGATTAAATTTAAATTCAATATATATTAAAAATTTAGTATTAAAAAACAATTTTTTATTTTTATATGGAAATTTTTTTTCTATTGTGACATCTTCCCTATATGTAAAATTTTTTTGAGATGTGGAATTTTCTTCTATATCTAAATATTTCTCTCCCTATATATTTTCTCTTTCTATATGTGGAATTTTTTTGAGATATGGAATTTTCTTCTATATCTAAATATTTCTCTCCCTATATATTTTCTCTTTCTATATGTGGAATTTTTTCTATATTTAATTGTTTTTTTCTATATTTAATTATTTTTTCTATATTTAATTGTTTTTTTCTGTATTTAATTGTTTTTTTCTATATTTAATTGTTTTTTTCTATATTTAATTGTTTTTTCTATATTTAATTGTTTTTATAAATAATTTTTTTTTTACCACTATTAATTTCCTATAGTTACTGTTATTGTGTGTGTGTTAAAACTCAGCTCATATCATTTCTATCTCCTGCCCTTGAGTGAAATTGGGTAGATGGAACCCTTTGGGGCCATCAGTGGTTGTGCTAGCATGTAGTCACTAGTCATCATACCAAAGGTTTGAGCATGTTGACCTTGTTCAGACTGTTGATCATGCTAGGTAACGTAAACTCTCCCAGAAACTATAAGGTCTGTAGTTGGATGAATTTGTAATACAGAAATGTTGAATTTTGGTTTTTCCTGCATTTATTTAATGTGAATAGCATATTTTGGTTCACCTAAAAAGTTCTTAATTCAAGCAAGTGCAACTATTTAAATATCTGGCAATATGTGTATTAACAGAGGATCAAAGGTGTCACAGCAAAATCTGAAAATGCATTAGTAAAAGATGCCTTCAAAAAAATAAGCAAAGTATTAAGAAACAGGAAAATTTCATTAGAAACAAGGAAACTTATTTAGTAGTGATCCTCCTATATAGCAATGAATGCTGGATACAGATGAAGAAGAGATTTGAAAGCAACATGAATATGGTTATACAGAAGGATGATGAGAATACTGAGCATGTGAGCAACATCGAAGTTTTAGAGAAAATGAAAACAAAAAGGACATTTATACTTAACATCAGAAAAGGGCAGTTGAAATTTCTAGGACATATAATGAGGAAAGAGAACTTGGAAAATTTGACACTCACAGGACATATTAAAGACAAGAGGAACTGAGGAAAACAGTGTATAACTTACCTAGAAAGCTTGTGTAAATGGATGGCAGAACAAGGTTTAGGAGAGACAGCAAAAAGACAAAATTTACTAAGAGCTATAAATGACAGGAAATTGGGAAGAGCCATGATTGTTCATGTCCTGAAGGGACAGAGCACAACAAGAAAAAAAGTTCTTGTGATAAGAGGGCTGAATTCTCTAAAAGATTTTTCATGGTGAGCATGCATGAAAATAAATCATTTATGTTATGTGGAGTTAAAAGTTCTAAGGAATGACATTTAAGCAAGACTTGTAAAGTTTTACAAAATAAATATAACTCAAATTCACATGGATGAGAAAAAAATGATGAATGTAGAAAAAAATGGGCAAATGATGTGAGTTGTTTCACAAATAAGACTGGATATAAGCTATGAAACATGTACCTGAACAATACATCAAAGCACTCAACTGTTAAAATGTCACAGGAAGCAAACAAAGCCTTAAGAAAACTGACATTTCCTAATTTAGGCAACCTTAAAACTATGAAGGTTCTTGCATATTCTGATGCTACATATGACAATCTAGAAAACACGTTTTCCCAGAATGGTATGATCATTTTTTATTCAAGATAAGAACAAGAAAGTGGCACCAATCAGGTAACAATCTAAAAGGTTGAAGACGGTAACCAAATGTCTATTGGCATCAGAGGTTTTAGCATTGAGTGGGGCAGCAGACTGGATTTTTAATTGCTTCTTTGGTACAAGAGATTTTTGAAGTGAAGATATTGCCATCAGTTCAATGCTATACAGACAATGCATCACTAATAAATGTTTCACAGCAGCAGATGACCACATCAGTAGAAGACTTCCTCTTTTCATCTATTCGAAACCATTTTCCAGACTCTGAATCCATTAAATGTCTTAGTCTGATATAAGAGAATTATATCAGTCCACAAAGCCATCCATGTTAGATGAGGAGCAGAATACCAGAGATTTTTCCAAACCTTATTTGGAGTATTGTTACATAATAGTTTCAGACTATTATTTTTTAGTGACAGTGTATTTAGCTCAGATCTTCTGAGGCTGACATTGGAGTAAGCTGGTAGATAAAATAGGGATGTCAATTTTGATTGGCTGAGTCGAATGTGGGAATGTTAGAGTTAGAAAGTGTTTTCAGTGAGTTAAGTTTTACATCAGACGTGGTTATTTCATGTTTCGGGGAACATGCTCCCCAGTGGAGGTAATAGAGTGACCCCACTGGCTAGTTAGAATTGTACACTTCGACATGTTTAATAAAATAGACAAGTTTAAAAATCCCTTTTGATGAAGTTCTCATTTTACCTCTGAATCCAAAAACTAGTGATCACCTGGCCAGAAGATGACAGACAGAAGAAAGCAACATATGAGTGAATGGAGACTGTCAGCAAAGAATAACCCCTTCATGCTGGGTGTAGCCCCAGCATGAAGGCGTTATGCAACAGTATGACCAGAAGAAATGAGGGCTTCAATCTATTTAATCTCTTCTTAGACTATGCTCTGTGTGAATACAAGCACAGATATGAAGAGATGGGCACTAATCACTTAAACATTCCATACTGTGTCTCAAATGAAACTACTAATAGAAATCAGTGTTCCTGCTTCCCCTCCAAGGCCAATGTACAGAGGATGGGTTTGGTGTAGCGTCTACCCATCTTCTGTACATTGTACTTGGGAGAGGAAGCCAATGACAGGAATTCATAGTTGTGACAAGAATGGTCTTAAACAAAAAAATCAACATCCCCTAGCAAGTATTCCAAGAAGTAGAACTCAAAATAAAACTTTCCAAAACAGAAACGATATAAAGGAATTGAACAAAGAATAGACTGTCCTAGTAGTAGTCTTGCTCCAAACCACAAGCTGCTACTAAACAAAAATGTTAACCTGAAAACTTGAATTCATGTCCTTAAATAGTCTCATCAAACCCGTTCATAAATATCTAAACAGCCAGCTGTAACCATCAGCTAAAATGGATATCACATGTAACTCAAAAAGAAAACAATGACATAATCAAGTTGTTAACATTCCAAGTTACTTCAAATAAAAGGTTAGGAAGGAAACCCCCATCAATACTGGAAAGAGTAACAACAGCTCTTTTAACAGACTTGAGAAACCCATTTTCTTGGAAAATTGTTTTAAGAAAAAGATATAAATTTCAACTGAAAGCTGTACTGGCTGCTCGGTCAATGAATGCCAAATGTTTCCTTATAAGGAAACATCTGCTGTTATCATTCCAGAATGTTAATAGATATGGAGGAATGAATCAATGAACTAAATTAAAAGTTTGGAACAAGTCTTGCCGCTAGCAGCAGCATGCTACTTCAATAGAAACACTTAGCATTTAGAATGAAAACAAGTGTCCATTACAGCCATTGGCGATAAATATCAACAGAAGAAAATATTTTAATTTTAAAGAAATTTTTATTGAACAAACAATATTGATTCTATCTATCAAGATCTAGATGATGCACATTGCATAAATTGCCATCATATGAAAGAATGGAATTTAAAGACGGACATTATTAGATGTATGCACAAGATTATAGAAGTTTTTATTAAAATGTGTTCTACTTGGGATTTAGCTTTTAGATTTTTTTTTTTAATAAAAAATGTGTGCTGGAAATTTTTGCCCCCCTCCCCCCCCATAATATTTGAACTTTCTTTCTTGTTTACAACATTGGCTTTTGTTGATTTGAAGCAGCCAGAGAAATGCCAGTTCATATCAAATGTTCATGAGTAATTTCTGTGGCAGAATTCTTCAAGGATTTTGCTGCTCATGGTCCTCCATAACATTTCTTTCTTCTTCCTTGCATGCATTCCACTGCAGTTAACAGTGCAGAAAATGTGAAGCAGTAATGATTTGGTTTTCTTTTCTTTTTTCATAGTTTTTATTTTTCTACATGAATAACGTTGCTGATTTTCTGACTGAATAACAGTTTGCCTTTTGTGAAGCTATTGCACTGTTGAAAGTTTATTCCAAAAGCAGCCTTTGATCGTGGAAAAACAAAAATAAAACACAAGCACCGGGGTCTCTTTGAGAAAAGTTACCTGTATTCCAAATTCTAAATAAAGTAGAGAATTATGCAAAAAAAAAAAAATCCAACAAATAAATAATTAATCTGTGTAGGATTTGGGACACAAAATTTTGGTTTAGAAATGACTGCAAAACATATGTCCCCCTCCCCAACTTATAGGCAGAAGCACACAAATGCATGCTGGGATTTCTTCCTAGCCAATAAAATAGGCCAGTTCTCAGTTTCATCTGACTCAGTCCCAGTTTATTTGACACACTCAGTTTGTCTTGTCTTCAAGTCAGAATGCTATGTGTGCTTGTCCAAACTTGCTTTTGTGTGTCAACCCCAATTCTTAGTTTGTGAACTTTTTGCCATACTACCGTTGATTTGCCTTATTACTGTTAATTTGTCTTGCATATATTGTTTGCTTGCTTTAGATTATTTTTTTGCCCTCTTCTTTTCTTTTTATTGCTTATCGTAAACTTTGTCAATTTTGTTTGTAGGGCAATTCTGCTATTTATTTTATATTTAAGCACTCACTCTACACAAAATTTTATTAGAGCTTTAAAAATTAGCACTTTAAAAGTATATACAGGGTGTAGTAGAAATACCTCCCACATAGGACATTAATGGCATTGGTGACTTTACCTAGCTAATGTCTTACCATTTATTATGTGGGAGGTATTTATGGGAGGTATGGATTTTTTCTGTCACACCCTGTACAAATATAGACATAAATATATTAAAAGAAAGTAGGAGGAAGAGCCAGGATAAAAAAAATTACCCACTGTAGAGCAGTGGATCCCAAAATATAACAACAAAAAAGAGGTTATTTATTGCTCTTTGCACTTCAGAGTTCAATCAAAGACAAAACATATATGCACACAACAACTGACTCAAAAAAGGGGTTTAAAAAAAATTACTACAAGAGTATGAACAGTACATTTAGACCCAGTGGCCATTCTTTCTGCTTACAAAGGGAAGGCTGCTTTGATTTCATATAAATGGCCTCGAGTACGCAGAAATGGTGATCCAAATGTACTCAGCTGACAACTATGAAAAAATCTCTGGTAAAAGACAAGGCACAAATCAGATTATTTATTAAGTTTTCTGCAACTGCAGAACTAGAAGTGCTTTCCTACTGCCCTCTACAGATCTTAGATCACTTTCAATTGTACAAATATATTAAAAAATAATTTTGGTCATTTGTCTAAAATCTTCAGGACATTTCCTATTTAAGTTTGACAATATTTAACAGGTTCTAAGAAATGAATGTATCTTAATTATATTGACCTTTAAACTTTGTAATTTTAGGATAGCAATAAAAACTGATATCTGTTTTCATTGCAATTATTAAATCTTGTACGCTGAGGAAAATGCTTAAATATTTGTGGTCTAGATACACTTCTGGCTTCATTTAAATATTTTCTTGCTTCAACAAAAAGTTTCTAAAATTTTGGAGAAACAATTTAGTCTTAGTAAATTAGTTTTTGTCTGTTTTTATTGCAGTTATTACATTTTGTCACCCAAGGAAAATATTGTAATTCAAGAAAAGCATACAGCTGAAAAAATTGATAAAATAAAAATAATAAAACCAGAAAAGCAAATATCTTCTCTTTATAGAGAAAAATAAATATTTTCTGTTTTTAGCTTCTTACCATTTTATTTAATATTTTTCTTTGGTGTCTTGCATATAATTTATCTGGTTGATGTTTTTTGGTTGACATTTCTATTTATTTGGCCAAATCATTGAGTTCATAATACAAGATGGTATTGGGAAGGTTTAGTTTTAATTAGCTTTAATCAGAAGAATTGATTTTTATTGTATTTTGATAGTTGTCATATCTGCATCTATTTTCAAGAAAAGACAATGGCTCAGTGGTTTAAAGCATTAGTTCATGAACTTGGTTATACAGTAATTGTGATTTCAATCCCTGGTTTGAGCAGTGTGTACTTGGACCCAATGAATTCTACTTAGGTTACCCAGATCGATATACACCTGATGAAGGCCCAACTGCCAAAAAACATTGTGATAAAACAACAATGAGGAAAATAACCCAAATATTGAAAATATTGATAACTCAGAATTTCAAACAGAAAATATTTTTCAAAGTTGGCATAATTTTGTTTCCTAATTCTAACATTGCAAAATGGAAGGATATCATTTTAAGAAACAGAAAAAAGATTTGTGCAGTTTACAGAGAAGGTAACATGAATGATGAAAATTTTGTTCTGAAGAGTTCTCTGAATAACAATCAAAACTCTACTTGAGAATAATCAACATTATACAATAGATGTGAAAGATAGCCAATTATATGGAAATTATTTAAATCAAGTATTGGAAAATATTTGCATCAGCTTGATTGTGTTAATCTCTTTGATGCGTAGCTTTCTCATAGATTAAAGAAGAAAAAATCTACTTTGTGATTTACTGTGTAAATATAAGGAAATATTCGCTTTTTGAAGCAAATTGGAAAAGTAATGAAAAGTATAAACTTTAGAAACAATAAAGGATGCAAAAGATTATAAGGCAAGTGAAATAATTCACCACAAACCAAAAGAAAAGTCAGTTTTCATTCAAAGAAGACAATGCTTTATAAATGGATTTGGAATGAGCTCCAAGCAAATAAAATAATTCATTTAGACAAGTACTGCTTCCAGGTAAACAACCTAAAGGCAGCAAAGTGCAAAAGTGTCCAGAATATTTTAACATAATAGGTGAAATATTTTTGATGACATGTTTCTTTGGTGATAAGGCAACAAAAATTGTTTGGCTGGTAAGTTTTCACTTATCCATTGTATCCAGCAGATGTTATGTCTTTTGGCTTTCCATTCATTTATGTCTTTACAGAATTCTTTTAAGGAAAGAATTTTGATTAATTAGAAGACTGCAAAAGATACACAGAGAAGTCCATTGCTAAGAAAGATAACATGTTGTGAAAGAATGGGATTATGAAATTTTGTTTTTAAAGTTTTTTTAATTGGTTTCACCCCATGCCAGGCAGTAAAACCATGACGACACAACGGGTTACAGTGTGTGGAAGAGTTAAGAAACAGAAACATTAATAATGAGCAGGAATAGAAAAAAGTAATCGGGAGGACAGTAGATAGTGATTGGCATTGCATTTAAATTTTTGCAGATTAAAGTTGGCTGGAAAGCATGGAGCGGAAGGGAGTTCCACAAGCAAGAAGTGTGGGAAAAGAATCTGTTAGCATAGAAGTTATGCCAGCTCAAATGTAAATTGATGAAATCTTGGTGCTAGTTTAATACTTAAATTCAAAAAGTCTAGGTGCCATAGTGAAGAGTTCATCTAAACAATTACCATGAAATTATTTATAGAAAAAACACAGAGAGGCAGCTTTACAGCAGTGGGAAAGTGACTGAAGCCAAGTTGCCAGATCAGGACTGATAATATTGTTGATTCTTTTGATTTTATCAAGGAGCTTAATGTAATTAGCAGGGGCTCCATATCATATGTGGCAGCATTATTCTAAGCATGGATGACTGAAAGAAGGTAGAAAACTGAAAACAAAATCACAAATATGTGGTTCAATAAAAAAAAATTAGGTAATTTTTTAATTAATTAAGTAAACATTTTTTAGGTTGTCTAAAAGATCTGTCTATCAAGGATGATCTTACAGTCAGTAGAAATTCAAATTGAAAAAATACATAGACAAAATTTCTTATTACATGTAACTATGTATATGCAGGGTGTGATGGATTAATTATCACATTTTATATTTTTTTTATTTTGTGCACGCATGTTGCTTGTTTTTGATTTTATTGACTGCACAGTATAGTAGGGTCAGTTGGGCACCGTCTGTGGGAAAAGAGCACCATGACGCAATTCACTCTACCAGAAATTTGGAAATGGCATTTTGTACCACTCGAACTTTGGAATCTCCAATTTGAACATTTCAGAGTGTTTATGTGTTAATCTGTACAGTGGATTCAGAAGGAGTTGTCATTTTTAAACCAATTTGTTTTTCAGAATTATTTTTGGTAAATTTAACTATATATATATATATATATATATATATATATATATATATATATATAGTCATCCAAAGACAGGCTGTTTTGCTGTATCACAGCTCATCAGTGTAGCTAGACATGCAATTGCTTCAAGCTGGGATGGAAACCTGACTGATTTGACATCAGTCAGAGTCTCTCACCCTTATGCCATCAGCACATGCTACAGAGAAAGGGAAATTTTAACACATTATATACGAGATATGAGCATGGCCGACCAGCAGAGGCTCGATTCATAGTGAAGAGCTTTTAGCATTAATCAGCAGCAGCCAACAAATTTCCTTGGGTCCATTACATTCACTTCTGTGCTAATACTCTTGGGAAAGGTATGAAGCCTCCTCCTCCTCCTCTCCCCACAACTATGGGTAAATAGCAGGACAGACTGGGTTCTATAGCATTGGATGGCAACTGGTCTAAGAGAAACAAACTCTGAATTCAAACTTGTATGTAGCCCTGGCATAGCACATACTATACAGTTAAAAATTCAGAATTGGAGCCACTATGGCAGTTCATTGCTGAGTTCATTGCTGCCTCATTCTGGCAGCTCCTTTGATAGTGTTGATGCCAAACTTTAATGGCCTTTCTGTTCCTTTGGATCCATTAGTGATGTGGAAAGCAGGGAATGCTGCAAGGGCAACATTTTGTCCTCCATACCATCCTGCCCACATTTGATCCTACCTTACAGATGGGTGGGATTAAATCCATGATCGTTGATGAATGGTGGAGGCCTATCTATATACTGATGGGAAATTGCAACCCTGAAGGGTGATGCAGATTTTAAGCTTGGTGCAGTATGTCCGTGCTAGTGGGTAGTAGATATTCTATTAAAACTGTCAATGCCTTTCGTCATCTTGTGATATAGTAACACTCAGATCAGGGAACTGTCTGCGCCTGACCTTTAGATGAGTTTCAGTAAAGTGAAATAGTCCAGTACAAGCAGATCGAGATACTCACATACAAAATTGGTTTATTGAGAACTGTTCAATGTTGGGTCAGATTGTGGGCTATTAGCGGTCAAATGGCCACTTCAGAGAACTGCTGAACACATGGCCATTATGATACATACATGGAGCTTCAATGTCAAATCATCCTTCCTTCATTTGGAGATCAACTTTTGAGACAGCCATGTTGCACAAATAATAACAATTTTATTTTCTATTAGTGTGTGTATATAATGTGGTATTATTATTGGTATATTATGTGGTATTAGTGTGTGTCTATAATTTTTTGATTATTCTTGTTTCATGGATCTTAGGTTACTATTGTTATGATAAGGAAATGGTAGCAGAACAAAGACTAAACAATGACGGTATGACTGTATTAACGTAAAATACAACAAATGATAAATCAGTGTAGATGTCTCTCGGTGAAAGAAGGAGATAAGTGGAGTTATAAAAGGTGTCCTCTGAGGCATAGGAAGGAAGAGGCAGATGAGTTGTGACTTACTGATGCGACAGCCTTTGGCAGACTGTCACTTGGAGATGAGAAGTCGCTTTCCGACAAAATCTGTGAACTGGGGCCAAGGTGCCCGCCAACTGCTAAAAATGACCCTTTGAATGGCTTTAATGTCCTTTCTTAGGCTCAAATCAGAGCCAGTATTCATTTGCTTGATTTTGAAGCCAATATACCTTTCCTTAAACAAAAGGGATTATTTGAATGTATCAGTGTTCTATATATAGATGTCTAAAACCCACACTGTGTGGTCCTAGGTCATGCAGGTAAACAATTTCTTTAGATTTTTCCATAATATCGTTAATAGATTTCTCATTAACTTATGATGCTTATAGGTTTTTCAAAATAAAGTATAATTTTTATATATGGCTCAGATTGTTGGTTCCAATGGTTTTCTTAAAATATTAATTCAATAAGAGAGTTGTTTTTTTTAACCAATTAACACCAAGCAAGGTGATAATGCCACTAAGACGCAGGGGGCTACTGGAAGTGAAAGAGAATGAGAAGACTTTAGAAGGAACCAAAAACCCAATCCTAAACTGGAAACAAAGGATAAACCTCTACTCCTGTTCAAAAGAGCATAGAGGAATGTGAGCCAGCCGATAGGTGAGCCTATAAAATAAAATTAGAAAACCAAAAAAGAGGTAGAAAAATACGTCTAGAGAACAGACATTTTAAATTAGTGATTAGAAAAGGTAAGTAAATACACAGCTTACATATTCAAGAGGCATTCAGAGAAAAATCTACTATGGTCAATCATTAAGGCTTTCGGTCAATTTGGTGACACTTAAATGTGGAGGTAGTGGAGGAGTCTCTTAGATTTTTTATGGTTAGAATAAACGTCTTATTTTCCTGCCACAGTGGGGTTGGGAGGCCAATCAGTTTACATAATAGCCAAAGATTCCTTTTGTCCATATATATTAGATCCTAGCTGGAAATGTTTTCTGGGAAGGGAAGGGAATATTTCAATCAGGTTCTTTATTAGAATGCTGGTGGGTTGTCTCAAAGAAGAATAGCCAATCCCAATATAACAAGGCCTCGTCTCTCTAAATCTTCTTGAATAGATTCACTGTATCTATAATGAAAAGATTGTACTGGACTCAATTCTTCACAAATGTCAGAGAATTATCCTAAAGTGACTTAATTATATCAACCAAGAAGTAGATCAAAGAACAGAATACAGATCTTTAGCATCAGTTGTAAGAGAAAACATTTGTAACCAATTCTTTTTCTTTGAAAATCAAAGGAGAATTCTGAAACAGTGTTACTCTGATCTGTGTTACTCTTTCCAAACAATTTTTATTAAATTTATTATGAATTTATAGCCAGTATATCAATACACATATGTAAAAAATTTTCATGGATATCTCAATATCGATTATTATGATGTGTTCATTATAACTGACCTTGTGTCAAACTAAGCAAGGCCGAGGAAAAACCAGAGAGAATATTTGTAAAGACTGTAATTTTTAAAATAATTTTTTTCATTTGAAAAAACAACAAACATTAAGTATTGCAAATTTTAAAGGACTAAAAAGTCAGCTCAGGAAATGTGTATTTCCCAAGCGAGGTAACTGATATTTCCTTCTCCTGGATGAGTTGATAAGAAACTTGTTGAAATATAAGATCTTTTGATTATCTGCCCACTATTCTAGCCCCTGAGCTCAAGTGTGATTCGATACAAATGAGATATTTTATTTATAGTTCTAAATATTATTTATTTTTAATGACTACAAGAGTTTAATTAATTTTGAAAACAAATTTTGAGGAAAGATATGAAATAAAGTTTATTTCCTATTTGTGAAGAACATAAAAACAAAGATAATTTTAAAGACGTTATTGTTCGAAATCTGTTTCTGCCAATTCCTTGAGTGAGAATAAAATTGATTCTCTTAAATTTGGTAAAATCAATGTAGAGAGCAAAGATTTCATGATGGTGAAGGGGAGGGATTTTAACAAACTGTTTGTGAGTGAGAGAAGAGAGAGGGGGGTATGAAGAGGGGAGAAAAGTTTGAAAATATTAGAACAACAAGAAATAAAGAGGGAATAACAGAAAAGAATAAGGGAGGGGGTGAAATGAAAGAAAATGGAAAGAGTAGAAGAAGGAACTATGGGAAGAAAGACATCCCCAACCAACCCCACGAAAGAGAATGAAAAAATGTGGAAAAATAGAAGATTGAAAAAAAAAATGGAATCACAAAAAAAGAATGAGAAAAAAGGGAGAGGAAATTGAAGAGAGACACAAAGACAGAATGAAAGGAATAAGGGTGATAAAAAAGAGAAAAAGTAAGGAAGAAAGAGAAAGAGAAACCTGAGGAAATAAGGCAAGAATGAAGGCCAAAGACAAAAATGAAAGCAGATTCTAGGTTAGAATGGAACTAGCAAAACATTTAAAAGGTAAAGACCATTCAACACATGCCAAAAACCTTTTTTAAATGGCATGAGGTGCTTATGAGGAATAACGTGTTTCCCTCCAGAAAAATGTTCATTGTTGTTAGAAACTAAGTCTCAAGATATTTATGATCTTCAAGGCTTTTTAAATAATTTACAGCTAATTATCATCAACTGTTTTTCCTCCATTTTAATTAATGATTTCTATTGGGAAGAGATAATCAATATTATCAAAAAGGAATTTGAAAATTTGCAAAATATTAAATACAAACGCATTGTCCCTTGTTACAAGAACAATCTATGTCCATAGATTGAATAAAGAGTTCAATTTAGAAAATTCCAGAATATTGCCAAATATGGTCGGCGACTGAAGAATTTTACAAGTGAAACATTGCAATTATGAGTTTGAATAAGTCCATGTTGAAATTGTTATAATCATTTATCATTTAAATTGGTTGAAAACTATTTCACTTATCAGTCTGCTTCAGTTATGTGCCATGCATAATACACACTTAAGCAATCATGTATCTTTCGATACATGCCTCCTCTGATTAGTGCGCTAAAACTATTTATTCTAGCAATTTATTAAACCTTCAATTTGTTTCTTGTTTCTGTAATATATGACTGATGCCAAGAAACAGAAAATGATTTCAATGGAATCTAATGTCAATAAGGAACCCTTGTTCTAAGAGAGATTGATCTGTAGTGATCCCAATGTGTACTGGGTTCACCTTAAGAGATACCAAAGTAGATTTTGTTTCCTAGGATTTATTATCAATGGAAATTAAAAAAACAAAGCAACATGCACTATGTAGATGACACACTGTGCTGATATCAAATTCATAAAGAAAACTGTAAGACAAGGTAAATGAAAAAAGAAAGAATAGATGGTTGTCAGCAAAAGAGAAAGCCCGAGTTGCAAGCTACATAGTGGGGATATCAAAATCAAGCAGGCAGAGAAAGTTAACTGAGTAGTAACGGATAATGGAAAGTGTGACACAGAAACCCAAAGGTGTCTAGGAATAGTAAAATGTACCTTTTTAGTAAAATGTGCCTTTTTGAAATTAAGCCAAATATTATAAGATCATAACAGTTCTTAGAAACAAAGAATAGAAGGCTGAATTGTTACATTGTATCTAATCTTTGAGATATCAGGGAATTCTGGACAATTTCTTCACTGATGAAGAAGAGATAAAGCTCCTGAGATGTTCTATCAACAAATGTTCAAAATACTTGTGAGCAATGAAGAGATTTTATAGAAAATAGGAACTACAAAGAAATTGCTGCTAACAATCAAAATGAGACAGCTAAAAGTTATGGAGACACATAATGAGAAAAGTCTACTTAGAGAATTTAACACTCACATGGCATAATCAAGGTAAGAGAAGCAAGGGGAAACAAAGCCTAACCTACTTGATGAATTTGTGTAAGTAAATGACACAACAAGGATGACAAAAACAAAGTGGCAAGAGATACTTACAGTAACAACAAAAAACATGAAGAAACTATAATGTATATAAAGTGTTACTCTTATAGGAATTAAACATGATATATATATTTTTTTCAACCAGTAAAATTCCATCAGAATGTTTGTTTGATAAACAATCATTATAAGGGCAAATACCATCAAAATACTTGCAGACATAGCTGTAGATTTATGTGCTATCTTTGGACCATTTAGAAAATAACTCCTTTTGCCACTCCAGAAAAATTTGAAAAAAAAATTTTGCAAACCAGTGTGAAATCATTTTCTAACCAATGAAAACCTTGAATTCAAAATTTCACACCTCTATGTGAAATTAGATTTTGTACCTCCTTATGGATATAAAAATAGATGCATACTACTTCTCAAGGCTCACAACAATTTTGGAGGCCAGTTTGATCTGCATGTATGTACACACACACACACACACATGCACATGCACGTACCCACACACATGCAGACAATAGAAGAGAAACAGCCAGCAGCCACTAAAGCTTTGTCCACATGTACAACAGAAATGATTAACTAGCAACCACTTACTAAGTCTTTGTCTATGACCTCACAAATACATTAGGCTGACCATCATAAAGTAAGTCTGTACACACATTTTACGGTACATTAAGAACACTTAATTACTTTATAAAACAAACTTCACTGCATGAAAAAATTAACATTTTATTGTCATTGTATATTTTTGAAAAGAATATATAAATGTTATTTCAACTGATGTTCTGCTTGTACATTTCCTTCGGAAAATAACCTTTTTTATGTTTCATTTAAAAGATGTGCTGTTGTTAAATGTTTGGAATCCTGATACTCAGATAAAAATAAAAACCTGGCTAGACGGATTCCAACACTCTGACCATGTTGTATGAAAAATTTATTTAGGAGTGGAACATCTATTTAAGAAAATGATTACTTTCACAAAAATCTGCCATGAGGTAAAAATCATTTTTATAACAGCCAGAATTATTTTTACAATTAAAACAGGCAAGAATAAACCCTGGCTAAGTCTCAAATTATTCAACAGAAATTTAAAATAGCAATCACTGCTAAATGTTTTTATCTCTACAAGGTTGGATCAATAAGTCTGTAAACTGATACATCATAGCTATTAACTGAATTTTGATCTGAATTGTTCACTGTATAATGTTCAATCTGTGTAATTATTGTATTAAGTGCACTGACAGGAAAGAGATTATGTTTAAAAATATTTGTTTAAAATATATCCATTTTTTCATAGGGAAAGATGCTTGTTAGAAAAGACTTTGTCATAAACAGTTAAATGTTTAACTGCAAATCAAATTGAAAAACGTCATCCAAGTTCATTATCAACATTCCTTGAATCAAGTCTAATTTGAGAAATTGCATGACAAACACGTTCCAAAGAAAGACTGAGTTATTTACTTCTGACCTTTCTGTAATAATTTGGAGACATACAAATAGATTTATTTTGATTAGGTCATCTAACTTGACAATGTCAAAGTTTTCCAAGAAATATTGATTGATATTTTTTTTAAATTGCTATCATCCCCATACAAGGCAGTAAAGCCACTAAGACACAAGGAATTACAGGGTGTGGAACAATTAGAAACATAAACATTAATAATGAGTGTGAAGAGGAAAGAGTAATCAGGAGGATAGTAGATAGCGATTGACATTGCATTTAAATTTTGTAGATTAAAGCATGGAGCCAGAAGAGAGTTCCACAAGTGAGAAATGTGGAAAAAGAAAATGTCAGCATAGAATGTATGGCTAAGCCAGCTCAATTGTAAATTGATGAGATCTCAATGCCATTCCAGTACAGTGCTTAGATTCAAAAAGTCTAGGTACCATGGTAAAGAGGTCATCCGAAGAATTACCATGAAAGTATTTATCGAAAAAGCATAGGAGGCAACCTTACAGTAGTGGGAAAATGAGTGAAGCTGAGCCGCCAGATCAAGACTAATAATATTGCTGATTCTTTTTGGATTTTATCAAGGAGATCAATATAAATAGCAGGGTTAATGGACCATATGTGGCAGCAATATTCTAAGCAAGGATGAATGATAGACTTATAGATATGCAAGATAGATTCTGGAGAGAAGAATTGTTTCACCCGACATAGTGAACCAAATTTCTTAGCAGCTGACCTAGGAATGGATTCAATATAATCTTTCCACTTTATGTCAACTGAGAACATTAGCCTAAGAAGGCACAATGAATCACTTTCCTGGCAGTTACCATCAACCCTGCTGATGGAATGCAGAGAGGTGTCTCTCTGATGATTAATGGAGAGAGGTTTAGTTTTGGTGTCGTTAAAATTAAGAAGTTATCTTTTGTCCCAGTTAATGACAGATTTAAGGCCGTTTTGGACATTGACTGCCATTTTATTTTATAGTTTAAGGCAATTCTAAAATACAATGTATGAACCAAATCATTAAATCAGTTTTCATTTAATGAAGACCTAAAGTTTACTGCTAAAAGTTCACCTAATGAATTGATATTTTAAGTTTTAGTTCAGTACCCAATGAAGCAGATTTTACATTTGAGCCAAGACTGAATACCTGTTCAGAAGTTGTACAAATATTTAACTTATCAGCTTTTACAGATCGGTGTTCTTAGTTACTTCGTCACTCAGCTTATGCTTTAACTAATTCCAGATTAATAAGCAGAGCCAATCTTCAGGTCACTGAGTTGACCCCCCAATGAAGAGAACAGATTTTATCAGCAATGGTTAATCTTGATCTATTTGGCTGGTTTCAGAGCTGAATGGCCTTAGAGAATGCTGATAAAAGATAGGCTAGGGCAATTCCAAAGTCAATAGGGAAAATGAGTTCATCTCCAATAATTATTTCGACCTCCTGTGTGAATAACTGGACAATTTCTTTCAAGAAGAGGAAACTCAACCGTTTATAAAAAATCAACAATAACAATGTATTTTTATGAAGAAATGGTAAATCTTGAAAAATGAAAGTCTGATATTCAATTTGTATTTTCATACTTTATTGATAAGAAAGATGCGTATATAAAATCATATTAAGTGATGATGCTTTAATGGTTCTCTCATTACATACTCATGATTACAATGTTCCATGCTATCTTTGGAAATATATAAAGAATATATATGGTTAGAATGTTCGTTTTCTGACCATGAGATTCAGGTTCGAATCTCACCATGGTCGATCTGTCAGGAGGGAAACTTCTTGATGTTATTATGTTCATTTTATCTGGTTTTGCATGTGAAGACTGAGAAAAACACTGGTTCCCCATTCCCAGACCCATACTGACTATTGGCCAATACCTGCTCAGTATTGTTAATATGCAAATAGTCTGTTTATATTTCTAAGATGAGGTATTATGTACAGTATTTACATTAGTCGGACTATTGTCCTCATCTTTGTCGCCATATTTGTCAAAACGTTTCGGCTGTTGTACGCTCCAGCCTTCTTCAGGTGGTTGGAATTTCGAACTGAACCCTTTATTTCGATCACTGGGGTAGACTGTTCTAGTTCCACGTGCCATGGACACATGGCACAGTGGATAAAGGCGTTGGTTAGATCCAGTGACAGACCCAAGGAGTGTGAGTTCAATACCCGGTTAAGGCAGTGGAGAAATTTCAAATACAAGTGGCCAGCATGCATACATATATATCTATCTATGTATATATATATATATATGTATAATCTCACTCTCTCTCTGCCTCTCTCTCTCTCTATATATATATATAAAATCTCTCTATATATCTACATATAATCTGTCTCTGTCTCTGCCTGTCTCTCGCTCTCTCTCTCTATATATATATATATAATCTCTCACTCTGTCTCTCTCTTTCTCTCTTGCTCTCTCTATATATATTACTCTCTCTCTATATATATATATATATCTTTCTCTCTCTATATATATATATCTATATATATATATCTGTCTCTCTCGCTCTCTCTATATATATCTTTCTCTCTGTCTCTCTATATATATTTTTCTCTCTCTCTATATATATATATTTCTCTATCTCACTCTCTTTCTCTCTCTATATATCCTTCTCTCTCTATATATATATATACATTTTCCTCTCTTTCTCTACATATATCTTTCTCTCTCTCTCTCTCTCTCTCTCTCTATATATATATATATATATATATATATATATATATTTCTCTTTATATATATATCTTTCTCTCTCTATATATATATACATATATATATCTTTTTCTATATATATATATATCTTTCTCTTTCTCTCTGTATATATATAGATATATCTCTTTCTCTCTCTCTCTGTATATATATATATATATATATATATATATATATATATATATATATATATATCTTTCTCACTCTCTACATATATATATCTGTCCTCAAGTTCACATACGAACTTAAGAAAGATAACAGAATCCCTTTCCTTGATATTTTAATAGACACAAATAGCAACACATTTACTACCTCTCCATATAAAAAAACAACCAGCAAAAACTCTTGCACTCTCAACTATAAGAGTGAATGTCCAGATTAGCACTTATACAGAATTTAATTAACCGAGCACAAATTAATTCCTCCACAAAAAAGATTTCTACACTGAACTGAAAAATATTAAGCAGACTCTTTAATAATGACTTCCCAAATGGCATTGTAGATGAACAAATAAGACGATATATAAAAAACCTCAACACATGTGAAATAGAATATAATACTTTCTCAAAGGACATTAAATATATCAAACTACTATATTGTAACCAGATGCACGCTAACTACAAACAGAATAAAAAAAAAATCAGAAAGAATCTCATTCATACTAACCTATCTTTCATAGATTCTAATAAAAAATAAAATTAATTATATATTACAAAAAATACAACCAATTTAATTATTCACAATAACTCCTCCCCACTAACTGATGTATTATGTAGAACCAACATTATATATCAATTTGAATGTCCATTGGGAGAATGCATCACCACCAAAAAAAAATATTTATGTTGGGTATACGGCAACTACACTAACAAGACGTCTTATACTACACCATTCTGACCATTTATCCATTGTGAGACATCTACAAAAACATTCAAGCTGCAGATCTTAGAAGCAATTTATATTAAAATATTAAAGCCAGCACTGAACAGAATCAACTATGAATACTGCAGCAATGTTCTGAAATGCCTGTAAAGGAACGGGATTTGTCATGCTCTAATGTGCGCGTAACCATGACATTATAACATAGAAGAAAAAATTCCATTATGGATAATTTTTTTCACGTTCTAAAGAACTCCCAGCACATTGTCAACCATTAAAAGCATAATGAAAAATTTCGATAATGTATAGCAATGCACAGCTTGTACCCATGAACAACATATAGTTTTGTACTACTTGCAGCCGTGAGGATGATCTTGGAAGAAGATTGGAAGTATTTGGAAAATGGAAAGAAATTTAAACAGTTATAGCACATTTCTCTCATCCATTAATATCAATACACGAAAGTGAGTATGAACGGATTTTGTTAAAACTTAGCAGTTGTCATTTATTCAATCAGACATGCCTAAAAGAGAAATTGCTGCCTCAATACACAAATTTTAAATCATATATATATATATATATATATATATATATATATATATATATATATGTATGTAGATATATATATATATATATATATATATGATTTTAAATTTGTGTATATATATATATATATACATATATACATTGTGTATATATATATATATATATATATATATATATATATATATATCTTTCTCTCTCTCTCTATATATATATACATATATATTTCTGTCTGTCTATATATATTTTTCTCTCTATCTCTCCTCTCTCTCTCTATATATATATATATACATATATATTTCTGTCTGTCTATATATATTTTTCTCTCTATCTCTCCTCTCTCTCTCTCTCTCTCTCTCTATATATATATATATATATATTTCTTTCTGTCTGTCTGTCTGTCTGTCTCTCTCTCTCTATATATATATATAGAGAGAGAGAGAGAGAAAGAAATATATATATATATAGAGAGAGAGAGAGAGAGAAAATATATATATATATATATATATATATATATATATATATATATATATATCTTTCTCTCACACTCTTAGGTAGAACTATTTGTCTGACATTTGTAAATTAAATATTTTTAACCATTGCTTATTCTATCTTTCATAAGTGAATCCATTTTTCAGAAAATTTGGTTACACACACTAAGTCACTACGAACTATGAGTGAGAGTACTAATGTATTATACTTGTTTGTGTGACACACATGTGTCTGGATTTATAAAGAGCCTGTAACTATAACAAGATGGAAGTGATGTTGTCTCATTGATACTCCCAGTGAAATTAGGAAAGAAAAACGTACCTGATAAAACTGACCTTTACTTGACTGCTAAGTTTACTTGTAATTGGTCTCACTAGTAAGAAACGTCCAGCAGAATTATTATTTGCAGACTATATAAATCTCAGATGATAGATGTTTTTTTACCATGACTGAAGCAAACCTTTGACATTTATAAAAGTCATTTTAATGGACTTTTTGTCAGATTGCATTGTGGGAAATCTTCTCTGATTATAATATTTTTAAACTGCTTCTTTTAGATTTATTTATCGATAGAAAAGGTCATTTAACATTGCCTGTCTGTCAGTCCCTAAAGCTTGTATTAGAATCGTGAACATGTTAAGATAGTTGGATAGGATTTTGGAACATTTTAAGGTTACCATTTTGCATGAGGCTTAAAATTATCATTCAGAGCACAATTATAATGCTCCCGTCACCTTTTCCCAGATTTATGTGCGTCTTGACCAAGTCATTGTTCCTCGTGTAATATGTGGGTCCCCCTTAGATGATGCAGAAGAGACATTGCACAGAATGTGACTTCAAAGAAGTCAAGTGCAGGTTTAACTTCAGGAATGACTGAGGGTCATCTATGATTCATCCAAGGTCAGTGAATGTGTGTTCGCTTAGCTGCACCTGGTATGTACACTGTATGACAGATATATAAACACCTACCGCAGAGATGAGAAGAATGCAGTCTCTCTAACGCATGAAAATGTCAGGGCCACAGATACCACATGTACACTCTAGCCAACAGAGTTACATATGAGAAATTCAAGCTTATGTTTACCTTAAGCCGGTGGCAAAACAATACTTCATTACATTGGCAACAAATAAAATGCAGGTAAATTTTTCCACTATTTTATAATCAATAAATATATAAATAACTCTTTTGGTGGTAACTGGATAAAAAAAAAACATTGTAGAAGAATAAATTCTTAATACCATTTTTATTCCAATTTTTATCATTCCAGATGCAAAAATAATCAATTTAAAAACATTTTTTTTCAATTTTTATCATCTACAATAAATCAGTATAGGTCAATGGGAATTGATTGGCGGAAATTTGTTTTTTATAGGTTATCAACCCTTTGTGGGTTACTGAAATCTGAAAGCTTTTTGGGGGATGTAAGAGGTTACTTACAGTACCCTGGTGTCCTCAATCAGTCCTGCATCTAAGCATTAACCAGTGTTCTCAATGCAATTTGACCATAAGTGAGTCAATGGGAAGCAATCCTGAAGAGAAAAACATTTTCTTTTATCCTTTCACTCTAAGCAAGGTGATAAAGCCACTAAGACACAAATTGATGAATTGATGTTTGTGAGAAAGATAAGATCAATATTTGACAGATTGTTACCTTATCCAAAAAAGAAAATGCATAATGAAGAGAATTTCTGTGCAAAGAAGTATACGCCTGGTGACAAAGATTATTTTAGGAACTACCGAGGTTTTTGGGAGGATGGAATTATTTCAAATAGAACTGGAAGAGTAATCTATACGGTGAAAGGAAAAAGATGTGTATGCAAAAGGCATGTAAACCAGTTAAGACCAAGATACTCTGAAATCGTTCATCAGGATGATGAAGAAACTCTGATGGATGTCCTGTACGACACGTTTGAAATAACATCACCCACTAACATAACAGAATGCATGGATACATCTCCTACACTAGCTTTGCCCTTAGGATTGAGATTTTATTCGCCTCAAAAGAGTATAAGGAAAAGAAAACCCACAGTGCGGTTAAGTCCAGAACCGAAAAAGAGAAAGTATTAGAAAGCTAAATTTTCTAGAGGAAAATTTCAGCTCGGGGGGAGGTAATGTAATGGAATAACCTGCCACACCCATAAGTGACTACACTATAGGTAGTAACTACCTATAAGTATCTGTAAGTCAACAGACTACAGTGTCTAGCTAAACAATCGATCTCTCTGCCTCTGAGCAGAGAGGAACCCGGACGAGGCTACGCTGAAGGGCAGAGTCTCGTTTGGAGAGGTAGACTGACCCTAAACCTGTTTATACACATTCGAAAGGGAATATTTTTAGCCGAGCCTATGGGCTCGGAAAACCCACATTAAACCCAGCCTTGTGCCACATTTAACCCTCGTGGGTGGGTAGCTAAATATACTAGCTCGAACTCTCTGCTTCTGAACAGAGAGGAACCCAGACAAGGCTCCGCCGAAGGGCAGAGTCTCGTTTGGGGAGGTGAACTGACCCTGAACCCGTTTTTACGGGTTCAAAAGGGAATATTTTTGGCTGAGCCTACAGGCTTGGATAACCCATGTTAAACCTGGCCTTGTGCCACATGCAACCCTCGTGGGGGGGAGTAATTAGATATCTCTAGCTGGGATCTGTTCCAGCTATTCAGTCGAACTCTCTGCCCGAAGGCAGAGAGTGACCCGGATGAGGCTCTACCGAAGGGCAGAGTCCCGTTCAGGGAGGTAGACTGACCTTGAACCCGTTTTTACAGGTTCAAATAGGGAAACCCGGCCTTGTGCCACATGCAACCCTCGTTGGGGAGTAGCTAGATATTCTAGCTGGGATCTGTTGTGTATGACTCAGACTTACGCAAGAACTACCGACCTTCCAATAGTAGCACTCACTACTGGATTGACTTGCAACAACTTTGTGTATAACTGTTACCTTTATTGCTATTGGATTGGTTTTTACAATAAACCTTTATTTATTTTATTCACCTTGTTTTTCAAGTATATATTCCTATTAGCACGAAATATAACACAAATGTTTACTGAGAAAGAAAAAATGAGGAAAAGGAAGAAAAGGATAGATTCAAAAGGACAGAAGATGGTGACTGACATTGAATTTCAATTTTTGAAGATCAAATTTACAGGAAAGCAAGAAGTAGGAAGAGAGTTCCACAAGCAAGATGTGCAAGAGAAGAAACTATTAGAAAAGAACATGGTTAAATCTAGCAATTTCAACAGTAAAAGGATGAGACCTATCTGCCAACCTAGTCATACATTTAAATTCATAAATTTGTTGTACCAAAGAGGAGAGCAAATCAGAACAATTGCGATGAAAATATTTATAGAAACAGTACAGTTAATCTATGTTATGGTGGTGGCAAAGTTTTTGAAGTTGAGATGCCAGGTCAGGATTGATAATGATTTAAGGATTTAGTCACAAATCTTGAGACCAGAACTGTAGTCATACTTTAAAATGATTATTCTTAACCACTACCACAAACAACATGTTATAAACACGAGGGACAATATTCATAAAGTGTAAGAAACTGAATGTTTCATCTAATAACTTTTTCATACAAGCTGTTTTAAATTCAAATTGTTACAACAAAGATACAATATAGGCAATGATATACAAAAGCTATGAAGTAAATATTGAAGGTTTTATGTAACAAATTTTTGAAAAATATTAATAAGGTAACAACATGCTACAAACAATTGGCGTCGTTAATTCTTTTCATTCAGTTACATGCAAGGATTTGTCATATGTGCAACAAAAGAAATAAGATAAAGAGAAGTAAAGAGAATGACAGAAGACCAATTAAGTTTTATAGTAAACAAAAAAAGGTTTTATTTTAATTTTAATCATTTGGTCAGTGGCTAATAAAGGCTCACCAACAAGAAGTTAAAAATTCTTCAAAATAACTTCAGTTGGATTTAGTTTACTTGTCAGGTCAGCAAAGGCTAGTAAACAGAATACTCTGAAGCAGATGTGTACAACAATTGACTTTGCCAAGCAACTCACTTAATTTTGTGCCAAACAATGAATGCAAATATCCAGCTGGAAGATCTCCACTTGTAAGGTCACCTAACTACATTCAAGTCTCTTATCTAAATGTCCTTGAACTCGGAGAAGTTTCATTCATAAAAATGGATTCTCTTAATAGATGGAACTCGAATACTTTTGGCAAGTTTTGCTAAACATTTTACTCCATTGCAGAAATTCTCTAATTCTTATATCCTTTGGGAATTTTTTTCCCTAACCATCAATTTTAATTCACACCCCAAATTTTCAATTGGATCAGATGATTGCAAAGGCAAAAGCAAAATATTGATTTCTTTCCCCTTTTCCATCCAGTCATCTTTGACTTCTGTTTGGGATCATTGTCTTGTTACAAGATCCACTTTCAACTCATGTGGAGATTCTGAACCAAACTTTTACCCTTAAGAATAGCCAGATGGTTCTTTCACCCATAGAAGTTGACCAACACAACCCCATTGGACCAACCTCCTTACTTTACTGCCAAGATGGTTTTCATCAGCAAGTAAATGTCCTACTCACCTTTAAATATTATTTGCCTGAAAAGTTTCAGCTCTATCTTATCAGACTACAAGGCTTTATCACAAATTACTTTTCTTTAGATGCACTTTGGCAAAATTTAATCTAGTTTTCAAGTACATTATGCATAGTAAAGATGTCTTCATTGAGCTGTTGTGAGTTTGTACTGATGATGTGTTGGTCTTGTCTGAATGTACTTTATATACATATATATATATATATATACATATATATATATATATACATACACACACACACACACACACACACACACACATATATATTATACACCAAAAAATCCAAAATTACCTCATGTGGGTTTAGTCTATTTCAAACAGGCACAACCTCATACCAGTCTTCATCAGCCTAGACTGACTGACTTGGAATTAGGGGTTTTGAATTTAATTTAGATAGCAGTTGGGAAGAAGGTACAGACCTACTCAAAGGGACACTTTGTTTAGATAAGGAACCTGGGTTTGTCACAAGGAGAGGGTGTGGAGTATCTTTCTAAAGAGAAATGAGCCAGAAATAGTATGTAAATGAATTTAGGTTCCTGCTAGGTGATACCAAACAATACCAACAAGATATATGTTTTTAATAGGATTGACAATAAATTGTATTAGACAATAAGAGTTTTATACTAAGTGATGGGTAATTGAAAGACAAAACAATTTAAAGTGAGAATAAATTATCTAAATTATAGATTCTCAAAATCTGTAATACTGAAACATCCAATGGAATAAATCATGTTCTACAACAGATATATATATATATATATATATATATACATATCCACATATGTACATACATACATATATATATTTGTACCTACACACACACACACACACACACACACACACACACACACACACACACACACACACACACACACACACACACATATATCTGTTTCAATTAATTTATACCCATTTACCAATCCTAAATTCAAATACCGAACAGCCCTTTCAAAAAAAAATTGGGGAATTGTAGGAAAAAGGTCTGAACCCTCAGACAGATTGGAAAATTATAGGTTTTGCACATCCTCCTAATACATTTAGACTATGCAGGCTATGTTTATGGGAAAAAATTAGAATAATAAAATACAATAATCAATGCAAACTATTAAATGAAAGGAAAGAGATAGTATTAAAATGTAGACATAGAAGCAGGTTCAAACTTATATCAGAATATAGATCTTACCTTATTACTTACTAACTCCCCAAAACAACAGTCCCCCAACTAATGCAAACCCCTTTGATTAAATTTTTACTTTAATATCTTCCACTTAAAGAATTTTACAGCTTGGTATTCCTAATAATTTAACTGATCCTTAATGGTGTAAATGGATGGTATATATATATATATATATATATATATATATATATATATATATATATATATATATATATATATATATATATATATATATATGTATGTATGTATGTATGTATATTAGGAAATGGACAAAGTCTGATAATCTAGGTATATTATATATATTTATATCCCAACAGATCTATTACTTGTATTATATATAAATATATAGTACTATATATATATATAAATATATACCTCTTCGTCACTGGGGCCCGTTGGAGCAGTTGGTATGGTGTTTGCTTCACAACCTAACTGTCAGGGTTTCAATTCTCGGTAGTGAATGCGCACTGCTGATGAAACGGCCGTCCAGTGCTTTCTGCATTCTGTAGAGGTTTCAGACTCGATGAATCATTAAATATAATTATCAAGTTCTCCTAATAATTTCAAAATATATATATATATATATATATTGTTTGGGGGTAAAAAGACATCATCATCCCCACAACAGAAATATATAAATTACAAACAAATCATATACATGATACAACACAATAAATGTCAACAAAAACAATAAAAGGCTTTTGTATACATTTCAGAAAAAAAATGTATATTTTAAAGAACATATATGTATACAGAGATAAAAAGTTTTTGCTTACCTGGTAATCACCACATACTCTGTCGGAGGGTTATCTCAGGACATCTGCTTCATTTGGCTATCAAAGGTGAAGAGAGAGAAAATTTGATTTCTGTTACAATACTGGCTGCAAAAACACCTGTTATGGTACATGCTGGGAGTTTTCATATTTATTTAAATGTTTTTTTTTATAATCTAACATTTTCTTTCTTTATTGTTAATTATCATTCTTATCTATATTTTAAAGTAAATCTATTACTTAACTTTTAATTTAAATTTAAATTTTTCTTTTATTATTAATTATTCTGTTTTTATACTCCTACATTATCTAGTACTAAGGGTTAAAGGTTATTTAGTGATTTATTTGTTGCTATCACTACACATGGTACAATATATTCTTGGCTATACCCTAACATTCTTGACATGTGATTTCAATTAATTGCACTTATCTCCCCTCGTCACCATAGATCATCACTATCTTATGCCTGAGTCTGGTGTAACTTTACAAGGATAGCCAAGGACTTGCTGGAAATTTTTCATAATGACTCAGTCTCCTTATTATGAGTTTTTCTGTTCATTTAGTGACACTGAGCTGCTTGGAAATCTTGTCCTCTTTTGTTCTCTTGTGTTCATTAACAATTAATTCTTCTCAATTGATACTGAACTGCATTGTTTTCTCCAAAGTGGAACAAGTTCAGCATAGTTGCTGTAAGAATAAATATGAGATTTCAATGAGATTTCAAAGACAAGACTCAACAATGTTGTATGTTGTCAAAAGCAAATTATATGTTGTTAATTGTTGTTAATTGTTGTTAATTCTCTAAGTGCCTAGAAATCTGACAATAGATTATTTATTGTCAGCCAAGTGTTGACTGGTAAAGAAATTTAAAATGAAGAGTGAACACTTATCAGCTTGCTTAAAGCAATGGTGAAGCTTGTGTTTTGGGTTGGCAAAACATTAGCTAAATTTCATTGATTCAAACTTTATAAAATTTTAAATAATAAAGATTTCATTATAGTTGGTTCGCATATTTTAAAAATTTAGTAAATTTTTAGAAATTTATGAATAAAAACTTGTTTTCATATTTACTTCTTTATAATGATAAACATTGCATTGTATTTGTTTCTATATTTTCATAATGTAAATATAAAATTATTCTTGTAAATAAACAATCTAATAAATAGTGTAGTCAATTCTGAAGAAGAAAGAAAATGTATAAATTCACTTTCGTATATTTATGTTTTATTAAAATTCTAATTGTCACTTTTTTAAACAGTAGGAGTGAAAGGAGTAAACTATCATAGCCGGCATAGGAGGCACGGTGGAGTAATGGATAACGGCTTGGATTGAGGAATCGGAGAGCCGAGTTCGAATTCCAGTCGAATCCATTACATTCACTTACGTGCTAACACCCTTGGGAAAGGTGTGAATCCTCTTCTTCTCCCTCCAACTATGGGTAAATAGCAGGACAGACTGGGTTCTATAGCCTTGGACGGCAACTGGTCTAGGAGAAGGACAACTCTGAATTCAAAACCTGCGGAGGGTTGTTTGGGGACCTTGTGGCATTCGTTGCACCAGGTCCCTGTATTCGTCCCTCCAAAAAGTGTGGATGGCCCTGCACAAAGCCTTCACCACTATAAACAAATCTGGTGTGGCTGTCCGGCTTTCAGTTTCTGGGAATTGATCTGTCTGGCCCTCATATATCAAGTTCGATGGGAGAAGCAAAAAAAAAAACAAAATCATAGCCGTGTCATGGGAAAAAAGTTTTTTGTGGACATGAAGGTTAAACTTTGTTCTTCAGTTCTTTGAGCCCTTGTATCAAGTAATATCATATTACTCCCTATTTAACTCCCCAAGTCCAGACAGAGTTTTTTTTTCTCATTAGCTACCTGATATATGTCCCCAAAATGAGAGAAAATTCAGCTCTCTCTGATTTGTCTTTCTTGCCTGCATGAGCACCACATAATATAAACCAGTTTGATTTTTAAACTTATTTAGTTTAATCAATCCTTAGGGTACTGCCAGACCTCACATAGAAAACCATTTTTAATGATATTATCAAATGAGAGAGGGCCACTTATATTCTAAATCTTTGTCCTCTGATTTATCCCATATCTATTCCACTTTTCTCATTTTACTGGGAATTTGGAGCTTATTGCATATGATAAAACTTTATCCAATGATTTTATTATTAAATTATGCCACTTCTTGTTGACTTAGAACAATTCACTGATTTGAACATCTGCCTTTTCTGTTACCAGTAAAAACAGTGTAATCAATTTAAATTAAAAAAAGAAGATTTATACAAATTGAAAAGAATGACCAGAAGGATTTAACTTAAAGGCACTGTTCAGACCTTGCATGATCAACAAAGCCTCTTTGTGGCCGAGTTGGTTAAGGCACATCAGATCAAATTGAAAAGGATAGGATGTAGTCTAATACTGATATATATAAAATGTCAGTTAAGGCATATTGGCTCAAAAGATCAGGATATAGGCTAATGTTGATATATATATAAAAAGAACCTTACAGACCAACATTCTAATGGCTATTATTATGTTCTGTAGTTCTTTGAGCCCTTGTATCAAGTAATATCATATACTCTTATTTAACACCCATACTCCAGACAAATGACAAATTTAGGAATCAAAAATAGGTTCAATTTAAGATGCCTCAAATGCAATATATTCTGCCTGCTCAAATGTGCTTTCCTTTATATTTCATTCTCTTTAAGAGAACACAATGAAACAGTTCAGTAACAATCAACACATTATAATAAAAAAAAGATGATAACACTATGGAATAATGCTTTCATGAATTGAATGTAATTGATGACCATGGAATGTGGTTTCCAAATATGAACACTTGTTGACTATTGGTAACATTTAAAGCCATTAATGCCATACCAAATGAGTGGTCTTATTCTTTCATCTTTTCTTTTATAAAACAAACACTACTGCCATTTGAACTCTAAATATCTGTTCTCTTTATAATTTAGTCCTTTTCTTCTTTGAATTTATTTTTCATGCTGTCAAATATTCTGTGTTATCTCGTTATCAGATAGAATTTAAAATCCTGTTGTGATTGCATAATTATTGTATTTGTTTCCAGTTTAAGTGGTATTTTGCCAGATAACATTTAACACCATTTTCTCTGTTCTTCTTTGAGGTTCTCTTTTATGCAAATCATACCGAAAGGAAATTATTACACTGTTTAACATAATGTCAAAATGTTCTGGAATAGATTACTTTCTTTTTATATATTTGTTGTATTATATCAGAATCTGATCAGGGCTGACAGATGCAGCACAGAATTTCAGTAGAAGATTTTCAGTGGCACAATTAGAACAGACACAACTTCTCACTCTTTATTTATTTGATTTTTTAAAAAATCGGTAATAATTCTCTAATCTTTTATTGATTTAGTCCTTGGTAATAATTAGTATAAAAACTAACGATAAGATTTGATATACAAAATGAGCAATAAGAAAATCATAAAATATGTTGAAGAAGAAAAAGTCAAATGAACAAATTAATAGAGAAGTTAATTTTTTTCTTATTCTTCTTATACTGTTTTATAAAACTTTGTTTAAATGCTTCCGCAGAAATCAACAAAGATTACCATATTTATTGTTGCTTATAATGTCCATTGTACATAATAAACATGTCTTCATTGATCTATAAACAGAAGTCATCAATTTTTATTACATATTTAAACTGTTCAGGTATAATGACCTCTACATACAAAAACACACCAACAAAAAAATGTTATTTTTTTAAAAAAAGAGAGGATGATTTGTCTAAAGTGTAATCACATCTAGAGTTTATTTTTAACCCTAGAAAAGAGCTGCCAAAAGTCACTTCTTCCAGAATTCTCAGATGGGCAATAAAATTAATGGCATATGATTTTGAAGTTGAGTATGTAAAAGGAAATACAATACCACATGTCAATGCACTGTCAAGGTTAAAATCTAAATCCCTGATGAAGAAATATTACATTGGATTGAAAGTGATATATTATCTCTACAAAAATTGGTACCAGAAACTCTACAAGATCTGATATTAAGCAACATTGCTGAAAGAGTGAGAAGAAACAGGTGGAGTAATTGTTCCAAAGCTGAAAGATCTTATAAAGAAATAAGATATATGTTAACAATGGCAAACAGTATTGTATACAATGGAGACGTGATTGTACCACCAGAAACAGTAAGAAAAGATATTTTAAAAAGTGTATATGATGATGTGAAATGGGTGAAATCCCAAAACAGAAAGGTCCCCGGCAATATGTCATGTGCCACTCTTGCATTTCTTTGAACCATTCTACTAAAGCCTGAGGAGATCATTATTTTCAGCTGTGGCTCAAAGTCAGTTCCTTTCTTTGAGACAACATGTGATGTAGATTTTATTTTTGAAGTTACTTGTCTTCTAGCCATTGCCTAAAATGGCAGGACTGACAATGCAGTAGGTGGTTTGAATTCAGATTTTTTCCTAATTCTAGACTGGTTGCAAAACAAGATTATAGGGCTCATAGCAATTATAGGGCACATAGCAATTATAGGGCTCATAGTAATTATAGGGCACATAATAATTCCTTTGTGTGCATCTATCAGAGGATGCTCAACATAAAAATCTAGAGAGAAGTGATTTCAGAGACACTCATTAGTTAATTTATGCATTTCTCTGGAGAAAGTATTTCATGTAGAATTATTTCATGATAATTTTATTTCTATTTTATGATAGAAGGTGATTCAAATGTCACGAAGTGCAAATTATTTCATGACAATTACGAAAACATTTCAAGAAATCTTCATGTTATTACTTGAACATAATAAGGATATTTTATGGTGGAAAAGTCAGGCATATGTTTATTAATAATTATTGTTGCTAAAAGGTATGCACTCTAGTCATATGTCAGGTTCAAAAGAAATTCTCTTGATGTGGCCTACTTACATAGCTGTGAAACAATGTTTGACATTTTGGTGGTAGTCAAAGCTAAATTCTCGTTATAAACACCATCTCATGTATACATTACAAAAACTACCTTTTGTACTTACATCATAAGAAGAGATTTTCTAAAGAAAAGAATTCTACCGGCAAAAGATACGTTTCAGCTGTTTTCAGACGAGTACGTTAGTGCATGTTTATGATTTACTGATATTATTTTCTAATAATAAAATATCCAAAAATAGTTTTTTACTCAGAAACTTTTCAAAATTTCAAGCATTTGAATAAATTAATTTTTTATACACTCTGTTAGTATTAGATGTAAAAATATTTGAATTTCTTCGATGAAGTATCGTCAATTATATTTATTTTTCTTTTATTTATCTTGATTTTTATTACACTTGCAGTATAAAGGAGTGTTGTAGGATTGGCAAATAGGATTTTACCTATTTGCATCTGTTGCTTATAGGAGAAATAAAGGGTAAAGTAAAGAGTCGGACAGATGGAAGTTGACTACTGATCATGTGTTGTAAAACAACACGATACAACAATATGGTGTCACTGATAGGATGTTTAAATTACTTGAATGAACCAGAAATTGTCAAGACTTGGATCCAGTGTTTTGCAGACCAGGTTAAGGCTAAGAAACTGAATGGCAACAAGGCAAGTGGAGGAGAAAATGAAATAACTGAACTTTTTCTAGTTTTGGCAGGTTGTGAAGCCATAATGAAAATTTCTATTATGACATACTCCAAACAATTGGAGAATTTGATTTTCATCAAACTTTCAGAAATTATAAAAAGAAATTTGTGATCTAAAAAGTAACTTGTTATAGTGGAAAGAGACCCAAAAAAAAGAGAAATGACGATGTTTTTTTCAATTAAAAGACGTAAGGATAAGAATTCTTTTGAAAAGATAGATAATTTATGGGATTCAAAATATGAGTGGGTATTATTTTCATTTAATTGCATGCTTCCTTTAACACTCCCACTTTTATTTTTTCTGATTTTACACTACTGATGAATTTCAACATATCCACTTTTAGAACATCTATTCCTAGTCGTCCATGAATTTTTTTACATTCCACAACTGTATTGGGAATAATTTCAAGTCAGTCACACGTTTCAAATGTTTCATTGAAGTATTCCAAAGTTTTTATAAAAGATTCATCAAATTGTTTAAATTTTGTTAGATGAATTTTTCTCAGTTTTGATTTTCCCATTTATTCCTAGAAATTTCTTGGGATCAGATTGACCTCACTCCCTGTATCCACTTGCATTGGAAAAGTCATGCTATTTAATTTAATATTTTCAAAAGAATTCTTATCCGGGTACTGGTTTTTACAATAAACCATTACTTATTTTATCCACCGTATTTTTCAAGTATATATTCCTATTAGCACAAACATAACAATTTCAAAAGATGGTATTGTTAATTAAGAAAGTTTCAGAGGTATCTATACCTACTAATAAAAAAATTAGAATCCTTTTTAGGATTGGTTCATTTCATGATAGATACCTACCAAAATATAGTTACTTAATATAACTTTACTGAACTGCATAAAAAGAATAGTGAGTTTAAATGGATTCAAAGTTTAGCATTTGAGGATTTTAAAAAAGATACTGAAAAGCCCATTGTAAAAATCTTTGATTGCAGAAAGGAGATTGCATTCACTACAGATGTGAGTGAGCAATCCATGCCAGCAATTTTATCACAAGACTGCCATCCAATATTGTACCTTTCAAGAAGATTGACAGCAGCAGAAATAAATTATTCAAATATTGAAAAAGAGGCATTGACCATTGTCTGGAGCACAGACAGAGCTTGACAATTTTCATTAGGAAAGAAGTTCCTATAAAAGTTACACCATAAACCTCTAGAGTTTATTTTTAACCCTAGAAAAGAGCTGCCAAAAGTCACTTCTTCCAGAATTCTAAGATGGGCAATAAAATTAATGGCATATGATTTTGAAGTTGAGTATGTAAAAGGAAATACAATACCACATGTCAATGCACTGTCAAGGTTAAAATCTAAATCCCTGATGAAGAAATATTACATTGGATTGAAAGTGATATATTATCTCTACAAAAATTGGTACCAGAAACTCTACAAGATCTGATATTAAGCAACATTGCTGAAAGAGTGAGAAGAAACAGGTGGAGTAATTGTTCCAAAGCTGAAAGATCTTATAAAGAAATAAGATATATGTTAACAATGGCAAACAGTATTGTATACAATGGAGACGTGATTGTACCACCAGAAACAGTAAGAAAAGATATTTTAAAAAGTGTATATGATGATGTGCATTCTGGGATAATGGCTACACAGATGAGATTAAAATTGGAAGCATAGTGGCCAGGGTATTATTGTGGTATAGAAAGATATGTACATAAAGTCCCAAACATTGCAGAAATAAAGGATTTTTTGGCAAAGGAGAATACACCCATGGCCTAAAGAAATGGAACCATGGTCTCTCATGTTCATCTGGACCATGTACAAATTAATGTCATGGAACTATTTCTAATTTTAGTAGACTCCTTTTCTGGATGGTCTGAAGTCATTAAAGTTAAGAATAAAAAAAACAACTACAATAAGGCAAATATTAAGAGTGATAATTTCTAGAAATGGGGTCCCTAAGAGATTGACATCAGACAACGCCCAGAATTTTGTGATGAAGATTTATTTAATTGGTTGAGGCAGATTGGCTGCTTCCTTTACAAAACACCGCTCTATCACCCACATTCTAATGAGATTGCAAAAAGAATGGTGCAGACAGTAAAAATGGTATGTGAAAGACAAAGTAGCAAGTCCAGAGAGAGCTAATTTCATCATCTAAAGGAGGCATAACATGGCCATTATATCAAAGAAAGAAAAAGGCTTAATGGCCCATTCTGACCAATTAAGTCCCAGAATTGAAGTGGAAGATGTTGTGATGGATGAAGACCTTGACAGAGAAGAAAGGATGAGTTCTTCAGATCAGATCAATGCAATACAAGATGAGCCTATGGATGATAGTGGGAGTGATTCAGAGATAGAAGATGAAATGAGATGAAGATCTCCATTAGAAAGAACAGTACATAAACCTCAAGGGGGAGAGGAGGTAAAAGGTTGTAGAAGATGTTTGAGAACAACTAAAAGCATTAAACCTCTTTGGTTCAAGGAGGTGTTGTGGGATTGGCAAAGAAGATTTTACCTATTTGCATGTGTTGGTTATAGGAGACATAAAGTGTAGAGTAAAGAGTCAGACAGGAGGAAGTTGACTACTGATCATGTGTTGTAGAACAGCACTCTACAAGAAGTGTTAATCTAGTAAATATTTAGATGAAGTATTGTCAATTATTATTCATTTTCCTCTTATTTATCTTGCTTTTTATTACTTGTAGTATTAAACATGTTAATATATTAATTATTTAGATTAAGCCTTATCAAAAATTAATTAACAATCCATTTTGATTTATTATGCAAAAATATTCTTGCTTCAAATTTCTGTGGATTTTTCAACAACTTATTTTTTAAAAGAATAAGACTTCCAATTAAAAATATTTTCGCCAAAATAGTTCTCATAAAATTCAAATAAGTCACTAGATTGTTAAATTCCAGTTAGTTCAGCTACTAATTCTATATCACAATTTTGTTGTAAAAATTTAGTTAAAATATTTCAATTTGAAACCTGATACTTTTTTATGTGTGAAAATTTGAATTTCATAGAAAGTGAATTGCAGAAACATTTTTGGTATTTTGAAAATATACTTAAGTACTGCGTGGAATCAACCAAAACTCATTCTTAGGAACATTTGTCAAAGTTTTTTTTATATTTATACTTCAGCCAGTTTTTAAATACATTTTTGGAAATTTTCAGAAACAGGTACCGCCAATCTAAAATTTCTTTTCTAACATTATTTGACTTGAAGCTCCAAAAGAACAAACAAATGGTTCCAAACATATTTACACTGAATGCAGTGAATATGTATTGGCTAAGAATTGAAATTGTGGAGACCTTAGAAAAGAAAGTTTCACTGAATTCAGCAGTTGAGGGTAACTATTGATCATATCAGTGTCTCCCATTAGAGCTCAGAAAAGCCGAACTAGTTTGCATACAGAAAGAAAGAGGATCAGACAGCAATTCCTCTTGACATCAGCTCCAATGCTATCTTGCCAATGTTACAAATAAAAGATAAACGCATATAAAATGGGGGATTAATAGAAATAACATTGATGGGTTTTAGCAGCAATGTCATGGTGAATATTGATGATCTTGAATTTGGATTTCTTTTTGCTAGAAACAAGCATAAAACATAATAACATAGCAAAGAACATTTAAAATTCAAAGCAGGGACTTGTTAAAAACGTATTTTTTTATACAATTTTTACTGAATTTGTATTGATCTTCTTAGAAATAATGTTTTATAATAATAGTAATAATAATAAAAGTTTGCAATTATATATAATATATAAAGTATTTCAGGTGAATCAATAAAATCTGTGTTGTGTCGGAAACCTACCACCCCTCTTGAAGATGAACTTGTCTGCGTCTGTGAACAAAGACTTTAAATAGTGGCATGTCGAGAGACAGAAGTCTGAGACATTCCTGGCTGAGCTAGTTATAGACTACTCAGGTGATTTCTGTACCTTTTTACCAACCTATTAAAACCCTTTTTATTGTTACGTGTTATTTGTCGTTTGTCTCTACAAACCCCAAACCAACATCATAACAATCTGTCAAATCTTTTACATACCTTAGAAGTAAGACAAATTCTACTAAAAAGGAGGTGAATATTTGTATAGATAAAGCCTGTACCACCTTGAATAAAATGGATGTAATCTTGAAATTTCAACAACCAGACAATCTCAAGTGGGGATTCTTTTCAGCCATTGAAGAGGTGGTGTTAAAGTATGGTGCCACTGCGTGGACATTAACTAAAACTCTAGAGTCTAAGCTTTGTGGAACCTACATTCAGATTCTTAGAGTTATACTTCACATCTCTTGGAGACAACATTGAACTAAAGCCAAGCTCTATGGATCCATTCCTGATATTTCTACAATATTATTTGAATGCAGAATGCATTTTGCAGGATACTTAGAGCAAAACAAGAACTCGCTCTACTGATCTACTGCTCTGGACACATAGCCATGGTACAAAACTGGCTGGTCATCCAGCAACCACTTACATTGGCCAGCTATGTTATGACACAGAATGCTTAATGACCTTCTGACCTTGATACAGGACTGTGTTGACTGGCCCATGAATGTCTGACCTAACTCAACTGAATAAAAAAAAGAAATAATGTTCAAGCAATAAAAAGGGTCATTAACATTAACTGTAGTGTAGTGTGCTGACCACATATAGCATTGAGAGCTAGCCCAGCCTCTATCATCATCATCATCATCATCATCATCATCATCATCATCATCATCCCTCCAGCCTCTATCATTATCTCTCCAGCATCATCGTCATCTCTCTAGTCTATCATTATTTCTCCATCATCATCATCATCATCATCATCATCATCATCATCATCATCATCATCATCATCATCATCATCCCTCCAGCCTCTATCATCATCATCATCATCATCATCATCATCATCATCTTTATCATCATCATCATCATCATCGTCATCCCTCTAGCCTCTATCATTATCTCTCCAGCATCATCGTCATCTCTCTAGTCTATCATTATTTCTCCATCATCATCATCATCATCATCATCATCATCATCATCATCATCATCATCATTATCATCATCATCCTCTATCATTGTACTTCATCATCATCATCCCTCCAGCCTCTATCATCATCGTCATCATCATCATCATCATCCCTCCAGCTTCTATCATTATCTCTCCAGCATCATCAGCGTCCCTCCAGTTTCCATCATTATCATCATCTTCCTTCCAGCCTCGATCATCATCATCCTTCTTCTTCCCATTGATTAGATCATCAACACCAGAATATTTGCTCTGACCCATCGGTAGAGGTCAATTTTCTGCTTCTAAGAAGACATTAGGGAAATTCCTTATTCTCACTCTATTATCTTCTTTCTTGCAAGATCTGGAGAATTTTAACATCTGTACAAACATATTTTGATTCAAGATGTGCTAGCCAATGAGCGGACATCAGATTGTATTATGCAAGTCAAGGTTTTCACAATAAAATTGGTATTAACCAGTTACCCTTATATATTTTAGATATTTATGTGATAAATTCAAAATATGTATTTGATGATGTGCTTCCAGAATGTTTGTCATGTTGCTAATAAATATAATAGTGTAGTTAGTGATATTTATTTTTTTATTTCACACACATAAACTGGTTGCCACCCAAGTCTGTTCTGCTATTTATCCATAACTTGGGGAAGGAAAGATGTTTTTGCACATAAGTGAATGTAACAAACTAGACTGGAATTTGAACTCAGCTCATTGATTCCACAATTCAAGCCACTATCCATTGCACCAACATTCATCTATGAATGCAAACAGAGAAAAAATGAAGGATTTTAAGAACACTGGTGAAAGACATGAAAGCAACCAAATTAAATGAAAACTGATTCCTGAACAGTAATTGTCATTGATTAAGGTATCGCTACATTGGATGAACTTCATGGACAGGCAAGAGGATGGGTTCAAGGAAATATTCAGTCGACATTACTTGTGAGACAAAAGTGGATAGTAAGATAGAATAATGTTGAGGCAAGTTTTGTAGGTAGTAAAATTATGGTCACCGTAATATTAGTTATTTTCTTATAAGGGATCTTTCAGCATTTTTGACCATGCAGCCAATGCTACTATCAGTTGAAATTTATAAAATATTTCTAGTAAAACAATTTTTTGAGAAAATATGGTTTTTCAAGTCCAGTAGCTGTTATTGCTCTTTCAATTACTGATGGGGAGGAGGTTTCTTTCCTAACCTTTTGCTTGAAGTAGTGTGGAAGATTAACATCTTGGTTTTGTTCTTATTTTCTCTTAATTTCATATGATATCCATTTTAGTTGTTGTTGTTTAAAGTCCTCAATTGATGTGGTTTCAGTTATTTAGTCCTTTGTGATTGTGTAGCTCCAATCTATGAGGTACAAAGAGGAATGGTCTTCACTAAGACCTACAGACTTCATTTATTTGAAACCTTTTTAAGCATGGATCTGAGAAAGTGGTTACATAAAGCTGACAGTTTAAATATTTCTTAATAAGTTTGGCACTATGCAAGGCACCCAAATGAAAGTCTCAATCTGGCAAGACTATTTAAAAACATGACTTGAGTTTTTAGATTAAATTTTGGTTTTGTTGCAATTTGTGGTGTTGGGTGAAGGGTGAAACTACTCCCAACAAAATGGAGGTCCCTTCAAATTAGAGGATGTTTCAAGACAAGCAGAGAATTACCATAATTTCTTAGAAAACATTTTTTTGAGTGTACAGATTATTATAACTAAGAAGCTGCAGGGTGTGATGGATAAATTCTCATGTAAATTATACAAAAATGAAAATAACACTGACATCTCATTTTAACAGATATATGTACCAAAATTACACAGAAATATCTTGAAATACTAAAGAGTAAATTTATTCAATAAAATTGCCATTGGCTTCAACCACAGCCTCCAGAAGACTTTGGAATCTCCTGCAAATCTTCTGGATGCAGAAATTGTCTGACAGCCATGACTGGGTTTTCCTGCTTGTGTGTCATAGTGCAGAGTCCTGTTGCCAGACATTAGGTCTTCCTGCAAGCCACCCTCCTGACCCAGGGTAGCACTACCTCCACAAGGTACTTCATGTAGGCCCCCATGTTGAGTCTGAGGCCCTCACCAACAAATTCAGGAGTTCTTATTTCAGAACAATCAGAGTGAGCTTTCTGAGCTGCACCTTCGTAATCACCATTAAACTCCTCCAACTCTTTTTGAATCCTCTGTACTGTCCTACTGACACCCAAACACTCTGAAATGTTCGTACTGGAGCTCCCGGTATGAATTCCAAGCAGTACAGCATGCCGTTTCCAAATTTCTGGCAGAGCGAATTGTGTCATGTTGCTCTTTTTCTCAGACAGCGCCCAACTGACCCTTCTATACTGTGCAGTTGACAAAATTAAAAACAAACAACATGCATGTGTGAAATTAAACATATAAAATGGAGACAATTTACCCATCGCACTCTGTATAAATGCATGCAAGGCTGTACTCTTTTTCATTATGCAAAGCTGGCTACTGTACATCTAGACAAAAAAGGTTTTCAAAAGATACCAATTAAATGGAATGGCCTCCAGCCTCCATGCTATATTTATTCTCATACTTTCTTGCTTGAAGAAACTTCTATGAATCGACAATATTAACATTATATCTCTTACTGAATTATTACAATTATTACCGCACACCAAACTCAGTGGAAAGTTCAGCAAGCTGATAGCAAAATGTTTTCTCCAATCAAAAAAAGGAAAGTAACAAATATACTTTAAATTAATGGCAAATAATGCATTTGTTGGCAGAGAGATCAAATAATACAAGAATTTTGAGATTATTTTTAGATTATTAGATTTTTTTCACATATCATTACCAATATTTCTGTCATCAACATTGTCATTATTTCTTTTTTGAGGACAGGAAATTGTGGAGAGCCATGATCACCCACATCCTGAAGATGCGGTACCTATAAGAAGAATCACCTTTTACTACTACTATTACTTCTTTCTTTACTATTTCTCTGTTGCTACCACATCAACACCACTTTATATTACCCTTAATACCACTAAAACTAGAGTCTTCCTCTCGTCCCATACCCAAGACTTGCTTCTATTTGTGCTGCTGCTGCTGCTGTCCTGATACAGTTCTGTCCAATGAATCCCACCCCCTTCATGACTACTGATTCTCTGCCTGCAACTGATCAAAATACAAATATTGATTTTTCCCAATTTTGGTCAGATGCTGGCTAGAAGAACAATACAACTTTATGTGAGTCCAATTCGGTACCAATTTCACATCTATTCTGGCAAATTATCTGCAGTTGTAGTCTATCTTTATTAGTTTTCTCTTGTAATCAGCTGAGCAGAATAACCAAGTAAAAATTCTGATAATAAAAGACTAACATCGAGGACTTATATTGCAAGTTGATGTTATAGCAAAATTAATTTTTAACATTTTTAATATAATTTTATATTAAAAAATGTTAAATTTTTTAATATAAAAAATGTTTTCTCAATTATAATCCATACATATATATATATATATATATATATATATATATATATATATATATATATATATATATATATATATGTTATAATCCATACATATATATATATATATATATATATATGTTGCCTGACGATTGCACTAGCATGAAACAGACTGTTGCCTCTAAGTGCTGACTTCCATGTCCACTTTTATATTTACACACACTCTATCTCTTATATTGAGCACTTTATCCCATAAATATAGCACACTTTAAGACTATATTTCTTCATATATATATATATATATATATATATATATATATATATATATATATTCATAAAATAACAAACAAATAGGAAATGTATATCAGTCTAACATGTTTCACTTTTATTAAAGCTTCATCAGAGATTAAGTGAAAACAGACAGAAAAACAGAAACTCGGGTATTTTAAATTATGTTTGTGTCAGTTTTAATTGCTTAGATATGTGTCACATGCATTAAAACTGTAGATAATTCCATGTGTATGTAAGTTTGTGAAGATTCTTGTATGCCTAAGTGGGCATTGGATAACATGTATTTGTAACTGTGTACGTGTCTGTCTAGTGGGAGTTCTGATATCTTCACCTTTGTGTGGTCAGCCAGTGCAGCAGAGTGTCGCATGATTCTAATTTCTGGCTGATCTCTTTAAGCATATATTATTTGTATTAAATAGATATAAGTTAGATTCTTTCAGAATGGTTTCATGAGATGGCAATTCTTAAAGAATCTAACTTATATCTTCATACAATCTAATACAAAGAATATATGCTTAAAGAGTTCAGGCAGAAATGAAATCATGTGACACCCCATTCTACTCTCAAGAAATCATGGGAACTCACATAGTAAGGAAATAGAATCTTCAAAGTGCCATGACTGCCTACAACCTGAGGGACATGGCATTTAAAAAAGAAAACATTATGAGCACGCTAGGGAAGAGTAGATATATTTTAGAGTCTTAGCTCTCTTGTGATATAGTAATACTCATACCAATTATCTTAAGGTTCAATGTGGTGAAAACTTTTGTGCAAGCATCAGGGGAACTTTTCAGCATCTTGATATAGGGAAGGAAAGAAAAGGAGTGAACTTTGTATTATGTCTGACAGATTTTAGAAGTATACAGATGATCTGAATATTAGTAAAATAAAAATGAACATCACTATACTTCTTAAAACTATGCATCTATCTTCTGTGAATAATGGTATTTAAAATTTCCCTTTCATTTTCATAATCAGATATTAGTCATTCTAGCATGAGACCATTTTTTAACAAAAATTCTAATCTACTATTGGAGAGCGACACGGTCAGCAAAGCATCCTGGGAAAATGAAATTCATCAATGACTTGTGAGATTAGTCCTTTAATCATATTTAATTAGTCTATTTAATCTATCTTTTGATCTATATTTTAATTTATCTGTACATTGGTATGGACAGATTAAAAGATAGATAAAAAGAACTGACAGCTATATTTTTAGATGAAGACATTTTTTTTAAAGAAATGACCATATTTATATTCTAATAAATTGATATATGTGTATGTATGTATGCATATATACATATATGTACATTCGGTTAAGGACCAATGAAAGTTCATTGTTTATAATTTCTTTTTATGTATTTTTCTTTTCATCCACATCATTTTTATGGGTTTTGGGTGGAGTTTAATGTATTCTGAGCAGTTTGGACTTTCATAAGTCATTATCAAAGAACTCTTAATAAGGGTGTGTCTAGGGGAGGTTTTCAGGCATCATATAGTCATGTGTCAGTGGGGAGTCATCTTGTCTTCAGGATTTTTGTGGTATCTTCTCATTTTTTTTATTGTGAAATATATTTCATATGTTTTTTCCTAAACCAAATTAAATTTGATGGTTATGCTTTCAAATATTTGTAGTTGTTTTTTACAATTTATCTGGTATAGTATTTGTGTACTATTGATAAGCATTTATCAGATTTCTCGTTTTGCTATTGTCCTGGTTGTTTTTTATAATCATTTCACCCCAACAAGGCAATAATACTACTAAGATGCAAGGGTTAATTGAGTGTGACATAAAATGAGAAAAAGAAAACATTAAAGGGAGAAAACAATAAAAGAACAAGAAATAAAAAGACAGAAGATAACAATTAACATTGCATTTAAATTTTTGAAGTTCAAAGTTCAGTGGAAAGCAAAAAAGCCAGAAGAGAGTTTTACAAGCGAGAAGTGCAAGAGAAGACACTGTCAGCATAAGACTTAGTCATATCTATAGTCACATCAACTATAAAATCTAATATTTTGATTAAATTCATAAAGTCAACATACTAAAGAGAAAATTTATGAAAGTATTTATGAAAGTATTTATAGAAAAGGCAGAGGGAAGCTACATCACGGAATTGAGAAAGTGACTAAAGCTGAGATGCCAGAACAGGTAAGTGATAATATTGCAGATTATTCTTTGGATTTTATCGAAGAATCTCTAAATATGTAGCAAAAGTAGCAGACCAAATCTGGCAGCAATATTGAATGCATGGGGGAATGGTAGATTTATAAATATGTAAGATTTAGTATTTACATTAGTCGGACTATTGTCCTCATCTTTGTCGCCATTTTTGTCACAACGTTTCGTCCGTTGTACGCTCTGGCCTTCTTCAGGTGGTTGGAATTTCGAACCGAACCCTTTATTTCAATCACTGGGGTAGACTGTTCTAGTTCCACGAGCCATGTTTGATGGATGTCAGTTATCAGTTATCTCCTGCTAATTTTCCCTCTGAAAGTTCTCCACTGCCTGAACCGGGTATTGAACTCACACTCTTTGGGTCTGTCACTGGATCTAACCAATGCCTTTATCCACTGTGCCATGTGTCCTTGAGGAAATATAGACAGACTATGTAAGATTTAATATAATCTTTTCTTTGTTTCCAATGAAATTTTCCTTTTTCTCAATACTTTTCTTAGTTTTTGGAAGAATTCCTTTGCAATTCACATTTGGATTTTGGTGCCAGATTTTCCATCCTTCCAAGATATTTGCATGTTGGGTTGTTTCTTTTGCTAACATAATTCCATCTTGCAACTGATGGCCTTTCTTCTTGCTTCCCTTCACTACCGTCTGTAGAAGTTCCTATTGGTCCCTTTCTGTATCTGCTGCCAGCACTCTGCCCGTAGAGTGAATAGCCAAGGTTAAATGTAAATAAATGGCAGAACTGCCCAACAAACAGAATTGTCAAAGTTTGCAATAAACAATGACAAACAAAAAGAAAAGGACAGGACAAAAAAATAATATTAAGCAAGCAAACAATATATGTAAGGCAAATTAACAGTAATAAGGCAAAGCAACAGTAATATGGCAAAAGGTTCACAAATTAGGAATTAGGGTTGTCACACAAGAGCAAATTCAGATAAACTGTTGAAACTTGACTAATGCATGGAATAATAATGCAACACAAAATGTACTTAGAACAAAATGTATTGAAACAAGAAAGTGTACACAATATTTACATATAGTCTTTTGTATATTCCTGGGAAGACTGTTCCTGGAGAATGTGTTGACTAATTCGCAGTCGGGCAGAGTCTCTAGTTGAATCTCTTGATTCGCCTCTCATGTCTTCCTGGTACCAACCATATTTATATAGTCTGTACTCCACTATGCAAATTAGGTGGATCCTACCACAACATAAACAAATGTAGCTTTCTGACTTCAAGACAAGACAGACCAGGACTGAGTCAAATGAAACCGAGAACCCGGCCAATTTTATTGGTTAGGAAGAAACCCCAGCATGCATTTGCATGCTTCTGCCTATAAATTGGGGAGCAGAAGTGTTTTACAGTCATTTGTAGTCTAGATTGGAACCATCAGTGCTGACTGCATATCTAATGTTGTTAAGATTGTGGCCAGCAATAATGAGTCCTGATAGGACTTCTAATTCCCTCAGGATTGCTTCACTGTAAAGTTTGAATAATTTTGGTGAGAAGACACATCCTTGTCTTATGCCCCTTTCAGGTTTGTAAATAGTAAATGACATAATAGAATTTACTAGTTTCACAAGCAAAAAAATGAGTTGAATAAACTTCAGTGTTACTTCTAAGATTTCCCTAACGCTGCAAAAAAGCTGAAACTTTTTCATTAAATTGATTTGCTCATGATCACATGGACATGTGGCTGAGTGCTTAGAATGTTAGCATTTCAAACATAAGAGCCAGGTTCAAATCTTACCATGGTCAAGGGGGTGACTTTTTGAAAATATCAGGCTGGAGAGACAATGGACAATATGAGTAACTATTGAGAAGTACCTGAAGAGCATGTCATAGGTTGACTCAACTGGACCAAATTTAAATGTTATATTTTTGATAGAAATTGTGGTAAGCAATAATAAATTGATACTTTTCAACCATGTGTAGCAAGCAAAATAACTACGAAATGTAATGTTGTGCATGTGCTGGGATTGGAGTGCTCTACTGTTAATTCATTCTAGATAGTCCAAAATTTAATTTGAATAAGGATTGTTCCCAACTAGATGAATGCAAGTTTGCAAAGGAGATTACAGTTAAACAAACGAACCAGGATAATGCTAGACCATATGTTTTATTTAGTGACCAAGTAAAAATTGTTAAAAGTTACCTGGGAAGTGTTCATTCATCTATCATAGTTAGTAGATAGTTACCACTTTCAAGTTACTATTTATTGCAGTCTCTAGAGAATTCTTTCACTGAGAAGAATTTCACTTTCCTGGAAGACTGAAAAAGGGACCTAAAGCAGTTCTTTGTTAATACATCGTTCCAAAAAAGAAAAGAGAGCAATGAAGATGCTTGAAGAAGATAGTGTAACAAACAGCAAACAGATATGTTGTTCAATAAAGTTGATGTTGAAAATGAAGAATGTCGAATTTTTACTTGATGAACCAAACGTTTTGTTCACCTAATACAGCAATTTAAAGGTTTCATTTGTTACACAACTCAATGTATATTGGCTTGCATCTTAGCCTCTCATCATTGCTGAGAAATTCATCCATGTTATTGAAAAACTTACAAAAATAATAGATTATTGGGTATTAGGATTTATGAAAATAGATGTCGATGTTTATTCAGTCATAAGATTTTATTTTTAACAAAATTTGCCTATAATTTTATTAATTTTATTTATCCTTTTCTTATTGATTTTAATGTAACATTTTTTATGGACATGGATTTTTTTAAAATTTGTAAGAAAAGCTTTTCAAGTGGTAACGTTATTTTGTTCAGCATAGTCAATTTTTCTATTATTTAACTTTAACAAAAAAAGAAAATTTCTCATATATTTGATGATAATTTTATACTATTTACATTAGTTTATACTTTTTATTATTTTCTATTTATTGATTTCTGTTATTATCATCATTTAAAGTATATAATAATAATTCTTAAAGTTGTTCATTTGAGGACAAATTGTTTACTCCAACATCCAGTGTAATATATATATATATGTATATATATATATATATATATATATATATATATATATATATATATATATATACTTTGGGTAGATGGAATGTGCCAGCTCAGGAGGGAAAACACTGAATTTGAATCTCCACTGACTTGTGGCCATACATAATCATAGGATAGGCTTTGGGAGTAAACCGTACAGACAAATCCAGAGCTATAGTTTCTAAGACAGTCTGATATTATGTTCAACTTCATTCTGGCAATTCATGTGACAATGCTGGTGCCAAGCTGTATTGGACTCTATTCTTCTCTTGGACAACATTGGTGGCATGGAGAGGGGAGACGTTCTGCATAGGCAACTGCTAATCCCTCATAAAACCCAGCCCAGGCCTGTGCCCTGGAGAAGATACTCCAGCATTGCCTCACTGTGACAGCAAAACACGAGAAGCAACAATCTACTGATGGGAGGATCCTGAAGATCCCTCTGTATGGGGGACTGGCTACTGTCAAGAAGGCATGAGAGCAAAACCTCATCTTCACTTCAAGGACATCTGTGAAAGGGACATGAGGGCAATGGACATTGCGAGATGGGGAAGAAGTCATCAATGATCGTTCACACAAGAGGGGCATGATTTGCATAAAAAGGCTGGAATAAGGAGAAATGAAGGCTTGCTGCTGGGGTGAAGCATGCTTGAATGAAAGAAAAAACACAGCAACGTCGGGGTAGAGTGTCTTCCTCATGAATTGGTTGTAATCAAGACTGTCATTCCTGTGTGAGCCTGTACAGTCCTAACCAAAAGAACTGCCATCAGCAGCTGAGGCATAACTTTTTGGTGGCAGAGCCATAATCTTTCATCATCAACAGATGCCACACATTACAAGACAGAATCATTATGAAGATGAGGAACGTTAAAATTTAAGGTAAATAATCAAATTATTAATAACTTTGTAATTTGTCAATTCTTAAATTCAGCATTGATTTATAGGAGCAACATTCTGAATCAATTGTTAAATAGATTTTGGTTCCCAAACTGAAGAAGACATTACTGAGTTGAGGTTTTCTTATTTTGGGATAAGGACTTCAAAACTGAATTGCTAATGATTATTTGGCATAGTGTTTCCATTTGGCCAAATATCATCTATTAAAATCATTGATATACACAAATATGAAATTTGACACTTAATTTACAGATATTGGCAGTTTTACTTGATTTAATAGCTTTTCATTAATATTTTTAAAGTATTATTAAATGATGCTCATATGCAATAACCAGAAATGAAATAATTTTATTATTTCTTAACTAATGAAGTCAAAAATTTTAAGCAATTATGTCACTTAAGAGGCTATATTACTGGATACATGTCTGGTTTTGTTTGGGGTTGAGATGTCTTTTCATCTTTTGTCTTAATCATATTTAAATATACAATAATTAAGAACAGTAAAATGGTTAGAATAATTAGGGGTTTATTTTATTTGGCAGTGTTTATGCTTGAGTCTCTTCATGGTAATTGATCTGATGAATAAATTATAAGACTGCAAGAATATGACTGTAATGTCATCATTTCATGAATGCAGAAATGGTAAAATTCAGTAGGGAAAAATATTCTTAAGCTTATGTTCAGATAAAAATGATGAATATTGTAATGAGGTTTTCACACAGAGAAACGTTTGCTGCTTTCATGGCAATACACTATTTGTTTTGCTTGTGTAAATTCGATTCCAAAACTATTAATCTTGGTGACTTTCTAGGAAGGTTTTTTTCAATAATTATGTAACTAAGATTTCTAATATGTATCATTCTGGAGGAATTTACAAGCATAGAATATTAACTAAATTTTGCTTAGATTTCTTATTTGCTTTTACTGATTACATAAATATAAAACTTGAAAAAAAAGAAGAGAAACATGTACTTGATAATGTAGTCCTCCTGCTTTGTCATTCTTCAGGTTTGACACCCATCTGAACAATGAAATCTGTCAACCAATATCAGTTTTTGTTCTAGCATATTCTGATACTTTATAATTTTATTACAATACCCTATTTAATTAATATTATAAACACAATACAGAAGATGAACAGTTTTCACTCATTTTAATTTTAAACCTTCAATTGAGATAGATTATTGTTTGGAAATTTTTTATTGATTTAAAAAATTTGTTTGCAATAATAACCCCAAATTGAATGATCCTTGTTTTTTGTTTAATAAGATATTAAAATGGAACTGGGATCAGTTTCAAAGAATATTTAATATTAAAAATGTACTCTTTGAATTTTTTCAGATGAAACATCGGTAGTTATACATTGAATAGTTTTTCGTTCATTTTACTTAGTATTGATAGTTTGTTCAAATTTCTTAGATGAAGCCTTGTCAAATCTTATTCATTTTTCACTAGTATTTCTTTCATCTTCATTTCTATTGCTTTATTTCCTCTAGTAGTATTAGTAGTAATATTATCTTGAATTTTATTATTATTATTAGATGAAGCCTTGTCAATTCTTATTCCTTTTTCACTAGCATTTCTTTCATCTTCATTTCAATTGCTTTATTTCCACTAGTAGTATTAGTAGTAATATTATCTTGAATTTTATTATTATTATTAGATGAAGCCTTGTCAATTCTTATTCCTTTTTCACTAGCATTTCTTTCATCTTCATTTCAATTGCTTTATTTCCACTAGTAGTATTAGTAGTAATAATATCTTGAATTTTATTATTATTATTAGATGAAGCCTTGTCAATTCTTATTCCTTTTTCACTAGCATTTCTTTCATCTTCATTTCAATTGCTTTATTTCCACTAGTAGTATTAGTAGTAATATTATCTTGAATTTTATTATTATTATTAGATGAAGCCTTGTCAATTCTTATTCCTTTTTCATTAGCATTTCTTTCATCTTCATTTCAATTGCTTTATTTCCACTAGTAGTATTAGTAGTAATATTATCTTGAATTTTATTATTATTATTATTAGATGAAGCCTTGTCAATTCTTATTCATTTTTCACTAGTATTTCATTCATCTTCATTTCAATTGCTTTATTTCCTCTAGTAGTATTAGTAGTAATATTATCTGGAATTTTATTATTATTATTATTAGATGAAGCCTTGTCAATTCTTATTCATTTTTCACGAGTATTTCATTCATCTTCATTTCTATTGCTTTATTTCCTCTAGTAGTATTAGTAGTAATATTATCTTGAATTTTATTATTATTATTAGATGAAGCCTTGTCAATTCTTATTTCTTTTTCACTAGCATTTCTTTCATCTTCATTTCAATTGCTTTATTTCCACTAGTAGTATTAGTAGTAATATTATCTTGAATTTTATTATTATTATTATTAGATGAAGCCTTGTCAATTCTTATTCATTTTTCACTAGTATTTCATTCATCTTCATTTCAATTGCTTTATTTCCTCTAGTAGTATTAGTAGTAATATTATCTGGAATTTTATTATTATTATTATTAGATGAAGCCTTGTCAATACTTATTCCTTTTTCACTAGCATTTCTTTCATCTTCATTTCAATTGCTTTATTTCCACTAGTAGTATTAGTAGTAATATTATCTGGAATTTTATTATTATTATTAGATGAAGCCTTGTCAATTCTTATTCCTTTTTCACTGGCATTTCTTTCATCTTCATTTCAATTGCTTTATTTCCACTAGTAGTATTAGTAGTAATATTATCTGGAATTTTATTATTATTATTAGATGAAGCCTTGTCAATTCTTATTCCTTTTTCACTAGCATTTCTTTCATCTTCATTTCAATTGCTTTATTTCCACTAGTAGTATTAGTAGTAATATTATCTGGAATTTTATTATTATTATTAGATGAAGCCTTGTCAATTCTTATTCCTTTTTCACTAGCATTTCTTTCATCTTCATTTCAATTGCTTTATTTCCACTAGTAGTATTAGTAGTAATATTATCTGGAATTTTATTATTATTATTATTATTTGATGAAGCCTTGTCGATTCTTATTCCTTTTTCACTAGCATATCTTTCATCTTCATTTCAATTGCTTTATTTCCACTAGTAGTATTAGTAGTAATATTATCTGGAATTTTATTATTATTATTAGATGAAGCCTTGTCAATTCTTATTCCTTTTTCACTAGCATTTCTTTCATCTTCATTACAATTGCTTTATTTCCACTAGTAGTATTAGTAGTAATATTATTTTGAATTTTATTATTATTATTAGATGAAGCCTTGTCAATTCTTATTCCTTTTTCACTAGCATTTCTTTCATCTTCATTTCAATTGCTTTATTTCCACTAGTAGTATTAGTAGTAATATTATCTGGATTTTATTATTATTATTAGATGAAGCCTTGTCAATTCTTATTCCTTTTTCACTAGCATTTCTTTCATCTTCATTTCAATTGCTTTATTTCCACTAGTAGTATTAGTAGTAATATTATCTGGAATTTTATTATTATTATTATTATTAGATGGAGCCTTGTCAATTCTTACTCCTTTTTCACTAGCATTTCTTTCATCTTCATTTCAATTGCTTTATTTCCACTAGTAGTATTAGTAGTAATATTATCTGGAATTTTATTATTATTATTATTAGATGAAGCCTTGTCAATTCTTATTCCTTTTTCACTAGCATTTCTTTCATCTTCATTTCAATTGCTTTATTTCCACTAGTAGTATTAGCAGTAATATTAGCTGGAATTTTATTATTATTATTATTATTTGATGAAGCCTTGTCAATTCTTATTCCTTTTTCACTAGCATTTCTTTCATCTTCATTTCAATTGCTTTATTTCCGCTAGTAGTATTAGTAGTAATATTATCTTGAATTTTATTATTATTATTAGATGAAGCCTTGTCAATTCTTATTCCTTTTTCACTAGCATTTCTTTCATCTTCATTTCAATTGCTTTATTTCCACTAGTAGTAATATTATCTGGAATTTTATTATTATTATTATTAGATGAAGCCTTGTCAATTCTTATTCCTTTTTCACTAGCATTTCTTTCATCTTCATTTCAATTGCTTTATTTCCGCTAGTAGTATTAGTAGTAATATTATCTTGAATTTTATTATTATTATTAGATGAAGCCTTGTCAATTCTTATTCCTTTTTCACTAGCATTTCTTTCATCTTCATTTCAATTGCTTTATTTCCACTAGTAGTATTAGTAGTAATATTATCTGGAATTTTACTATTATTATTATTAGATGAAGCCTTGTCAATTCTTATTCCTTTTTCACTAGCATTTCTTTCATCTTCATTTCAATTGCTTTATTTCCACTAGTAGTATTAGTAGTAATATTATCTGGAATTTTATTATTATTATTATTATTTGATGAAGCCTTGTCAATTCTTATTCCTTTTTCACTAGCATTTCTTTCATCTTCATTTCAATTGCTTTATTTCCACTAGTAGTATTAGTAGTAATATTATCTGGAATTTTATTATTATTATTAGATGAAGCCTTGTCAATTCTTATTCCTTTTTCACTAGCATTTCTTTCATCTTCATTTCAATTGCTTTATTTCCACTAGTAGTATTAGTAGTAATATTATCTGGAATTTTATTATTATTATTAGATGAAGCCTTGTCAATTCTTATTCCTTTTTCACTGGCATTTCTTTCATCTTAATTTCAATTGCTTTATTTCCACTACTAGTATTAGTAGTAATATTATCTGGAATTTTATTATTATTATTAGATGAAGCCTTGTCAATTCTTATTCCTTTTTCACTAGCATTTCTTTCATCTTCATTTCAATTGCTTTATTTCCACTAGTAGTATTAGTAGTAATATTATCTTGAATTTTATTATTATTATTAGATGAAGCCTTGTCAATTCTTATTCCTTTTTCACTAGCATTTCTTTCATCTTCATTTCAATTGCTTTATTTCCACTAGTAGTATTAGTAGTAATATTATCTGGAATTTTATTATTATTATTATTATTTGATGAAGCCTTGTCGATTCTTATTCCTTTTTCACTAGCATTTCTTTCATCTTCATTTCAATTGCTTTATTTCCACTAGTAGTATTAGTAGTAATATTATCTTGAATTTTATTATTATTATTAGATGAAGCCTTGTCAATTCTTATTCCTTTTTCACTAGCATTTCTTTCATCTTCATTTCAATTGCTTTATTTCCACTAGTAGTATTAGTAGTAATATTATCTTGAATTTTATTATTATTATTAGATGAAGCCTTGTCAATTCTTATTCCTTTTTCACTAGCATTTCTTTCATCTTCATTTCAATTGCTTTATTTCCACTAGTAGTATTAGTAGTAATATTATCTGGAATTTTATTATTATTATTAGATGAAGCCTTGTCAATTCTTATTCCTTTTTCACTAGCATTTCTTTCATCTTCATTTCAATTGCTTTATTTCCACTAGTAGTATTAGTAGTAATATTATCTGGAATTTTATTATTATTATTATTAGATGAAGCCTTGTCAATTCTTATTCCTTTTTCACTAGCATTTCTTTCATCTTCATTTCAATTGCTTTATTTCCACTAGTAGTATTAGTAGTAATATTATCTGGAATTTTATTATTATTATTATTAGATGAAGCCTTGTCAATTCTTATTCCTTTTTCACTAGCATTTCTTTCATCTTCATTTCAATTGCTTTATTTCCACTAGTAGTATTAGTAGTAATATTAGCTGGAATTTTATTATTATTATTATTATTTGATGAAGCCTTGTTAATTCTTATTCCTTTTTCACTAGCATTTCTTTCATCTTCATTTCAATTGCTTTATTTCCACTAGTAGTATTAGTAGTAATATTATCTTGAATTTTATTATTATTATTAGATGAAGCCTTGTCAATTCTTATTCCTTTTTCACTAGCATTTCTTTCATCTTCATTTCAATTGCTTTATTTCCACTAGTAGTAATATTATCTGGAATTTTATTATTATTATTATTAGATGAAGCCTTGTCAATTCTTATTCCTTTTTCACTAGCATTTCTTTCATCTTCATTTCAATTGCTTTATTTCCGCTAGTAGTATTAGTAGTAATATTATCTTGAATTTTATTATTATTATTAGATGAAGCCTTGTCAATTCTTATTCCTTTTTCACTAGCATTTCTTTCATCTTCATTTCAATTGCTTTATTTCCACTAGTAGTATTAGTAGTAATATTATCTTGAATTTTATTATTATTATTAGATGAAGCCTTGTCAATTCTTATTCCTTTTTCACTAGCATTTCTTTCATCTTCATTTCAATTGCTTTATTTCCACTAGTAGTATTAGTAGTAATATTATATGGAATTTTATTATTATTATTATTAGATGAAGCCTTGTCAATTCTTATTCATTTTTCACTAGCATTTCTTTCATCTTCATTTCAATTGCTTTATTTCCACTAGTAGTATTAGTAGTAATATTATCTTGAATTTTATTATTATTATTAGATGAAGCCTTGTCAATTCTTATTCCTTTTTCACTAGCATTTCTTTCATCTTCATTTCAATTGCTTTATTTCCACTAGTAGTATTAGTAGTAATATTATCTTGAATTTTATTATTATTATTAGATGAAGCCTTGCCAATTCTTATTCCTTTTTCACTAGCATTTCTTTCATCTTCATTTCAATTGCTTTATTTCCACTAGTAGTATTAGTAGTAATATTATCTGGAATTTTATTATTATTATTAGATGAAGCCTTGTCAATTCTTATTCCTTTTTCACTAGCATTTCTTTCATCTTCATTTCAATTGCTTTATTTCCACTAGTAGTATTAGTAGTAATATTATCTGGAATTTTATTATTATTATTATTAGATGAAGCCTTGTCAATTCTTATTCCTTTTTCACTAGCATTTCTTTCATCTTCATTTCAATTGCTTTATTTCCACTAGTAGTATTAGTAGTAAAATTATCTTGAATTTTATTATTATTATTAGATGAAGCCTTGTCAATTCTTATTCCTTTTTCACTAGCATTTCTTTCATCTTCATTTCAATTGCTTTATTTCCACTAGTAGTATTAGTAGTAATATTATCTGGAATTTTATTATTATTATTATTAGATGAAGCCTTGTCAATTCTTATTCCTTTTTCACTAGCATTTCTTTCATCTTCATTTCAATTGCTTTATTTCCACTAGTAGTATTAGTAGTAATATTATCTGGAATTTTATTATTATTATTATTAGATGAAGCCTTGTCAATTCTTATTCCTTTTTCACTAGCATTTCTTTCATCTTCATTTCAATTGCTTTATTTCCACTAGTAGTATTAGTAGTAATATTAGCTGGAATTTTATTATTATTATTATTATTTGATGAAGCCTTGTCAATTCTTATTCCTTTTTCACTAGCATTTCTTTCATCTTCATTTCAATTGCTTTATTTCCACTAGTAGTATTAGTAGTAATATTATCTTGAATTTTATTATTATTATTAGATGAAGCCTTGTCAATTCTTATTCCTTTTTCACTAGCATTTCTTTCATCTTCATTTCAATTGCTTTATTTCCACTAGTAGTAATATTATCTGGAATTTTATTATTATTATTATTAGATGAAGCCTTGTCAATTCTTATTCCTTTTTCACTAGCATTTCTTTCATCTTCATTTCAATTGCTTTATTTCCGCTAGTAGTATTAGTAGTAATATTATCTTGAATTTTATTATTATTATTAGATGAAGCCTTGTCAATTCTTATTTCTTTTTCACTAGCATTTCTTTCATCTTCATTTCAATTGCTTTATTTCCACTAGTAGTATTAGTAGTAATATTATCTTGAATTTTATTATTATTATTAGATGAAGCCTTGTCAATTCTTATTCCTTTTTCACTAGCATTTCTTTCATCTTCATTTCAATTGCTTTATTTCCACTAGTAGTATTAGTAGTAATATTATCTGGGATTTTATTATTATTATTAGATGAAGCCTTGTCAATTCTTATTCCTTTTTCACTAGCATTTCTTTCATCTTCATTTCAATTGCTTTATTTCCACTAGTAGTATTAGTAGTAATATTATCTTGAATTTTATTATTATTATTAGATGAAGCCTTGTCAATTCTTATTCCTTTTTCACTAGCATTTCTTTCATCTTCATTTCAATTGCTTTATTTCCACTAGTAGTATTAGTAGTAATATTATCTGGAATTTTATTATTATTATTATTAGAGGAAGCCTTGTCAATTCTTATTCCTTTTTCACTAGCATTTCTTTCATCTTCATTTCAATTGCTTTATTTCCACTAGTAGTATTAGTAGTAATATTATGTTGAATTTTATTATTATTATTAGATGAAGCCTTGTCAATTCTTATTCCTTTTTCACTAGCATTTCTTTCATCTTCATTTCAATTGCTTTATTTCCACTAGTAGTATTAGTAGTAATATTATCTGGAATTTTATTATTATTATTATTAGATGAAGCCTTGTCAATTCTTATTCCTTTTTCACTAGTATTTCATTCATCTTCATTTCAATTGCTTTATTTCCACTAGTAGTATTAGTAGTAATATTAGCTGGAATTTTATTATTATTATTCTTATTTGATGAAGCCTTGTCAATTCTTATTCCTTTTTCACTAGCATTTCTTTCATCTTCATTTCAATTGCTTTATTTCCACTAGTAGTATTAGTAGTAATATTATCTTGAATTTTATTATTATTATTAGATGAAGCCTTGTCAATTCTTATTCCTTTTTCACTAGCATTTCTTTCATCTTCATTTCTATTGCTTTATTTCCACTAGTAGTAATATTATCTGGAATTTTATTATTATTATTATTAGATGAAGCCTTGTCAATTCTTATTCCTTTTTCACTAGCATTTCTTTCATCTTCATTTCAATTGCTTTATTTCCGCTAGTAGTATTAGTAGTAATATTATCTTGAATTTTATTATTAATATTAGATGAAGCCTTGTCAATTCTTATTCCCTTTTCACTAGCATTTCTTTCATCTTCATTTCAATTGCTTTATTTCCACTAGTAGTATTAGTAGTAATATTATCTTGAATTTTATTATTATTATTAGATGAAGCCTTGTCAATTCTTATTCCTTTTTCACTAGCATTTCTTTCATCTTCATTTCAATTGCTTTATTTCCACTAGTAGTATTAGTAGTAATATTATCTGGAATTTTATTATTATTATTAGATGAAGCCTTGTCAATTCTTATTCCTTTTTCACTAGCATTTCTTTCATCTTCATTTCAATTGCTTTATTTCCACTAGTAGTATTAGTAGTAATATTATCTTGAATTTTATTATTATTATTAGATGAAGCCTTGTCAATTCTTATTCCTTTTTCACTAGCATTTCTTTCATCTTCATTTCAATTGCTTTATTTCCACTAGTAGTATTAGTAGTAATATTATCTGGAATTTTATTATTATTATTATTAGAGGAAGCCTTGTCAATTCTTATTCCTTTTTCACTAGCATTTCTTTCATCTTCATTTCAATTGCTTTATTTCCACTAGTAGTATTAGTAGTAATATTATCTGGAATTTTATTATTATTATTAGATGAAGCCTTGTCAATTCTTATTCCTTTTTCACTAGCATTTCTTTCATCTTCATTTCAATTGCTTTATTTCCACTAGTAGTATTAGTAGTAATATTATCTGGAATTTTATTATTATTATTAGATGAAGCCTTGTCAATTCTTATTCCTTTTTCACTAGCATTTCTTTCATCTTCATTTCAATTGCTTTATTTCCACTAGTAGTATTAGTAGTAATATTATCTTGAATTTTATTATTATTATTAGATGAAGCCTTGTCAATTCTTATTCCTTTTTCACTAGCATTTCTTTCATCTTCATTTCAATTGCTTTATTTCCACTAGTAGTATTAGTAGTAATATTATCTGGAATTTTATTATTATTATTATTAGAGGAAGCCTTGTCAATTCTTATTCCTTTTTCACTAGCATTTCTTTCATCTTCATTTCAATTGCTTTATTTCCACTAGTAGTATTAGTAGTAATATTATCTTGAATTTTATTATTATTATTAGATGAAGCCTTGTCAATTCTTATTCCTTTTTCACTAGCATTTCTTACATCTTCATTTCAATTGCTTTATTTCCACTAGTAGTATTAGTATTAATATTATCTGGAATTTTATTATTATTATTATTAGATGAAGCCTTGTCAATTCTTATTCCTTTTTCACTAGTATTTCATTCATCTTCATTTCAATTGCTTTATTTCCACTAGTAGTATTAGTAGTAATATTATCTGGAATTTTATTATTATTATTATTATTTGATGAAGCCTTGTCAATTCTTATTCCTTTTTCACTAGCATTTCTTTCATCTTCATTTCAATTGCTTTATTTCCACTAGTAGTATTAGTAGTAATATTATCTTGAATTTTATTATTATTATTAGATGAAGCCTTGTCAATTCTTATTCCTTTTTCACTAGCATTTCTTTCATCTTCATTTCAATTGCTTTATTTCCACTAGTAGTAATATTATCTGGAATTTTATTATTATTATTATTAGATGAAGCCTTGTCAATTCTTATTCCTTTTTCACTAGCATTTCTTTCATCTTCATTTCAATTGCTTTATTTCCGCTAGTAGTATTAGTAGTAATATTATCTTGAATTTTATTATTATTATTAGATGAAGCCTTGTCAATTCTTATTCCTTTTTCACTAGCATTTCTTTCATCTTCATTTCAATTGCTTTATTTCCACTAGTAGTATTAGTATTAATATTATCTTGAATTTTATTATTATTATTAGATGAAGCCTTGTCAATTCTTATTCCTTTTTCACTAGCATTTCTTTCATCTTCATTTCAATTGCTTTATTTCCACTAGTAGTATTAGTAGTAATATTATCTTGAATTTTATTATTATTATTAGATGAAGCCTTGTCAATTCTTATTCCTTTTTCACTAGCATTTCTTTCATCTTCATTTCAATTGCTTTATTTCCACTAGTAGTATTAGTAGTAATATTATCTGGAATTTTATTATTATTATTAGATGAAGCCTTGTCAATTCTTATTCCTTTTTCACTAGCATTTCTTTCATCTTCATTTCAATTGCTTTATTTCCACTAGTAGTATTAGTAGTAATATTATCTGGAATTTTATTATTATTATTAGATGAAGCCTTGTCAATTCTTATTCCTTTTTCACTAGCATTTCTTTCATCTTCATTTCAATTGCTTTATTTCCACTAGTAGTATTAGTAGTAATATTATCTGGAATTTTATTATTATTATTATTAGATGAAGCCATGTCAATTCTTATTCCTTTTTCACTAGTATTTCATTCATCTTCATTTCAATTGCTTTATTTCCTCTAGTAGTATTAGTAGTAATATTATCTGGAATTTTATTATTATTATTATTAGATGAAGCCTTGTCAATTCTTATTCCTTTTTCACTAGCATTTCTTTCATCTTCATTTCTATTGCTTTATTTCCACTAGTAGTATTAGTAGTAATATTATCTTGAATTTTATTATTATTATTAGATGAAGCCTTGTCAATTCTTATTCCTTTTTCACTAGCATTTCTTTCATCTTCATTTCAATTGCTTTATTTCCGCTAGTAGTATTAGTAGTAATATTATCTTGAATTTTATTATTATTATTAGATGAAGCCTTGTCAATTCTTATTCCTTTTTCACTAGCATTTCTTTCATCTTCATTTCAATTGCTTTATTTCCACTAGTAGTATTAGTAGTAATATTATCTTGAATTTTATTATTATTATTAGATGAAGCCTTGTCAATTCTTATTCCTTTTTCACTAGCATTTCTTTCATCTTCATTTCAATTGCTTTATTTCCACTAGTAGTATTAGTAGTAATATTATCTTGAATTTTATTATTATTATTAGATGAAGCCTTGTCAATTCTTATTCCTTTTTCACTAGCATTTCTTTCATCTTCATTTCAATTGCTTTATTTCCACTAGTAGTATTAGTAGTAATATTATCTGGAATTTTATTATTATTATTATTAGATGAAGCCTTGTCAATTCTTATTCCTTTTTCACTAGTATTTCATTCATCTTCATTTCAATTGCTTTATTTCCTCTAGTAGTATTAGTAGTAATATTATCTGGAATTTTATTATTATTATTATTAGATGAAGCCTTGTCAATTCTTATTCCTTTTTCACTAGCATTTCTTTCATCTTCATTTCTATTGCTTTATTTCCACTAGTAGTATTAGTAGTAATATTATCTTGAATTTTATTATTATTATTAGATGAAGCCTTGTCAATTCTTATTCCTTTTTCACTAGCATTTCTTTCATCTTCATTTCAATTGCTTTATTTCCACTAGTAGTATTAGTAGTAATATTATCTTGAATTTTATTATTATTATTATTAGATGAAGCCTTGTCAATTCTTATTCCTTTTTCACTAGCATTTCTTTCATCTTCATTTCAATTGGTTTATTTCCGCTAGTAGTATTAGTAGTAATATTATCTTGAATTTTATTATTATTATTAGATGAAGCCTTGTCAATTCTTATTCCTTTTTCACTAGCATTTCTTTCATCTTCATTTCAATTGCTTTATTTCCACTAGTAGTATTAGTAGTAATATTATCTTGAATTTTATTATTATTATTAGACGAAGCCTTGTCAGTTCTTATTCCTTTTTCACTAGCATTTCTTTCATCTTCATTTCAATTGCTTTATTTCCACTAGTAGTATTAGTAGTAATATTATCTGGAATTTTATTATTATTATTATTAGATGAAGCCTTGTCAATTCTTATTCATTTTTCACTAGTATTTCATTCATCTTCATTTCTAATGGTTTATTTCCTCTAGTAGTATTAGTAGTAATATTATCTTGAATTTTATTATTATTATTAGATGAAGCCTTGTCAATTCTTATTCCTTTTTAACTAGCATTTCTTTCATCTTCATTTCAATTGCTTTATTTCCACTATTAGTATTAATAGTAATATTATCTTGAATTTTATTATTATTATTAGATGAAGCCTTGTCAATTCTTATTCCTTTTTCACTAGCATTTCTTTCATCTTCATTTCAATTGCTTTATTTCCACTAGTAGTATTAGTAGTAATATTATCTTGAATTTTATTATTATTATTAGATGAAGCCTTGTCAATTCTTATTCCTTTTTCACTAGCATTTCTTTCATCTTCATTTCAATTGCTTTATTTCCACTAGTAGTATTAGTAGTAATATTATCTGGAATTTTATTATTATTATTATTAGATGAAGCCTTGTCAATTCTTATTCATTTTTCACTAGTATTTCATTCATCTTCATTTCAATTGCTTTATTTCCTCTAGTAGTATTAGTAGTAATATTATCTGGAATTTTATTATTATTATTATTAGATGAAGCCTTGTCAATTCTTATTCATTTTTCACTAGTATTTCATTCATCTTCATTTCTATTGCTTTATTTCTTCTAGTAGTATTAGTAGTAATATTATCTTGAATTTTATTATTATTATTAGATGAAGCCTTGTCAATTCTTATTCCTTTTTCACTAGCATTTCTTTCATCTTCATTTCAATTGCTTTATTTCCACTAGTAGTATTAGTAGTAATATTATCTTGAATTTTAGTATTATTAGATGAAGCCTTGTCAATTCTTATTCCTTTTTCACTAGCATTTCTTTCATCTTCATTTCAATTGCTTTATTTCCACTAGTAGTATTAGTAGTAATATTATCTTGAATTTTATTATTATTATTAGATGAAGCCTTGCCAATTCTTATTCCTTTTTCACTAGCATTTCTTTCATCTTCATTTCAATTGCTTTATTTCCACTAGTCGTATTAGTAGTAATATTATCTTGAATTTTATTATTATTATTAGATGAAGCCTTGTCAATTCTTATTCCTTTTTCACTAGCATTTCTTTCATCTTCATTTCAATTGCTTTATTTCCACTAGTAGTATTAGTAGTAATATTATCTGGAATTTTATTATTATTATTATTAGATGAAACCTTGTCAATTCTTATTCCTTTTTCACTAGCATTTCTTTCATCTTCATTTCAATTGCTTTATTTCCACTAGTAGTATTAGTAGTAATATTATCTGGAATTTTATTATTATTATTATTAGATGAAGCCTTGTCAATTCTTATTCATTTTTCACTAGTATTTCATTCATCTTCATTTCTATTGCTTTATTTCCTCTAGTAGTATTAGTAGTAATATTATCTTGAATTTTATTATTATTATTAGATGAAGCCTTGTCAATTCTTATTCCTTTTTCACTAGCATTTCTTTCATCTTCATTTCAATTGCTTTATTTCCACTAGTAGTATTAGTAGTAATATTATCTTGAATTTTATTATTATTATTAGATGAAGCCTTGTCAATTCTTATTCCTTTTTCACTAGCATTTCTTTCATCTTCATTTCAATTGGTTTATTTCCACTAGTAGTATTAGTAGTAATATTATCTGGAATTTTATTGTTATTATTAGATGAAGCTTTGTCAATTCTTATTCCTTTTTCACTAGCATTTCTTTCATCTTCATTTCAATTGCTTTATTTCCACTAGTAGTATTAGTAGTAATATTATCTGGAATTTTATTATTATTATTATTAGATGAAGCCTTGTCAATTCTTATACCTTTTTCACTAGCATTTCTTTCATCTTCATTTCAATTGCTTTATTTCCACTAGTAGTATTAGTAGTAATATTATCTTGAATTTTATTATTATTATTAGACGAAGCCTTGTCAATTCTTATTCCTTTTTCACTAGCATTTCTTTCATCTTCATTTCAATTGCTTTATTTCCACTAGTAGTATTAGTAGTAATATTATCTGGAATTTTATTATTATTATTATTAGATGAAGCCTTGTCAATTCTTATTCATTTTTCACTAGTATTTCATTCATCTTCATTTCAATTGCTTTATTTCCTCTAGTAGTATTAGTAGTAATATTATCTGGAATTTTATTATTATTATTATTAGATGAAGCCTTGTCAATTCTTATTCATTTTTCACTAGTATTTCATTCATCTTCATTTCTATTGTTTTATTTCTTCTAGTAGTATTAGTAGTAATATTATCTTGAATTTTATTATTATTATTAGATGAAGCCTTGTCAATTCTTATTCCTTTTTCACTAGCATTTCTTTCATCTTCATTTCAATTGCTTTATTTCCACTAGTAGTATTAGTAGTTATATTATCTTGAATTTTATTATTATTAGATGAAGCCTTGTCAATTCTTATTCCTTTTTCACTAGCATTTCTTTCATCTTCATTTCAATTGCTTTATTTCCACTAGTAGTATTAGTAGTAATATTATCTTGAATTTTATTATTATTATTAGATGAAGCCTTGCCAATTCTTATTCCTTTTTCACTAGCATTTCTTTCATCTTCATTTCAATTGCTTTATTTCCACTAGTCGTATTAGTAGTAATATTATCTTGAATTTTATTATTATTATTAGATGAAGCCTTGTCAATTCTTATTCCTTTTTCACTAGCATTTCTTTCATCTTCATTTCAATTGCTTTATTTCCAATAGTAGTATTAGCAGTAATATTATCTGGAATTTTATTATTATTATTATTAGATGAAGCCTTGTCAATTCTTATTCCTTTTTCACTAGCATTTCTTTCATCTTCATTTCAATTGCTTTATTTCAACTAGTAGTATTAGTAGTAATATTATCTGGAATTTTATTATTATTATTATTAGATGAAGCCTTGTCAATTCTTATTCATTTTTCACTAGTATTTCATTCATCTTCATTTCTATTGCTTTATTTCCTCTAGTAGTATTAGTAGTAATATTATCTTGAATTTTATTATTATTATTAGATGAAGCCTTGTCAATTCTTATTCCTTTTTCACTAGCATTTCTTTCATCTTCATTTCAATTGCTTTATTTCCACTAGTAGTATTAGTAGTAATATTATCTTGAATTTTATTATTATTATTAGATGAAGCCTTGTCAATTCTTATTCCTTTTTCACTAGCATTTCTTTCATCTTCATTTCAATTGCTTTATTTCCACTAGTAGTATTAGTAGTAATATTATCTGGAATTTTATTGTTATTATTAGATGAAGCTTTGTCAATTCTTATTCCTTTTTCACTAGCATTTCTTTCATCTTCATTTCAATTGCTTTATTTCCACTAGTAGTATTAGTAGTAATATTATCTGGAATTTTATTATTATTATTATTAGATGAAGCCTTGTCAATTCTTATTCCTTTTTCACTAGCATTTCTTTCATCTTCATTTCAATTGCTTTATTTCCACTAGTAGTATTAGTAGTAATATTATCTGGAATTTTATTATTATTATTAGATGAAGCCTTGTCAATTCTTATTCCTTTTTCACTGGCATTTCTTTCATCTTCATTTCAATTGCTTTATTTCCACTAGTAGTATTAGTAGTAATATTATCTGGAATTTTATTATTATTATTAGATGAAGCCTTGTCAATTCTTATTCCTTTTTCACTAGCATTTCTTTCATCTTCATTTCAATTGCTTTATTTCCACTAGTAGTATTAGTAGTAATATTATCTGGAATTTTATTATTATTATTAGATGAAGCCTTGTCAAATCTTATTCCTTTTTCACTAGCATTTCTTTCATCTTCATTTCAATTGCTTTATTTCCACTAGTAGTATTAGTAGTAATATTATCTTGAATTTTATTATTATTATTAGATGAAGCCTTGTCAATTCTTATTCCTTTTTCACTAGCATTTCTTTCATCTTCATTTCAATTGCTTTATTTCCACTAGTAGTATTAGTAGTAATATTATCTGGAATTTTATTATTATTATTATTATTTGATGAAGCGTTGTCGATTCTTATTCCTTTTTCACTAGCATTTCTTTCATCTTCATTTCAATTGCTTTATTTCCACTAGTAGTATTAGTAGTAATATTATCTGGAATTTTATTATTATTATTATTAGATGAAGCCTTGTCAATTCTTATTCATTTTTCACTAGCATTTCTTTCATCTTCATTTCAATTGCTTTATTTCCACTAGTAGTATTAGTAGTAATATTATCTGGAATTTTATTATAATTATTATTAGATGAAGCCTTGTCAATTCTTATTCCTTTTTCACTAGCATTTCTTTCATCTTCATTTCAATTGGTTTATTTCCGCTAGTAGTATTAGTAGTAATATTATCTTGAATTTTATTATTATCATTAGATGAAGCCTTGTCAATTCTTATTCCTTTTTCACTAGCATTTCTTTCATCTTCATTTCAATTGCTTTATTTCCACTAGTAGTATTAGTAGTAATATTATCTGGAATTTTATTATTATTATTATTAGATGAAGCCTTGTCAATTCTTATTCCTTTTTCACTAGCATTTCTTTCATCTTCATTTCAATTGGTTTATTTCCGCTAGTAGTATTAGTAGTAATATTATCTTGAATTTTATTATTATTATTAGATGAAGCCTTGTCAATTCTTATTCCTTTTTCACTAGCATTTCTTTCATCTTCATTTCAATTGCTTTATTTCCACTAGTAGTATTAGTAGTAATATTATCTTGAATTTTATTATTATTATTAGACGAAGCCTTGTCAGTTCTTATTCCTTTTTCACTAGCATTTCTTTCATCTTCATTTCAATTGCTTTATTTCCACTAGTAGTATTAGTAGTAATATTTTCTGGAATTTTATTATTATTATTATTAGATGAAGCCTTGTCAATTCTTATTCATTTTTCACTAGTATTTCATTCATCTTCATTTCTAATGGTTTATTTCCTCTAGTAGTATTAGTAGTAATATTATCTTGAATTTTATTATTATTATTAGATGAAGCCTTGTCAATTCTTATTCCTTTTTAACTAGCATTTCTTTCATCTTCATTTCAATTGCTTTATTTCCACTATTAGTATTAATAGTAATATTATCTTGAATTTTATTATTATTATTAGATGAAGCCTTGTCAATTCTTATTCCTTTTTCACTAGCATTTCTTTCATCTTCATTTCAATTGCTTTATTTCCACTAGTAGTATTAGTAGTAATATTATCTTGAATTTTATTATTATTATTAGATGAAGCCTTGTCAATTCTTATTCCTTTTTCACTAGCATTTCTTTCATCTTCATTTCAATTGCTTTATTTCCACTAGTAGTATTAGTAGTAATATTATCTGGAATTTTATTATTATTATTATTAGATGAAGCCTTGTCAATTCTTATTCATTTTTCACTAGTATTTCATTCATCTTCATTTCAATTGCTTTATTTCCTCTAGTAGTATTAGTAGTAATATTATCTGGAATTTTATTATTATTATTATTAGATGAAGCCTTGTCAATTCTTATTCATTTTTCACTAGTATTTCATTCATCTTCATTTCTATTGCTTTATTTCTTCTAGTAGTATTAGTAGTAATATTATCTTGAATTTTATTATTATTATTAGATGAAGCCTTGTCAATTCTTATTCCTTTTTCACTAGCATTTCTTTCATCTTCATTTCAATTGCTTTATTTCCACTAGTAGTATTAGTAGTAATATTATCTTGAATTTTATTATTATTAGATGAAGCCTTGTCAATTCTTATTCCTTTTTCACTAGCATTTCTTTCATCTTCATTTCAATTGCTTTATTTCCACTAGTAGTATTAGTAGTAATATTATCTTGAATTTTATTATTATTATTAGATGAAGCCTTGCCAATTCTTATTCCTTTTTCACTAGCATTTCTTTCATCTTCATTTCAATTGCTTTATTTCCACTAGTAGTATTAGTAGTAATATTATCTGGAATTTTATTATTATTATTAGATGAAGCCTTGTCAATTCTTATTCCTTTTTCACTAGCATTTCTTTCATCTTCATTTCAATTGCTTTATTTCCACTAGTAGTATTAGTAGTAATATTATCTGGAATTTTATTATTATTATTATTAGATGAAGCCTTGTCAATTCTTATTCCTTTTTCACTAGCATTTCTTTCATCTTCATTTCAATTGCTTTATTTCCACTAGTAGTATTAGTAGTAATATTATCTGGAATTTTATTATTATTATTATTAGATGAAGCCTTGTCAATTCTTATTCATTTTTCACTAGTATTTCATTCATCTTCATTTCTATTGCTTTATTTCCTCTAGTAGTATTAGTAGTAATATTATCTTGAATTTTATTATTATTATTAGATGAAGCCTTGTCAATTCTTATTCCATTTTCACTAGCATTTCTTTCATCTTCATTTCAATTGCTTTATTTCCACTAGTAGTATTAGTAGTAATATTATCTTGAATTTTATTATTATTATTAGATGAAGCCTTGTCAATTCTTATTCCTTTTTCACTAGCATTTCTTTCATCTTCATTTCAATTGCTTTATTTCCACTAGTAGTATTAGTAGTAATATTATCTGGAATTTTATTGTTATTATTAGATGAAGCTTTGTCAATTCTTATTCCTTTTTCACTAGCATTTCTTTCATCTTCATTTCAATTGCTTTATTTCCACTAGTAGTATTAGTAGTAATATTATCTGGAATTTTATTATTATTATTATTAGATGAAGCCTTGTCAATTCTTATACCTTTTTCACTAGCATTTCTTTCATCTTCATTTCAATTGCTTTATTTCCACTAGTAGTATTAGTAGTAATATTATCTTGAATTTTATTATTATTATTAGACGAAGCCTTGTCAATTCTTATTCCTTTTTCACTAGTATTTCATTCATCTTCATTTCAATTGCTTTATTTCCTCTAGTAGTATTAGTAGTAATATTATCTGGAATTTTATTATTATTATTATTAGATGAAGCCTTGTCAATTCTTATTCATTTTTCACTAGTATTTCATTCATCTTCATTTCTATTGCTTTATTTCTTCTAGTAGTATTAGTAGTAATATTATCTTGAATTTTATTATTATTATTAGATGAAGCCTTGTCAATTCTTATTCCTTTTTCACTAGCATTTCTTTCATCTTCATTTCAATTGCTTTATTTCCACTAGTAGTATTAGTAGTTATATTATCTTGAATTTTATTATTATTAGATGAAGCCTTGTCAATTCTTATTCCTTTTTCACTAGCATTTCTTTCATCTTCATTTCAATTGCTTTATTTCCACTAGTAGTATTAGTAGTAATATTATCTTGAATTTTATTATTATTATTAGATGAAGCCTTGCCAATTCTTATTCCTTTTTCACTAGCATTTCTTTCATCTTCATTTCAATTGCTTTATTTCCACTAGTCGTATTAGTAGTAATATTATCTTGAATTTTATTATTATTATTAGATGAAGCCTTGTCAATTCTTATTCCTTTTTCACTAGCATTTCTTTCATCTTCATTTCAATTGCTTTATTTCCACTAGTAGTATTAGCAGTAATATTATCTGGAATTTTATTATTATTATTATTAGATGAAGCCTTGTCAATTCTTATTCCTTTTTCACTAGCATTTCTTTCATCTTCATTTCAATTGCTTTATTTCCACTAGTAGTATTAGTAGTAATATTATCTTGAATTTTATTATTATTATTATTAGAGGAAGCCTTGTCAATTCTTATTCATTTTTCACTAGTATTTCATTCATCTTCATTTCTATTGCTTTATTTCCTCTAGTAGTATTAGTAGTAATATTATCTTGAATTTTATTATTATTATTAGATGAAGCCTTGTCAATTCTTATTCCTTTTTCACTAGCATTTCTTTCATCTTCATTTCAATTGCTTTATTTCCACTTGTAGTATTAGTAGTAATATTATCTTGAATTTTATTATTATTATTAGATGAAGCCTTGTCAATTCTTATTCCTTTTTCACTAGCATTTCTTTCATCTTCATTTCAATTGCTTTATTTCCACTAGTAGTATTAGTAGTAATATTATCTGGAATTTTATTGTTATTATTAGATGAAGCTTTGTCAATTCTTATTCCTTTTTCACTAGCATTTCTTTCATCTTCATTTCAATTGCTTTATTTCCACTAGTAGTATTAGTAGTAATATTATCTGGAATTTTATTATTATTATTATTAGATGAAGCCTTGTCAATTCTTATTCCTTTTTCACTAGCATTTCTTTCATCTTCATTTCAATTGCTTTATTTCCACTAGTAGTATTAGTAGTAATATTATCTTGAATTTTATTATTATTATTAGATGAAGCATTGTCAATTCTTATTCCTTTTTCACTAGCATTTCTTTCATCTTCATTTCAATTGCTTTATTTCCACTAGTAGTATTAGTAGTAATATTATCTGGAATTTTATTATTATTATTAGATGAAGCCTTGTCAATTCTTATTCCTTTTTCACTGGCATTTCTTTCATCTTCATTTCAATTGCTTTATTTCCACTAGTAGTATTAGTAGTAATATTATCTGGAATTTTATTATTATTATTAGATGAAGCCTTGTCAATTCTTATTCCTTTTTCACTAGCATTTCTTTCATCTTCATTTCAATTGCTTTATTTCCACTAGTAGTATTAGTAGTAATATTATCTGGAATTTTATTATTATTATTAGATGAAGCCTTGTCAAATCTTATTCCTTTTTCACTAGCATTTCTTTCATCTTCATTTCAATTGCTTTATTTCCAATAGTAGTATTAGTAGTAATATTATCTTGAATTTTATTATTATTATTAGATGAAGCCTTGTCAATTCTTATTCCTTTTTCACTAGCATTTCTTTCATCTTCATTTCAATTGCTTTATTTCCACTAGTAGTATTAGTAGTAATATTATCTGGAATTTTATTATTATTATTATTATTTGATGAAGCGTTGTCGATTCTTATTCCTTTTTCACTAGCATTTCTTTCATCTTCATTTCAATTGCTTTATTTCCACTAGTAGTATTAGTAGTAATATTATCTGGAATTTTATTATTATTATTATTAGATGAAGCCTTGTCAATTCTTATTCATTTTTCACTAGCATTTCTTTCATCTTCATTTCAATTGCTTTATTTCCACTAGTAGTATTAGTAGTAATATTATCTGGAATTTTATTATAATTATTATTAGATGAAGCCTTGTCAATTCTTATTCCTTTTTCACTAGCATTTCTTTCATCTTCATTTCAATTGGTTTATTTCCGCTAGTAGTATTAGTAGTAATATTATCTTGAATTTTATTATTATTATTAGATGAAGCCTTGTCAATTCTTATTCCTTTTCCACTAGCATTTCTTTCATCTTCATTTCAATTGCTTTATTTCCACTAGTAGTATTAGTAGTAATATTATCTGGAATTTTATTATTATTATTATTAGATGAAGCCTTGTCAATTCTTATTCATTTTTCACTAGTATTTCATTCATCTTCATTTCTATTGCTTTATTTCCTCTAGTAGTATTAGTAGTAATATTATCTTGAATTTTATTATTATTATTAGATGAAGAATTGTCAATTCTTATTCCTTTTTAACTAGCATTTCTTTCATCTTCATTTCAATTGCTTTATTTCCACTATTAGTATTAATAGTAATATTATCTTGAATTTTATTATTATTATTAGATGAAGCCTTGTCAATTCTTATTCCTTTTTCACTAGCATTTCTTTCATCTTCATTTCAATTGCTTTATTTCCACTAGTAGTATTAGTAGTAATATTATCTTGAATTTTATTATTATTATTAGATGAAGCCTTGTCAATTCTTATTCCTTTTTCACTAGCATTTCTTTCATCTTTATTTCAATTGCTTTATTTCCACTAGTAGTATTAGCAGTAATATTATCTGGAATTTTATTATTATTATTATTAGATGAAGCCTTGTCAATTCTTATTCCTTTTTCACTAGCATTTCTTTCATCTTCATTTCAATTGCTTTATTTCCACTAGTAGTATTAGTAGTAATATTATCTGGAATTTGATTATTATTATTATTAGATGAAGCCTTGTCAATTCTTATTCATTTTTCACTAGTATTTCATTCATCTTCATTTCTATTGCTTTATTTCCTCTAGTAGTATTAGTAGTAATATTATCTTGAATTTTATTATTATTATTAGATGAAGCCTTGTCAATTCTTATTCCTTTTTCACTAGCATTTCTTTCATCTTCATTTCAATTGCTTTATTTCCACTAGTAGTATTAGTAGTAATATTATCTTGAATTTTATTATTATTATTAGATGAAGCCTTGTCAATTCTTATTCCTTTTTCACTGGCATTTCTTTCATCTTCATTTCAATTGCTTTATTTCCACTAGTAGTATTAGTAGTAATATTATCTGGAATTTTATTATTATTATTAGATGAAGCCTTGTCAATTCTTATTCCTTTTTCACTGGCATTTCTTTCATCTTCATTTCAATTGCTTTATTTCCACTAGTAGTATTAGTAGTAATATTATCTGGAATTTTATTATTATTATTAGATGAAGCCTTGTCAATTCTTATTCCTTTTTCACTAGCATTTCTTTCATCTTCATTTCAATTGCTTTATTTCCACTAGTAGTATTAGTAGTAATATTATCTGGAATTTTATTATTATTATTAGATGAAGCCTTGTCAAATCTTATTCCTTTTTCACTAGCATTTCTTTCATCTTCATTTCAATTGCTTTATTTCCAATAGTAGTATTAGTAGTAATATTATCTTGAATTTTATTATTATTATTAGATGAAGCCTTGTCAATTCTTATTCCTTTTTCACTAGCATTTCTTTCATCTTCATTTCAATTGCTTTATTTCCACTAGTAGTATTAGTAGTAATATTATCTGGAATTTTATTATTATTATTATTATTTGATGAAGCGTTGTCGATTCTTATTCCTTTTTCACTAGCATTTCTTTCATCTTCATTTCAATTGCTTTATTTCCACTAGTAGTATTAGTAGTAATATTATCTGGAATTTTATTATTATTATTATTAGATGAAGCCTTGTCAATTCTTATTCATTTTTCACTAGCATTTCTTTCATCTTCATTTCAATTGCTTTATTTCCACTAGTAGTATTAGTAGTAATATTATCTGGAATTTTATTATAATTATTATTAGATGAAGCCTTGTCAATTCTTATTCCTTTTTCACTAGCATTTCTTTCATCTTCATTTCAATTGGTTTATTTCCGCTAGTAGTATTAGTAGTAATATTATCTTGAATTTTATTATTATTATTAGATGAAGCCTTGTCAATTCTTATTCCTTTTCCACTAGCATTTCTTTCATCTTCATTTCAATTGCTTTATTTCCACTAGTAGTATTAGTAGTAATATTATCTGGAATTTTATTATTATTATTATTAGATGAAGCCTTGTCAATTCTTATTCATTTTTCACTAGTATTTCATTCATCTTCATTTCTATTGCTTTATTTCCTCTAGTAGTATTAGTAGTAATATTATCTTGAATTTTATTATTATTATTAGATGAAGAATTGTCAATTCTTATTCCTTTTTAACTAGCATTTCTTTCATCTTCATTTCAATTGCTTTATTTCCACTATTAGTATTAATAGTAATATTATCTTGAATTTTATTATTATTATTAGATGAAGCCTTGTCAATTCTTATTCCTTTTTCACTAGCATTTCTTTCATCTTCATTTCAATTGCTTTATTTCCACTAGTAGTATTAGTAGTAATATTATCTTGAATTTTATTATTATTATTAGATGAAGCCTTGTCAATTCTTATTCCTTTTTCACTAGCATTTCTTTCATCTTTATTTCAATTGCTTTATTTCCACTAGTAGTATTAGCAGTAATATTATCTGGAATTTTATTATTATTATTATTAGATGAAGCCTTGTCAATTCTTATTCCTTTTTCACTAGCATTTCTTTCATCTTCATTTCAATTGCTTTATTTCCACTAGTAGTATTAGTAGTAATATTATCTGGAATTTGATTATTATTATTATTAGATGAAGCCTTGTCAATTCTTATTCATTTTTCACTAGTATTTCATTCATCTTCATTTCTATTGCTTTATTTCCTCTAGTAGTATTAGTAGTAATATTATCTTGAATTTTATTATTATTATTAGATGAAGCCTTGTCATTTCTTATTCCTTTTTCACTAGCATTTCTTTCATCTTCATTTCAATTGCTTTATTTCCACTAGTAGTATTAGTAGTAATATTATCTTGAATTTTATTATTATTATTAGATGAAGCCTTGTCAATTCTTATTCCTTTTTCACTGGCATTTCTTTCATCTTCATTTCAATTGCTTTATTTCCACTAGTAGTATTAGTAGTAATATTATCTGGAATTTTATTATTATTATTAGATGAAGCCTTGTCAATTCTTATTCCTTTTTCACTAGCATTTCTTTCATCTTCATTTCAATTGCTTTATTTCCACTAGTAGTATTAGTAGTAATATTATCTGGAATTTTATTATTATTATTAGATGAAGCCTTGTCAAATCTTATTCCTTTTTCACTAGCATTTCTTTCATCTTCATTTCAATTGCTTTATTTCCACTAGTAGTATTAGTAGTAATATTATCTTGAATTTTATTATTATTATTAGATGAAGCCTTGTCAATTCTTATTCCTTTTTCACTAGCATTTCTTTCATCTTTATTTCAATTGCTTTATTTCCACTAGTAGTATTAGCAGTAATATTATCTGGAATTTTATTATTATTATTATTAGATGAAGCCTTGTCAATTCTTATTCCTTTTTCACTAGCATTTCTTTCATCTTCATTTCAATTGCTTTATTTCCACTAGTAGTATTAGTAGTAATATTATCTGGAATTTTATTATTATTATTATTAGATGAAGCCTTGTCAATTCTTATTCATTTTTCACTAGTATTTCATTCATCTTCATTTCTATTGCTTTATTTCCTCTAGTAGTATTAGTAGTAATATTATCTTGAATTTTATTATTATTATTAGATGAAGCCTTGTCAATTCTTATTCCTTTTTCACTAGCATTTCTTTCATCTTCATTTCAATTGCTTTATTTCCACTAGTAGTATTAGTAGTAATATTATCTTGAATTTTATTATTATTATTAGATGAAGCCTTGTCAATTCTTATTCCTTTTTCACTAGCATTTTTTTCATCTTCATTTCAATTGCTTTATTTCCACTAGTAGTATTAGTAGTAATATTATCTGGAATTTTATTGTTATTATTAGATGAAGCTTTGTCAATTCTTATTCCTTTTTCACTAGCATTTCTTTCATCTTCATTTCAATTGCTTTATTTCCACTAGTAGTATTAGTAGTAATATTATCTGGAATTTTATTATTATTATTATTAGATGAAGCCTTGTCAATTCTTATTCCTTTTTCACTAGCATTTCTTTCATCTTCATTTCAATTGCTTTATTTCCACTAGTAGTATTAGTAGTAATATTATCTTGAATTTTATTATTATTATTAGATGAAGCCTTGTCAATTCTTATTCATTTTCACTAGCATTTCTTTCATCTTCATTTCAATTGCTTTATTTCCACTAGTAGTATTAGTAGTAATATTATCTGGAATTTTATTATTATTATTAGATGAAGCCTTGTCAATTCTTATTCCTTTTTCACTGGCATTTCTTTCATCTTCATTTCAATTGCTTTATTTCCACTAGTAGTATTAGTAGTAATATTATCTGGAATTTTATTATTATTATTAGATGAAGCCTTGTCAATTCTTATTCCTTTTTCACTAGCATTTCTTTCATCTTCATTTCAATTGCTTTATTTCCACTAGTAGTATTAGTAGTAATATTATCTGGAATTTTATTATTATTATTAGATGAAGCCTTGTCAAATCTTATTCCTTTTTCACTAGCATTTCTTTCATCTTCATTTCAATTGCTTTATTTCCACTAGTAGTATTAGTAGTAATATTATCTTGAATTTTATTATTATTATTAGATGAAGCCTTGTCAATTCTTATTCCTTTTTCACTAGCATTTCTTTCATCTTCATTTCAATTGCTTTATTTCCACTAGTAGTATTAGTAGTAATATTATCTGGAATTTTATTATTATTATTATTATTTGATGAAGCGTTGTCGATTCTTATTCCTTTTTCACTAGCATTTCTTTCATCTTCATTTCAATTGCTTTATTTCCACTAGTAGTATTAGTAGTAATATTATCTGGAATTTTATTATTATTATTATTAGATGAAGCCTTGTCAATTCTTATTCATTTTTCACTAGCATTTCTTTCATCTTCATTTCAATTGCTTTATTTCCACTAGTAGTATTAGTAGTAATATTATCTGGAATTTTATTATAATTATTATTAGATGAAGCCTTGTCAATTCTTATTCCTTTTTCACTAGCATTTCTTTCATCTTCATTTCAATTGGTTTATTTCCGCTAGTAGTATTAGTAGTAATATTATCTGGAATTTTATTATTATTATTATTAGATGAAGCCTTGTCAATTCTTATTCCTTTTTCACTAGCATTTCTTTCATCTTCATTTCAATTGCTTTATTTCCACTAGTAGTATTAGTAGTAATATTATCTGGAATTTTATTATTATTATTAGACGAAGCCTTGTCAATTCTTATTCCTTTTCCACTAGCATTTCTTTCATCTTCATTTCAATTGCTTTATTTCCACTAGTAGTATTAGTAGTAATATTATCTGGAATTTTATTATTATTATTATTAGATGAAGCCTTGTCAATTCTTATTCATTTTTCACTAGTATTTCATTCATCTTCATTTCTATTGCTTTATTTCCTCTAGTAGTATTAGTAGTAATATTATCTTGAATTTTATTATTATTATTAGATGAAGAATTGTCAATTCTTATTCCTTTTTAACTAGCATTTCTTTCATCTTCATTTCAATTGCTTTATTTCCACTATTAGTATTAATAGTAATATTATCTTGAATTTTATTATTATTATTAGATGAAGCCTTGTCAATTCTTATTCCTTTTTCACTAGCATTTCTTTCATCTTCATTTCAATTGCTTTATTTCCACTAGTAGTATTAGTAGTAATATTATCTTGAATTTTATTATTATTATTAGATGAAGCCTTGTCAATTCTTATTCCTTTTTCACTAGCATTTCTTTCATCTTCATTTCAATTGCTTTATTTCCACTAGTAGTATTAGTAGTAATATTATCTTGAATTTTATTATTATTATTAGATGAAGCCTTGTCAATTCTTATTGCTTTTTCACTAGCATTTCTTTCATCTTCATTTCAATTGCTTTATTTCCACTAGTAGTATTAGTAGTAATATTATCTTGAATTTTATTATTATTATTAGATGAAGCCTTGTCAATTCTTATTCCTTTTTCACTAGCATTTCTTTCATCTTCATTTCAATTGCTTTATTTCCACTAGTAGTATTAGTAGTAATATTATCTGGAATTTTATTATTATTATTAGATGAAGCCTTGTCAATTCTTATTCCTTTTTCACTAGCATTTCTTTCATCTTCATTTCAATTGCTTTATTTCCACTAGTAGTATTAGTAGTAATATTATCTGGAATTTTATTATTATTATTAGATGAAGCCTTGTCAATTCTTATTCCTTTTTCACTGGCATTTCTTTCATCTTCATTTCAATTGCTTTATTTCCACTAGTAGTATTAGTAGTAATATTATCTGGAATTTTATTATTATTATTAGATGAAGCCTTGTCAATTCTTATTCCTTTTTCACTAGCATTTCTTTCATCTTCATTTCAATTGCTTTATTTCCACTAGTAGTATTAGTAGTAATATTATCTGGAATTTTATTATTATTATTAGATGAAGCCTTGTCAAATCGTATTCCTTTTTCACTAGCATTTCTTTCATCTTCATTTCAATTGCTTTATTTCCACTAGTAGTATTAGTAGTAATATTATCTTGAATTTTATTATTATTATTAGATGAAGCCTTGTCAATTCTTATTCCTTTTTCACTAGCATTTCTTTCATCTTCATTTCAATTGCTTTATTTCCACTAGTAGTATTAGTAGTAATATTATCTTGAATTTTATTATTATTATTATTAGATGAAGCCTTGTCAATTCTTATTCCTTTTTCACTAGCATTTCTTTCATCTTCATTTCAATTGCTTTATTTCCACTAGTAGTATTAGTAGTAATATTATCTTGAATTTTATTATTATTATTAGATGAAGCCTTGTCAATTCTTATTCCTTTTTCACTAGCATTTCTTTCATCTTCATTTCAATTGCTTTATTTCCACTAGTAGTATTAGTAGTAATATTATCTGGAATTTTATTATTATTATTAGATGAAGCCTTGTCAATTCTTATTCCTTTTTCACTGGCATTTCTTTCATCTTCATTTCAATTGCTTTATTTCCACTAGTAGTATTAGTAGTAATATTATCTGGAATTTTATTATTATTATTAGATGAAGCCTTGTCAATTCTTATTCCTTTTTCACTAGCATTTCTTTCATCTTCATTTCAATTGCTTTATTTCCACTAGTAGTATTAGTAGTAATATTATCTGGAATTTTATTATTATTATTAGATGAAGCCTTGTCAAATCGTATTCCTTTTTCACTAGCATTTCTTTCATCTTCATTTCAATTGCTTTATTTCCACTAGTAGTATTAGTAGTAATATTATCTTGAATTTTATTATTATTATTAGATGAAGCCTTGTCAATTCTTATTCCTTTTTCACTAGCATTTCTTTCATCTTCATTTCAATTGCTTTATTTCCACTAGTAGTATTAGTAGTAATATTATCTGGAATTTTATTATTATTATTATTATTTGATGAAGCGTTGTCGATTCTTATTCCTTTTTCACTAGCATTTCTTTCATCTTCATTTCAATTGCTTTATTTCCACTAGTAGTATTAGTAGTAATATTATCTGGAATTTTATTATTATTATTATTAGATGAAGCCTTGTCAATTCTTATTCATTTTTCACTAGCATTTCTTTCATCTTCATTTCAATTGCTTTATTTCCACTAGTAGTATTAGTAGTAATATTATCTGGAATTTTATTATTATTATTATTAGATGAAGCCTTGTCAATTCTTATTCCTTTTTCACTAGCATTTCTTTCATCTTCATTTCAATTGGTTTATTTCCGCTAGTAGTATTAGTAGTAATATTATCTTGAATTTTATTATTATTATTAGATGAAGCCTTGTCAATTCTTATTCCTTTTTCACTAGCATTTCTTTCATCTTCATTTCAATTGCTTTATTTCCACTAGTAGTATTAGTAGTAATATTATCTGGAATTTTATTATTATTATTAGACGAAGCCTTGTCAATTCTTATTCCTTTTCCACTAGCATTTCTTTCATCTTCATTTCAATTGCTTTATTTCCACTAGTAGTATTAGTAGTAATATTATCTGGAATTTTATTATTATTATTATTAGATGAAGCCTTGTCAATTCTTATTCATTTTTCACTAGTATTTCATTCATCTTCATTTCTATTGCTTTATTTCCTCTAGTAGTATTAGTAGTAATATTATCTTGAATTTTATTATTATTATTAGATGAAGAATTGTCAATTCTTATTCCTTTTTAACTAGCATTTCTTTCATCTTCATTTCAATTGCTTTATTTCCACTATTAGTATTAATAGTAATATTATCTTGAATTTTATTATTATTATTAGATGAAGCCTTGTCAATTCTTATTCCTTTTTCACTAGCATTTCTTTCATCTTCATTTCAATTGCTTTATTTCCACTAGTAGTATTAGTAGTAATATTATCTTGAATTTTATTATTATTATTAGATGAAGCCTTGTCAATTCTTATTCCTTTTTCACTAGCATTTCTTTCATCTTCATTTCAATTGCTTTATTTCCACTAGTAGTATTAGTAGTAATATTATCTTGAATTTTATTATTATTATTAGATGAAGCCTTGTCAATTCTTATTCCTTTTTCACTAGCATTTCTTTCATCTTCATTTCAATTGCTTTATTTCCACTAGTAGTATTAGTAGTAATATTATCTTGAATTTTATTATTATTATTAGATGAAGCCTTGTCAATTCTTATTCCTTTTTCACTAGCATTTCTTTCATCTTCATTTCAATTGCTTTATTTCCACTAGTAGTATTAGTAGTAATATTATCTGGAATTTTATTATTATTATTATTAGATGAAGCCTTGTCAATTCTTATTCATTTTTCACTAGTATTTCATTCATCTTCATTTCAATTGCTTTATTTCCTCTAGTAGTATTAGTAGTAATATTATCTGGAATTTTATTATTATTATTATTAGATGAAGCCTTGTCAATTCTTATTCATTTTTCACTAGTATTTCATTCATCTTCATTTCTATTGCTTTATTTCTTCTAGTAGTATTAGTAGTAATATTATCTTGAATTTTATTATTATTATTAGATGAAGCCTTGTCAATTCTTATTCCTTTTTCACTAGCATTTCTTTCATCTTCATTTCAATTGCTTTATTTCCACTAGTAGTATTAGTAGTAATATTATCTTGAATTTTATTATTATTATTATTAGATGAAGCCTTGTCAATTCTTATTCCTTTTTCACTAGCATTTCTTTCATCTTCATTTCAATTGCTTTATTTCCACTAGTAGTATTAGTAGTAATATTATCTTGAATTTTATTATTATTATTAGATGAAGCCTTGTCAATTCTTATTCCTTTTTCACTAGCATTTCTTTCATCTTCATTTCAATTGCTTTATTTCCACTAGTAGTATTAGTAGTAATATTATCTGGAATTTTATTATTATTATTAGATGAAGCCTTGTCAATTCTTATTCCTTTTTCACTGGCATTTCTTTCATCTTCATTTCAATTGCTTTATTTCCACTAGTAGTATTAGTAGTAATATTATCTGGAATTTTATTATTATTATTAGATGAAGCCTTGTCAATTCTTATTCCTTTTTCACTAGCATTTCTTTCATCTTCATTTCAATTGCTTTATTTCCACTAGTAGTATTAGTAGTAATATTATCTGGAATTTTATTATTATTATTAGATGAAGCCTTGTCAAATCGTATTCCTTTTTCACTAGCATTTCTTTCATCTTCATTTCAATTGCTTTATTTCCACTAGTAGTATTAGTAGTAATATTATCTGGAATTTTATTATTATTATTATTATTTGATGAAGCGTTGTCGATTCTTATTCCTTTTTCACTAGCATTTCTTTCATCTTCATTTCAATTGCTTTATTTCCACTAGTAGTATTAGTAGTAATATTATCTGGAATTTTATTATTATTATTATTAGATGAAGCCTTGTCAATTCTTATTCATTTTTCACTAGCATTTCTTTCATCTTCATTTCAATTGCTTTATTTCCACTAGTAGTATTAGTAGTAATATTATCTGGAATTTTATTATTATTATTATTAGATGAAGCCTTGTCAATTCTTATTCCTTTTTCACTAGCATTTCTTTCATCTTCATTTCAATTGGTTTATTTCCGCTAGTAGTATTAGTAGTAATATTATCTTGAATTTTATTATTATTATTAGATGAAGCCTTGTCAATTCTTATTCCTTTTTCACTAGCATTTCTTTCATCTTCATTTCAATTGCTTTATTTCCACTAGTAGTATTAGTAGTAATATTATCTGGAATTTTATTATTATTATTAGACGAAGCCTTGTCAATTCTTATTCCTTTTCCACTAGCATTTCTTTCATCTTCATTTCAATTGCTTTATTTCCACTAGTAGTATTAGTAGTAATATTATCTGGAATTTTATTATTATTATTATTAGATGAAGCCTTGTCAATTCTTATTCATTTTTCACTAGTATTTCATTCATCTTCATTTCTATTGCTTTATTTCCTCTAGTAGTATTAGTAGTAATATTATCTTGAATTTTATTATTATTATTAGATGAAGAATTGTCAATTCTTATTCCTTTTTAACTAGCATTTCTTTCATCTTCATTTCAATTGCTTTATTTCCACTATTAGTATTAATAGTAATATTATCTTGAATTTTATTATTATTATTAGATGAAGCCTTGTCAATTCTTATTCCTTTTTCACTAGCATTTCTTTCATCTTCATTTCAATTGCTTTATTTCCACTAGTAGTATTAGTAGTAATATTATCTTGAATTTTATTATTATTATTAGATGAAGCCTTGTCAATTCTTATTCCTTTTTCACTAGCATTTCTTTCATCTTCATTTCAATTGCTTTATTTCCACTAGTAGTATTAGTAGTAATATTATCTGGAATTTTATTATTATTATTAGATGAAGCCTTGTCAAATCGTATTCCTTTTTCACTAGCATTTCTTTCATCTTCATTTCAATTGCTTTATTTCCACTAGTAGTATTAGTAGTAATATTATCTTGAATTTTATTATTATTATTAGATGAAGCCTTGTCAATTCTTATTCCTTTTTCACTAGCATTTCTTTCATCTTCATTTCAATTGCTTTATTTCCACTAGTAGTATTAGTAGTAATATTATCTGGAATTTTATTATTATTATTATTATTTGATGAAGCGTTGTCGATTCTTATTCCTTTTTCACTAGCATTTCTTTCATCTTCATTTCAATTGCTTTATTTCCACTAGTAGTATTAGTAGTAATATTATCTGGAATTTTATTATTATTATTATTAGATGAAGCCTTGTCAATTCTTATTCATTTTTCACTAGCATTTCTTTCATCTTCATTTCAATTGCTTTATTTCCACTAGTAGTATTAGTAGTAATATTATCTGGAATTTTATTATTATTATTATTAGATGAAGCCTTGTCAATTCTTATTCCTTTTTCACTAGCATTTCTTTCATCTTCATTTCAATTGGTTTATTTCCGCTAGTAGTATTAGTAGTAATATTATCTTGAATTTTATTATTATTATTAGATGAAGCCTTGTCAATTCTTATTCCTTTTTCACTAGCATTTCTTTCATCTTCATTTCAATTGCTTTATTTCCACTAGTAGTATTAGTAGTAATATTATCTGGAATTTTATTATTATTATTAGACGAAGCCTTGTCAATTCTTATTCCTTTTCCACTAGCATTTCTTTCATCTTCATTTCAATTGCTTTATTTCCACTAGTAGTATTAGTAGTAATATTATCTGGAATTTTATTATTATTATTATTAGATGAAGCCTTGTCAATTCTTATTCATTTTTCACTAGTATTTCATTCATCTTCATTTCTATTGCTTTATTTCCTCTAGTAGTATTAGTAGTAATATTATCTTGAATTTTATTATTATTATTAGATGAAGAATTGTCAATTCTTATTCCTTTTTAACTAGCATTTCTTTCATCTTCATTTCAATTGCTTTATTTCCACTATTAGTATTAATAGTAATATTATCTTGAATTTTATTATTATTATTAGATGAAGCCTTGTCAATTCTTATTCCTTTTTCACTAGCATTTCTTTCATCTTCATTTCAATTGCTTTATTTCCACTAGTAGTATTAGTAGTAATATTATCTTGAATTTTATTATTATTATTAGATGAAGCCTTGTCAATTCTTATTCCTTTTTCACTAGCATTTCTTTCATCTTCATTTCAATTGCTTTATTTCCACTAGTAGTATTAGTAGTAATATTATCTTGAATTTTATTATTATTATTAGATGAAGCCTTGTCAATTCTTATTCCTTTTTCACTAGCATTTCTTTCATCTTCATTTCAATTGCTTTATTTCCACTAGTAGTATTAGTAGTAATATTATCTTGAATTTTATTATTATTATTAGATGAAGCCTTGTCAATTCTTATTCCTTTTTCACTAGCATTTCTTTCATCTTCATTTCAATTGCTTTATTTCCACTAGTAGTATTAGTAGTAATATTATCTGGAATTTTATTATTATTATTATTAGATGAAGCCTTGTCAATTCTTATTCATTTTTCACTAGTATTTCATTCATCTTCATTTCAATTGCTTTATTTCCTCTAGTAGTATTAGTAGTAATATTATCTGGAATTTTATTATTATTATTATTAGATGAAGCCTTGTCAATTCTTATTCATTTTTCACTAGTATTTCATTCATCTTCATTTCTATTGCTTTATTTCTTCTAGTAGTATTAGTAGTAATATTATCTTGAATTTTATTATTATTATTAGATGAAGCCTTGTCAATTCTTATTCCTTTTTCACTAGCATTTCTTTCATCTTCATTTCAATTGCTTTATTTCCACTAGTAGTATTAGTAGTAATATTATCTTGAATTTTATTATTATTATTATTAGATGAAGCCTTGTCAATTCTTATTCCTTTTTCACTAGCATTTCTTTCATCTTCATTTCAATTGCTTTATTTCCACTAGTAGTATTAGTAGTAATATTATCTTGAATTTTATTATTATTATTAGATGAAGCCTTGTCAATTCTTATTCCTTTTTCACTAGCATTTCTTTCATCTTCATTTCAATTGCTTTATTTCCACTAGTAGTATTAGTAGTAATATTATCTGGAATTTTATTATTATTATTAGATGAAGCCTTGTCAATTCTTATTCCTTTTTCACTGGCATTTCTTTCATCTTCATTTCAATTGCTTTATTTCCACTAGTAGTATTAGTAGTAATATTATCTGGAATTTTATTATTATTATTAGATGAAGCCTTGTCAATTCTTATTCCTTTTTCACTAGCATTTCTTTCATCTTCATTTCAATTGCTTTATTTCCACTAGTAGTATTAGTAGTAATATTATCTGGAATTTTATTATTATTATTAGATGAAGCCTTGTCAAATCGTATTCCTTTTTCACTAGCATTTCTTTCATCTTCATTTCAATTGCTTTATTTCCACTAGTAGTATTAGTAGTAATATTATCTGGAATTTTATTATTATTATTATTATTTGATGAAGCGTTGTCGATTCTTATTCCTTTTTCACTAGCATTTCTTTCATCTTCATTTCAATTGCTTTATTTCCACTAGTAGTATTAGTAGTAATATTATCTGGAATTTTATTATTATTATTATTAGATGAAGCCTTGTCAATTCTTATTCATTTTTCACTAGCATTTCTTTCATCTTCATTTCAATTGCTTTATTTCCACTAGTAGTATTAGTAGTAATATTATCTGGAATTTTATTATTATTATTATTAGATGAAGCCTTGTCAATTCTTATTCCTTTTTCACTAGCATTTCTTTCATCTTCATTTCAATTGGTTTATTTCCGCTAGTAGTATTAGTAGTAATATTATCTTGAATTTTATTATTATTATTAGATGAAGCCTTGTCAATTCTTATTCCTTTTTCACTAGCATTTCTTTCATCTTCATTTCAATTGCTTTATTTCCACTAGTAGTATTAGTAGTAATATTATCTGGAATTTTATTATTATTATTAGACGAAGCCTTGTCAATTCTTATTCCTTTTCCACTAGCATTTCTTTCATCTTCATTTCAATTGCTTTATTTCCACTAGTAGTATTAGTAGTAATATTATCTGGAATTTTATTATTATTATTATTAGATGAAGCCTTGTCAATTCTTATTCATTTTTCACTAGTATTTCATTCATCTTCATTTCTATTGCTTTATTTCCTCTAGTAGTATTAGTAGTAATATTATCTTGAATTTTATTATTATTATTAGATGAAGAATTGTCAATTCTTATTCCTTTTTAACTAGCATTTCTTTCATCTTCATTTCAATTGCTTTATTTCCACTATTAGTATTAATAGTAATATTATCTTGAATTTTATTATTATTATTAGATGAAGCCTTGTCAATTCTTATTCCTTTTTCACTAGCATTTCTTTCATCTTCATTTCAATTGCTTTATTTCCACTAGTAGTATTAGTAGTAATATTATCTTGAATTTTATTATTATTATTAGATGAAGCCTTGTCAATTCTTATTCCTTTTTCACTAGCATTTCTTTCATCTTCATTTCAATTGCTTTATTTCCACTAGTAGTATTAGTAGTAATATTATCTTGAATTTTATTATTATTATTAGATGAAGCCTTGTCAATTCTTATTCCTTTTTCACTAGCATTTCTTTCATCTTCATTTCAATTGCTTTATTTCCACTAGTAGTATTAGTAGTAATATTATCTGGAATTTTATTATTATTATTATTAGATGAAGCCTTGTCAATTCTTATTCATTTTTCACTAGCATTTCTTTCATCTTCATTTCAATTGCTTTATTTCCACTAGTAGTATTAGTAGTAATATTATCTGGAATTTTATTATTATTATTATTAGATGAAGCCTTGTCAATTCTTATTCCTTTTTCACTAGCATTTCTTTCATCTTCATTTCAATTGGTTTATTTCCGCTAGTAGTATTAGTAGTAATATTATCTTGAATTTTATTATTATTATTAGATGAAGCCTTGTCAATTCTTATTCCTTTTTCACTAGCATTTCTTTCATCTTCATTTCAATTGCTTTATTTCCACTAGTAGTATTAGTAGTAATATTATCTGGAATTTTATTATTATTATTAGACGAAGCCTTGTCAATTCTTATTCCTTTTCCACTAGCATTTCTTTCATCTTCATTTCAATTGCTTTATTTCCACTAGTAGTATTAGTAGTAATATTATCTGGAATTTTATTATTATTATTATTAGATGAAGCCTTGTCAATTCTTATTCATTTTTCACTAGTATTTCATTCATCTTCATTTCTATTGCTTTATTTCCTCTAGTAGTATTAGTAGTAATATTATCTTGAATTTTATTATTATTATTAGATGAAGAATTGTCAATTCTTATTCCTTTTTAACTAGCATTTCTTTCATCTTCATTTCAATTGCTTTATTTCCACTATTAGTATTAATAGTAATATTATCTTGAATTTTATTATTATTATTAGATGAAGCCTTGTCAATTCTTATTCCTTTTTCACTAGCATTTCTTTCATCTTCATTTCAATTGCTTTATTTCCACTAGTAGTATTAGTAGTAATATTATCTTGAATTTTATTATTATTATTAGATGAAGCCTTGTCAATTCTTATTCCTTTTTCACTAGCATTTCTTTCATCTTCATTTCAATTGCTTTATTTCCACTAGTAGTATTAATAGTAATATTATCTTGAATTTTATTATTATTATTAGATGAAGCCTTGTCAATTCTTATTCCTTTTTCACTAGCATTTCTTTCATCTTCATTTCAATTGCTTTATTTCCACTAGTAGTATTAGTAGTAATATTATCTTGAATTTTATTATTATTATTAGATGAAGCCTTGTCAATTCTTATTCCTTTTTCACTAGCATTTCTTTCATCTTCATTTCAATTGCTTTATTTCCACTAATAGTATTAGTAGTAATATTATCTGGAATTTTATTATTATTATTATTAGATGAAGCCTTGTCAATTCTTATTCATTTTTCACTAGTATTTCATTCATCTTCATTTCAATTGCTTTATTTCCTCTAGTAGTATTAGTAGTAATATTATCTGGAATTTTATTAATATTATTATTAGATGAAGCCTTGTCAATTCTTATCAATTTTTCACTAGTATTTCATTCATCTTCATTTCTATTGCTTTATTTCTTCTAGTAGTATTAGTAGTAATATTATCTTGAATTTTATTATTATTATTAGATGAAGCCTTGTCAATTCTTATTCCTTTTTCACTAGCATTTCTTTCATCTTCATTTCAATTGCTTTATTTCCACTAGTAGTATTAGTAGTAATATTATCTTGAATTTTATTATTATTAGATGAAGCCTTGTCAATTCTTATTCCTTTTTCACTAGCATTTCTTTCATCTTCATTTCAATTGCTTTATTTCCACTAGTAGTATTAGTAGTAATATTATCTTGAATTTTATTATTATTATTAGATGAAGCCTTGCCAATTCTTATTCCTTTTTCACTAGCATTTCTTTCATCTTCATTTCAATTGCTTTATTTCCACTAGTCGTATTAGTAGTAATATTATCTTGAATTTTATTATTATTATTAGATGAAGCCTTGTCAATTCTTATTCCTTTTTCACTAGCATTTCTTTCATCTTCATTTCAATTGCTTTATTTCCACTAGTAGTATTAGTAGTAATATTATCTGGAATTTTATTATTATTATTATTAGATGAAGCCTTGTCAATTCTTATTCCTTTTTCACTAGCATTTCTTTCATCTTCATTTCAATTGCTTTATTTCCACTAGTAGTATTAGTAGTAATATTATCTGGAATTTTATTATTATTATTATTAGATGAAGCCTTGTCAATTCTTATTCATTTTTCACTAGTATTTCATTCATCTTCATTTCTATTGCTTTATTTCCTCTAGTAGTATTAGTAGTAATATTATCTTGAATTTTATTATTATTATTAGATGAAGCCTTGTCAATTCTTATTCCTTTTTCACTAGCATTTCTTTCATCTTCATTTCAATTGCTTTATTTCCACTAGTAGTATTAGTAGTAATATTATCTTGAATTTTATTATTATTATTAGAGGAAGCCTTGTCAATTCTTATTCCTTTTTCACTAGCATTTCTTTCATCTTCATTTCAATTGCTTTATTTCCACTAGTAGTATTAGTAGTAATATTATCTGGAATTTTATTGTTATTATTAGATGAAGCTTTGTCAATTCTTATTCCTTTTTCACTAGCATTTCTTTCATCTTCATTTCAATTGCTTTATTTCCACTAGTAGTATTAGTAGTAATATTATCTGGAATTTTATTATTATTATTATTAGATGAAGCCTTGTCAATTCTTATACCTTTTTCACTAGCATTTCTTTCATCTTCATTTCAATTGCTTTATTTCCACTAGTAGTATTAGTAGTAATATTATCTTGAATTTTATTATTATTATTATTAGATGAAGCCTTGTCAATTCTTATTCATTTTTCACTAGTATTTCATTCATCTTCATTTCTATTGCTTTATTTCCTCTAGTAGTATTAGTAGTAATATTATCTTGAATTTTATTATTATTATTAGATGAAGCTTTGTCAATTCTTATTCCTTTTTCACTAGCATTTCTTTCATCTTCATTTCAATTGCTTTATTTCCACTAGTAGTATTAGTAGTAATATTATCTTGAATTTTATTATTATTATTAGATGAAGCCTTGTCAATTCTTATTCCTTTTTCACTAGCATTTCTTTCATCTTCATTTCAATTGCTTTATTTCCACTAGTAGTATTAGTAGTAATATTATCTTGAATTTTATTATTATTATTAGATGAAGCTTTGTCAATTCTTATTCCTTTTTCACTAGCATTTCTTTCATCTTCATTTCAATTGCTTTATTTCCACTAGTAGTATTAGTAGTAATATTATCTGGAATTTTATTATTATTATTATTAGATGAAGCCTTGTCAATTCTTATTCCTTTTTCACTAGCATTTCTTTCATCTTCATTTCAATTGCTTTATTTCCACTAGTAATATTAGTAGTAATATTATCTTGAATTTTATTATTATTATTAGATGAAGCCTTGTCAATTCTTATTCCTTTTTCACTAGCATTTCTTTCATCTTCATTTCAATTGCTTTATTTCCACTAGTAGTATTAGTAGTAATATTATCTGGAATTTTATTATTATTATTAGATGAAGCCTTGTCAATTCTTATTCCTTTTTCACTGGCATTTCTTTCATCTTCATTTCAATTGCTTTATTTCCACTAGTAGTATTAGTAATAATATTATCTGGAATTTTATTATTATTATTAGATGAAGCCTTGTCAATTGTTATTCCTTTTTCACTAGCATTTCTTTCATCTTCATTTCAATTGCTTTATTTCCACTAGTAGTATTAGTAGTAATATTATCTGGAATTTTATTATTATTATTAGATGAAGCCTTGTCAAATCTTATTCCTTTTTCACTAGCATTTCTTTCATCTTCATTTCAATTGCTTTATTTCCACTAGTAGTATTAGTAGTAATATTATCTGGAATTTTATTATTATTATTATTATTTGATGAAGCGTTGTCGATTCTTATTCCTTTTTCACTAGCATTTCTTTCATCTTCATTTCAATTGCTTTATTTCCACTAGTAGTATTAGTAGTAATATTATCTTGAATTTTATTATTATTATTAGATGAAGCCTTGTCAATTCTTATTCCTTTTTCACTAGCATTTCTTTCATCTTCATTTCAATTGCTTTATTTCCACTAGTAGTATTAGTAGTAATATTATCTTGAATTTTATTATTATTATTAGATGAAGCCTTGTCAATTCTTATTCCTTTTTCACTAGCATTTCTTTCATCTTCATTTCAATTGCTTTATTTCCACTAGTAGTATTAGTAGTAATATTATCTTGAATTTTATTATTATTATTAGATGAAGCCTTGTCAATTCTTATTCCTTTTTCACTAGCATTTCTTTCATCTTCATTTCAATTGCTTTATTTCCACTAGTAGTATTAGTAGTAATATTATCTGGAATTTTATTATTATTATTATTAGATGAAGCCTTGCCAATTCTTATTCCTTTTTCACTAGCATTTCTTTCATCTTCATTTCAATTGCTTTATTTCCACTAGTAGTATTAGTAGTAATATTATCTTGAATTTTATTATTATTATTAGATGAAGCCTTGCCAATTATTATTCCTTTTTCACTAGCATTTCTTTCATCTTCATTTCAATTGCTTTATTTCCACTAGTAGTATTAGTAGTAATATTATCTGGAATTCTATTATTATTATTATTAGATGAAGCCTTGTCAATTCTTATTCCTTTTTCACTAGCATTTCTTTCATCTTCATTTCAATTGCTTTATTTCCACTAGTAGTATTAGTAGTAATATTATCTTGAATTTTATTATTATTATTAGATGAAGCCTTGTCAATTCTTATTCCTTTTTCACTAGCATTTCTTTCATCTTCATTTCAATTGCTTTATTTCCACTAGTAGTATTAGTAGTAATATTATCTAGAATTTTATTATTATTTGATGAAGCCTTGTCAATTCTTATTCCTTTTTCACTAGTATTTCATTCATCTTCATTTCTATTGCTTTATTTCCACTAGTAGTATTAGTAGTAATATTATCTGGAATTTTATTATTATTATTATTATTAGATGAAGCCTTGTCAATTCTTATTCATTTTTCACTAGTATTTCTTTCATCTTCATTTCTATTTCTTTATTTCCTCTAGTAGTATTAGTAGTAATATTATCTGGAATTTTATTATTATTAGATGAAGCCTTGTCAATTCTTATTCCTTTTTCACTAGTATTTCATTCATCTTCATTTCAATTGCTTTATTTCCACTAGTAGTATTAGTAGTAATATTATCTTGAATTATATTATTATTATTATTATTATTATTATTATTAGATGAAGCCTTGTCAATTGTTATTCCTTTTTCACTAGCATTTCTTTCATCTTCATTTCAATTGCTTTATTTCCACTAGTAGTATTAGTAGTAATATTATCTGGAATTTTATTATTATTATTAGATGAAGCCTTGTCAAATCTTATTCCTTTTTCACTAGCATTTCTTTCATCTTCATTTCAATTGCTTTATTTCCACTAGTAGTATTAGTAGTAATATTATCTTGAATTTGATTATTATTATTAGATGAAGCCTTGTCAATTCTTATTCCTTTTTCACTAGCATTTCTTTCATCTTCATTTCAATTGCTTTATTTCCACTAGTAGTATTAGTAGTAATATTATCTGGAATTTTATTATTATTATTATTATTTGATGAAGCGTTGTCGATTCTTATTCCTCTTTCACTAGCATTTCTTTCATCTTCATTTCAATTGCTTTATTTCCACTAGTAGTATTAGTAGTAATATTATCTTGAATTTTATTATTATTATTAGATGAAGCCTTGTCAATTCTTATTCCTTTTTCACTAGCATTTCTTTCATCTTCATTTCAATTGCTTTATTTCCACTAGTAGTATTAGTAGTAATATTATCTTGAATTTTATTATTATTATTAGATGAAGCCTTGTCAATTCTTATTCCTTTTTCACTAGCATTTCTTTCATCTTCATTTCAATTGCTTTATTTCCACTAGTAGTATTAGTAGTAATATTATCTTGAATTTTATTATTATTATTAGATGAAGCCTTGTCAATTCTTATTCCTTTTTCACTAGCATTTCTTTCATCTTCATTTCAATTGCTTTATTTCCACTAGTAGTATTAGTAGTAATATTATCTGGAATTTTATTATTATTATTATTAGATGAAGCCTTGCCAATTCTTATTCCTTTTTCACTAGCATTTCTTTCATCTTCATTTCAATTGCTTTATTTCCACTAGTAGTATTAGTAGTAATATTATCTTGAATTTTATTATTATTATTAGATGAAGCCTTGCCAATTCTTATTCCTTTTTCACTAGCATTTCTTTCATCTTCATTTCAATTGCTTTATTTCCACTAGTAGTATTAGTAGTAATATTATCTGGAATTTTATTATTATTATTATTAGATGAAGCCTTGTCAATTCTTATTCCTTTTTCACTAGCATTTCTTTCATCTTCATTTCAATTGCTTTATTTCCACTAGTAGTATTAGTAGTAATATTATCTTGAATTTTATTATTATTATTAGATGAAGCCTTGTCAATTCTTATTCCTTTTTCACTAGCATTTCTTTCATCTTCATTTCAATTGCTTTATTTCCACTAGTAGTATTAGTAGTAATATTATCTAGAATTTTATTATTATTTGATGAAGCCTTGTCAATTCTTATTCCTTTTTCACTAGTATTTCATTCATCTTCATTTCTATTGCTTTATTTCCACTAGTAGTATTAGTAGTAATATTATCTGGAATTTTATTATTATTATTATTATTAGATGAAGCCTTGTCAATTCTTATTCATTTTTCACTAGTATTTCTTTCATCTTCATTTCTATTTCTTTATTTCCTCTAGTAGTATTAGTAGTAATATTATCTGGAATTTTATTATTATTAGATGAAGCCTTGTCAATTCTTATTCCTTTTTCACTAGTATTTCATTCATCTTCATTTCAATTGCTTTATTTCCACTAGTAGTATTAGTAGTAATATTATCTTGAATTATATTATTATTATTATTATTATTATTATTATTAGATGAAGCCTTGTCAATTCTTATTCCTTTTTCACTAGTATTTCTTTCATCTTCATTTCAATGGCTTTATTTCCACTAGTAGTATTAGTAGCAATATTATCTGGAATTTTATTATTATTATTATTAGATGAAGCCTTGTCAATTCTTATTCCTTTTTCACTAGCATTTCTTTCATCTTCATTTCAATTGCTTTATTTCCACTAATAGTATTAGTAGTAATATTATCTTGAATTTTATTATTATTATTAGATGAAGCCTTGTCAATTCTTATTCCTTTTTCACTAGCATTTCTTTCATCTTCATTTCAATTGCTTTATTTCCACTAGTAGTATTAGTTGTAATATTATCTGGAATTTTATTATTATTATTATTAGATGAAGCCTTGTCAATTCTTATTCATTTTTCACTAGTATTTCATTCATCTTCATTTCAATCGCTTTATTTCCTCTAGTAGTATTAGTAGTAATATTATCTGGAATTTTATTATTATTATTATTAGATGAAGCCTTGTCAATTCTTATTCATTTTCCACTAGTATTTCATTCATCTTCATTTCTATTGCTTTATTTCTTCTAGTAGTATTAGTAGTAATATTATCTTGAATTTTATTATTATTATTAGATGAAGCCTTGTCAATTCTTATTCCTTTTTCACTAGCATTTCTTTCATCTTCATTTCAATTGCTTTATTTCCACTTGTAGTATTAGTAGTAATATTATCTTGAATTTTATTATTATTATTAGATGAAGCCTTGTCAATTCTTATTCCTTTTTCACTAGCATTTCTTTCATCTTCATTTCAATTGCTTTATTTCCACTAGTAGTATTAGTAGTAATATTATCTTGAATTTTATTATTATTATTAGATGAAGCCTTGTCAATTCTTATTCCTTTTTCACTAGCATTTCTTTCATCTTCATTTCAATTGCTTTATTTCCACTAGTAGTATTAGTAGTAATATTATCTGGAATTTTATTATTATTATTATTAGATGAAGCCTTGCCAATTCTTATTCCTTTTTCACTAGCATTTCTTTCATCTTCATTTCAATTGCTTTATTTCCACTAGTAGTATTAGTAGTAATATTATCTTGAATTTTATTATTATTATTAGATGAAGCCTTGCCAATTCTTATTCCTTTTTCACTAGCATTTCTTTCATCTTCATTTCAATTGCTTTATTTCCACTAGTAGTATTAGTAGTAATATTATCTGGAATTTTATTATTATTATTATTAGATGAAGCCTTGTCAATTCTTATTCCTTTTTCACTAGCATTTCTTTCATCTTCATTTCAATTGCTTTATTTCCACTAGTAGTATTAGTAGTAATATTATCTTGAATTTTATTATTATTATTAGATGAAGCCTTGTCAATTCTTATTCCTTTTTCACTAGCATTTCTTTCATCTTCATTTCAATTGCTTTATTTCCACTAGTAGTATTAGTAGTAATATTATCTAGAATTTTATTATTATTTGATGAAGCCTTGTCAATTCTTATTCCTTTTTCACTAGTATTTCATTCATCTTCATTTCTATTGCTTTATTTCCACTAGTAGTATTAGTAGTAATATTATCTGGAATTTTATTATTATTATTATTATTAGATGAAGCCTTGTCAATTCTTATTCATTTTTCACTAGTATTTCTTTCATCTTCATTTCTATTTCTTTATTTCCTCTAGTAGTATTAGTAGTAATATTATCTGGAATTTTATTATTATTAGATGAAGCCTTGTCAATTCTTATTCCTTTTTCACTAGTATTTCATTCATCTTCATTTCAATTGCTTTATTTCCACTAGTAGTATTAGTAGTAATATTATCTTGAATTATATTATTATTATTATTATTATTATTATTATTAGATGAAGCCTTGTCAATTCTTATTCCTTTTTCACTAGTATTTCTTTCATCTTCATTTCAATGGCTTTATTTCCACTAGTAGTATTAGTAGCAATATTATCTGGAATTTTATTATTATTATTATTAGATGAAGCCTTGTCAATTCTTATTCCTTTTTCACTAGCATTTCTTTCATCTTCATTTCAATTGCTTTATTTCCACTAATAGTATTAGTAGTAATATTATCTTGAATTTTATTATTATTATTAGATGAAGCCTTGTCAATTCTTATTCCTTTTTCACTAGCATTTCTTTCATCTTCATTTCAATTGCTTTATTTCCACTAGTAGTATTAGTAGTAATATTATCTGGAATTTTATTATTATTATAATTAGATGAAGCCTTGTCAATTCTTATTCATTTTTCACTAGTATTTCATTCATCTTCATTTCAATCGCTTTATTTCCTCTAGTAGTATTAGTAGTAATATTATCTGGAATTTTATTATTATTATTATTAGATGAAGCCTTGTCAATTCTTATTCATTTTCCACTAGTATTTCATTCATCTTCATTTCTATTGCTTTATTTCTTCTAGTAGTATTAGTAGTAATATTATCTTGAATTTTATTATTATTATTAGATGAAGCTTTGTCAATTCTTATTCCTTTTTCACTAGCATTTCTTTCATCTTCATTTCAATTGCTTTATTTCCACTATTAGTATTAATAGTAATATTATCTTGAATTTTATTATTATTATTAGATGAAGCCTTGTCAATTCTTATTCATTTTCCACTAGTATTTCATTCATCTTCATTTCTATTGCTTTATTTCTTCTAGTAATATTAGTAGTAATATTATCTTGAATTTTATTATTATTATTAGATGAAGCTTTGTCAATTCTTATTCCTTTTTCACTAGCATTTCTTTCATCTTCATTTCAATTGCTTTATTTCCACTAGTAGTATTAGTAGTAATATTATCTTGAATTTTATTATTATTATTAGATGAAGCCTTGTCAATTCTTATTCCTTTTTCACTAGCATTTCTTTCATCTTCATTTCAATTGCTTTATTTCCACTAGTAGTATTAGTAGTAATATTATCTGGAATTTTATTATTATTATTATTAGATGAAGCCTTGTCAATTCTTATTCATTTTTCACTAGTATTTCATTCATCTTCATTTCAATTGCTTTATTTCCACTAGTAGTATTAGTAGTAATATTATCTGGAATTTTACTATTATTATTATTAGATGAAGCCTTGTCAATTCTTATTCATTTTCCACTAGTATTTCATTCATCTTCATTTCTATTGCTTTATTTCTTCTAGTAATATTAGTAGTAATATTATCTTGAATTTTATTATTATTATTAGATGAAGCTTTGTCAATTCTTATTCCTTTTTCACTAGCATTTCTTTCATCTTCATTTCAATTGCTTTATTTCCACTAGTAGTATTAGTAGTAATATTATCTTGAATTTTATTATTATTATTAGATGAAGCCTTGTCAATTCTTATTCCTTTTTCACTAGCATTTCTTTCATCTTCATTTCAATTGCTTTATTTCCACTAATAGTATTAGTAGTAATATTATCTTGAATTTTATTATTATTATTAGATGAAGCCTTGTCAATTCTTATTCCTTTTTCACTAGCATTTCTTTCATCTTCATTTCAATTGCTTTATTTCCACTAGTAGTATTAGTAGTAATATTATCTGGAATTTTATTATTATTATAATTAGATGAAGCCTTGTCAATTCTTATTCATTTTTCACTAGTATTTCATTCATCTTCATTTCAATCGCTTTATTTCCTCTAGTAGTATTAGTAGTAATATTATCTGGAATTTTATTATTATTATTATTAGATGAAGCCTTGTCAATTCTTATTCATTTTCCACTAGTATTTCATTCATCTTCATTTCTATTGCTTTATTTCTTCTAGTAGTATTAGTAGTAATATTATCTTGAATTTTATTATTATTATTAGATGAAGCTTTGTCAATTCTTATTCCTTTTTCACTAGCATTTCTTTCATCTTCATTTCAATTGCTTTATTTCCACTATTAGTATTAATAGTAATATTATCTTGAATTTTATTATTATTATTAGATGAAGCCTTGTCAATTCTTATTCATTTTCCACTAGTATTTCATTCATCTTCATTTCTATTGCTTTATTTCTTCTAGTAATATTAGTAGTAATATTATCTTGAATTTTATTATTATTATTAGATGAAGCTTTGTCAATTCTTATTCCTTTTTCACTAGCATTTCTTTCATCTTCATTTCAATTGCTTTATTTCCACTAGTAGTATTAGTAGTAATATTATCTTGAATTTTATTATTATTATTAGATGAAGCCTTGTCAATTCTTATTCCTTTTTCACTAGCATTTCTTTCATCTTCATTTCAATTGCTTTATTTCCACTAGTAGTATTAGTAGTAATATTATCTGGAATTTTATTATTATTATTATTAGATGAAGCCTTGTCAATTCTTATTCATTTTTCACTAGTATTTCATTCATCTTCATTTCAATTGCTTTATTTCCACTAGTAGTATTAGTAGTAATATTATCTGGAATTTTACTATTATTATTATTAGATGAAGCCTTGTCAATTCTTATTCATTTTCCACTAGTATTTCATTCATCTTCATTTCTATTGCTTTATTTCTTCTAGTAATATTAGTAGTAATATTATCTTGAATTTTATTATTATTATTAGATGAAGCTTTGTCAATTCTTATTCCTTTTTCACTAGCATTTCTTTCATCTTCATTTCAATTGCTTTATTTCCACTAGTAGTATTAGTAGTAATATTATCTTGAATTTTATTATTATTATTAGATGAAGCCTTGTCAATTCTTATTCCTTTTTCACTAGCATTTCTTTCATCTTCATTTCAATTGCTTTATTTCCACTAGTAGTATTAGTAGTAATATTATCTGGAATTTTATTATTATTATTATTAGATGAAGCCTTGTCAATTCTTATTCATTTTTCACTAGTATTTCATTCATCTTCATTTCAATTGCTTTATTTCCACTAGTAGTATTAGTAGTAATATTATCTGGAATTTTACTATTATTATTATTAGATGAAGCCTTGTCAATTCTTATTCATTTTCCACTAGTATTTCATTCATCTTCATTTCTATTGCTTTATTTCTTCTAGTAATATTAGTAGTAATATTATCTTGAATTTTATTATTATTATTAGATGAAGCTTTGTCAATTCTTATTCCTTTTTCACTAGCATTTCTTTCATCTTCATTTCAATTGCTTTATTTCCACTAGTAGTATTAGTAGTAATATTATCTTGAATTTTATTATTATTATTAGATGAAGCCTTGTCAATTCTTATTCCTTTTTCACTAGCATTTCTTTCATCTTCATTTCAATTGCTTTATTTCCACTAGTAGTATTAGTAGTAATATTATCTGGAATTTTATTATTATTATTATTAGATGAAGCCTTGTCAATTCTTATTCATTTTTCACTAGTATTTCATTCATCTTCATTTCAATTGCTTTATTTCCACTAGTAGTATTAGTAGTAATATTATCTGGAATTTTACTATTATTATTATTAGATGAAGCCTTGTCAATTCTTATTCATTTTCCACTAGTATTTCATTCATCTTCATTTCAATTGCTTTATTTCCACTAGTAGTATTAGTAGAAATATTATCTTGAATTTTATTATTATTATTAGATGAAGCCTTGTCAATTCTTATTCCTTTTTCACTAGCATTTCTTTCATCTTCATTTCAATTGCTTTATTTCCACTAGTAGTATTAGTAGTAATATTATCTTGAATTTTATTATTATTATTAGATGAAGCCTTGCCAATTCTTATTCCTTTTTCACTAGCATTTCTTTCATCTTCATTTCAATTGCTTTATTTCCACTAGTAGTATTAGTAGTAATATTATCTTGAATTTTATTATTATTATTAGATGAAGCCTTGTCAATTCTTATTCCTTTTTCACTAGCATTTCTTTCATCTTCATTTCAATTGCTTTATTTCCACTATTAGTATTAATAGTAATATTATCTTGAATTTTATTATTATTATTAGATGAAGCCTTGTCAATTCTTATTCCTTTTTCACTAGCATTTCTTTCATCTTCATTTCAATTGCTTTATTTCCACTAGTAGTATTAGTAGTAATATTATCTGGAATTTTATTATTATTATTATTAGATGAAGCCTTGTCAATTCTTATTCCTTTTCCACTAGTATTTCATTCATCTTCATTTCTATTGCTTTATTTCTTCTAGTAGTATTAGTAGTAATATTATCTTGAATTTTATTATTATTATTAGATGAAGCCTTGTCAATTGTTATTCATTTTTTACTAGTATTTCTTTCATCTTCATTTCAATTGCTTTATTTCCACTAGTAGTATTAGTAGAAATATTATCTTGAATTTTATTATTATTATTAGATGAAGCCTTGTCAATTCTTATTCCTTTTTCACTAGCATTTCTTTCATCTTCATTTCAATTGCTTTATTTCCACTAGTAGTATTAGTAGTAATATTATCTTGAATTTTATTATTATTATTATTAGATGAAGCCTTGTCAATTCTTATTCATTTTTCACTAGTATTTCATTCATCTTCATTTCTATTGCTTTATTTCCTCTAGTAGTATTAGTAGTAATATTATCTTGAATTTTATTATTATTATTAGATGAAGCCTTGTCAATTCTTATTCCTTTTTCACTAGCATTTCTTTCATCTTCATTTCAATTGCTTTATTTCCACTATTAGTATTAATAGTAATATTATCTTGAATTTTATTATTATTATTAGATGAAGCCTTGTCAATTCTTATTCCTTTTTCACTAGCATTTCTTTCATCTTCATTTCAATTGCTTTATTTCCACTAGTAGTATTAGTAGTAATATTATCTGGAATTTTATTATTATTATTATTAGATGAAGCCTTGTCAATTCTTATTCCTTTTTCACTAGCATTTCTTTCATCTTCATTTCAATTGCTTTATTTCCACTAGTAGTATTAGTAGTAATATTATCTGGAATTTTATTATTATTATTATTAGATGAAGCCTTGTCAATTCTTATTCATTTTTCACTAGTATTTCATTCATCTTCATTTCTATTGCTTTATTTCCTCTAGTAGTATTAGTAGTAATATTATCTTGAATTTTATTATTATTATTAGATGAAGCCTTGTCAATTCTTATTCCTTTTTCACTAGCATTTCTTTCATCTTCATTTCAATTGCTTTATTTCCACTATTAGTATTAATAGTAATATTATCTTGAATTTTATTATTATTATTAGATGAAGCCTTGTCAATTCTTATTCCTTTTTCACTAGCATTTCTTTCATCTTCATTTCAATTGCTTTATTTCCACTAGTAGTATTAGTAGTAATATTATCTGGAATTTTATTATTATTATTATTAGATGAAGCCTTGTCAATTCTTATTCCTTTTCCACTAGTATTTCATTCATCTTCATTTCTATTGCTTTATTTCTTCTAGTAGTATTAGTAGTAATATTATCTTGAATTTTATTATTATTATTAGATGAAGCCTTGTCAATTGTTATTCATTTTTTACTAGTATTTCTTTCATCTTCATTTCAATTGCTTTATTTCCACTAGTAGTATTAGTAGAAATATTATCTTGAATTTTATTATTATTATTAGATGAAGCCTTGTCAATTCTTATTCCTTTTTCACTAGCATTTCTTTCATCTTCATTTCAATTGCTTTATTTCCACTAGTAGTATTAGTAGTAATATTATCTTGAATTTTATTATTATTATTAGATGAAGCCTTGCCAATTCTTATTCCTTTTTCACTAGCATTTCTTTCATCTTCATTTCAATTGCTTTATTTCCACTAGTAGTATTAGTAGTAATATTATCTTGAATTTTATTATTATTATTAGATGAAGCCTTGTCAATTCTTATTCCTTTTTCACTAGCATTTCTTTCATCTTCATTTCAATTGCTTTATTTCCACTATTAGTATTAATAGTAATATTATCTTGAATTTTATTATTATTATTAGATGAAGCCTTGTCAATTCTTATTCCTTTTTCACTAGCATTTCTTTCATCTTCATTTCAATTGCTTTATTTCCACTAGTAGTATTAGTAGTAATATTATCTGGAATTTTATTATTATTATTATTAGATGAAGCCTTGTCAATTCTTATTCCTTTTCCACTAGTATTTCATTCATCTTCATTTCTATTGCTTTATTTCTTCTAGTAGTATTAGTAGTAATATTATCTTGAATTTTATTATTATTATTAGATGAAGCCTTGTCAATTGTTATTCATTTTTTACTAGTATTTCTTTCATCTTCATTTCAATTGCTTTATTTCCACTAGTAGTATTAGTAGAAATATTATCTTGAATTTTATTATTATTATTAGATGAAGCCTTGTCAATTCTTATTCCTTTTTCACTAGCATTTCTTTCATCTTCATTTCAATTGCTTTATTTCCACTAGTAGTATTAGTAGTAATATTATCTGGAATTTTATTATTATTATTATTAGATGAAGCCTTGTCAATTCTTATTCCTTTTTCACTAGCATTTCTTTCATCTTCATTTCAATTGCTTTATTTCCACTAGTAGTATTAGTAGTAATATTATCTGGAATTTTATTATTATTATTATTAGATGAAGCCTTGTCAATTCTTATTCCTTTTTCACTAGCATTTCTTTCATCTTCATTTCAATTGCTTTATTTCCACTAGTAGTATTAATAGTAATATTATCTTGAATTTTATTATTATTATTAGATGAAGCCTTGTCAATTCTTATTCCTTTTTCACTAGCATTTCTTTCATCTTCATTTCAATTGCTTTATTTCCACGAGTAGTATTAGTAGTAATATTATCTTGAATTTTATTATTATTATTAGTTGAAGCCTTGTCAATTCTTATTCCTTTTTCACTAGCATTTCTTTCATCTTCATTTCAATTGCTTTATTTCCACTAGTAGTATTAGTAGTAATATTATCTTGAATTTTATTATTATTATTAGATGAAGCCTTGTCAATTCTTATTCCTTTTTCACTAGCATTTCTTTCATCTTCATTTCAATTGCTTTATTTCCACTAGTAGTATTAGTAGTAATATTATCTGGAATTTTATTATTATTATTATTAGATGAAGCCTTGTCAATTCTTATTCATTTTTCACTAGTATTTCATTCATCTTCATTTCTATTGCTTTATTTCCTCTTGTAGTATTAGTAGTAATATTATCTTGAATTTTATTATTATTATTAGATGAAGCCTTGTCAATTCTTATTCCTTTTTCACTAGCATTTCTTTCATCTTCATTTCAATTGCTTTATTTCCACTATTAGTATTAATAGTAATATTATCTTGAATTTTATTATTATTATTAGATGAAGCCTTGTCAATTCTTATTCCTTTTTCACTAGCATTTCTTTCATCTTCATTTCAATTGCTTTATTTCCACTAGTAGTATTAGTAGTAATATTATCTGGAATTTTATTATTATTATTATTAGATGAAGCCTTGTCAATTCTTATTCATTTTTCACTAGTATTTCATTCATCTTCATTTCTATTGCTTTATTTCCTCTAGTAGTATTAGTAGTAATATTATCTTGAATTTTATTATTATTATTATTAGATGAAGCCTTGTCAATTCTTATTCATTTTTCACTAGTATTTCATTCATCTTCATTTCTATTGCTTTATTTCCTCTAGTAGTATTAGTAGTAATATTATCTTGAATTTTATTATTATTATTAGATGAAGCCTTGTCAATTCTTATTCCTTTTTCACTAGCATTTCTTTCATCTTCATTTCAATTGCTTTATTTCCACTAGTAGTATTAATAGTAATATTATCTTGAATTTTATTATTATTATTAGATGAAGCCTTGTCAATTCTTATTCCTTTTTCACTAGCATTTCTTTCATCTTCATTTCAATTGCTTTATTTCCACGAGTAGTATTAGTAGTAATATTATCTTGAATTTTATTATTATTATTAGTTGAAGCCTTGTCAATTCTTATTCCTTTTTCACTAGCATTTCTTTCATCTTCATTTCAATTGCTTTATTTCCACTAGTAGTATTAGTAGTAATATTATCTTGAATTTTATTATTATTATTAGATGAAGCCTTGTCAATTCTTATTCCTTTTTCACTAGCATTTCTTTCATCTTCATTTCAATTGCTTTATTTCCACTAGTAGTATTAGTAGTAATATTATCTGGAATTTTATTATTATTATTAGATGAAGCCTTGTCAATTCTTATTCCTTTTTCACTAGCATTTCTTTCATCTTCATTTCATTTGCTTTATTTCCACTAGTAGGATTAGTAGTAATATTATCTTGAATTTTATTATTATTATTATTAGATGAAGCCTTGTCAATTCTTATTCCTTTTTCACTAGCATTTCTTTCATCTTCATTTCAATTGCTTTATTTCCACTAGTAGTATTAGTAGTAATATTATCTGGAATTTTATTATTATTATTATTAGATGAAGCCTTGTCAATTCTTATTCATTTTTCACTAGTATTTCATTCATCTTCATTTCAATTGCTTTATTTCCACTAGTAGTATTAGTAGTAATATTATCTGGAATTTTACTATTATTATTATTAGATGAAGCCTTGTCAATTCTTATTCATTTTCCACTAGTATTTCATTCATCTTCATTTCTATTGCTTTATTTCTTCTAGTAATATTAGTAGTAATATTATCTTGAATTTTATTATTATTATTAGATGAAGCTTTGTCAATTCTTATTCCTTTTTCACTAGCATTTCTTTCATCTTCATTTCAATTGCTTTATTTCCACTAGTAGTATTAGTAGTAATATTATCTTGAATTTTATTATTATTATTAGATGAAGCCTTGTCAATTCTTATTCCTTTTTCACTAGCATTTCTTTCATCTTCATTTCAATTGCTTTATTTCCACTAGTAGTATTAGTAGTAATATTATCTGGAATTTTATTATTATTATTATTAGATGAAGCCTTGTCAATTCTTATTCATTTTTCACTAGTATTTCATTCATCTTCATTTCAATTGCTTTATTTCCACTAGTAGTATTAGTAGTAATATTATCTGGAATTTTACTATTATTATTATTAGATGAAGCCTTGTCAATTCTTATTCATTTTCCACTAGTATTTCATTCATCTTCATTTCTATTGCTTTATTTCTTCTAGTAATATTAGTAGTAATATTATCTTGAATTTTATTATTATTATTAGATGAAGCTTTGTCAATTCTTATTCCTTTTTCACTAGCATTTCTTTCATCTTCATTTCAATTGCTTTATTTCCACTAGTAGTATTAGTAGTAATATTATCTTGAATTTTATTATTATTATTAGATGAAGCCTTGTCAATTCTTATTCCTTTTTCACTAGCATTTCTTTCATCTTCATTTCAATTGCTTTATTTCCACTAGTAGTATTAGTAGTAATATTATCTGGAATTTTATTATTATTATTATTAGATGAAGCCTTGTCAATTCTTATTCATTTTTCACTAGTATTTCATTCATCTTCATTTCAATTGCTTTATTTCCACTAGTAGTATTAGTAGTAATATTATCTGGAATTTTACTATTATTATTATTAGATGAAGCCTTGTCAATTCTTATTCATTTTCCACTAGTATTTCATTCATCTTCATTTCAATTGCTTTATTTCCACTAGTAGTATTAGTAGAAATATTATCTTGAATTTTATTATTATTATTAGATGAAGCCTTGTCAATTCTTATTCCTTTTTCACTAGCATTTCTTTCATCTTCATTTCAATTGCTTTATTTCCACTAGTAGTATTAGTAGTAATATTATCTTGAATTTTATTATTATTATTAGATGAAGCCTTGCCAATTCTTATTCCTTTTTCACTAGCATTTCTTTCATCTTCATTTCAATTGCTTTATTTCCACTAGTAGTATTAGTAGTAATATTATCTTGAATTTTATTATTATTATTAGATGAAGCCTTGTCAATTCTTATTCCTTTTTCACTAGCATTTCTTTCATCTTCATTTCAATTGCTTTATTTCCACTATTAGTATTAATAGTAATATTATCTTGAATTTTATTATTATTATTAGATGAAGCCTTGTCAATTCTTATTCCTTTTTCACTAGCATTTCTTTCATCTTCATTTCAATTGCTTTATTTCCACTAGTAGTATTAGTAGTAATATTATCTGGAATTTTATTATTATTATTATTAGATGAAGCCTTGTCAATTCTTATTCCTTTTCCACTAGTATTTCATTCATCTTCATTTCTATTGCTTTATTTCTTCTAGTAGTATTAGTAGTAATATTATCTTGAATTTTATTATTATTATTAGATGAAGCCTTGTCAATTGTTATTCATTTTTTACTAGTATTTCTTTCATCTTCATTTCAATTGCTTTATTTCCACTAGTAGTATTAGTAGAAATATTATCTTGAATTTTATTATTATTATTAGATGAAGCCTTGTCAATTCTTATTCCTTTTTCACTAGCATTTCTTTCATCTTCATTTCAATTGCTTTATTTCCACTAGTAGTATTAGTAGTAATATTATCTTGAATTTTATTATTATTATTATTAGATGAAGCCTTGTCAATTCTTATTCATTTTTCACTAGTATTTCATTCATCTTCATTTCTATTGCTTTATTTCCTCTAGTAGTATTAGTAGTAATATTATCTTGAATTTTATTATTATTATTAGATGAAGCCTTGTCAATTCTTATTCCTTTTTCACTAGCATTTCTTTCATCTTCATTTCAATTGCTTTATTTCCACTATTAGTATTAATAGTAATATTATCTTGAATTTTATTATTATTATTAGATGAAGCCTTGTCAATTCTTATTCCTTTTTCACTAGCATTTCTTTCATCTTCATTTCAATTGCTTTATTTCCACTAGTAGTATTAGTAGTAATATTATCTGGAATTTTATTATTATTATTATTAGATGAAGCCTTGTCAATTCTTATTCCTTTTTCACTAGCATTTCTTTCATCTTCATTTCAATTGCTTTATTTCCACTAGTAGTATTAGTAGTAATATTATCTGGAATTTTATTATTATTATTATTAGATGAAGCCTTGTCAATTCTTATTCATTTTTCACTAGTATTTCATTCATCTTCATTTCTATTGCTTTATTTCCTCTAGTAGTATTAGTAGTAATATTATCTTGAATTTTATTATTATTATTAGATGAAGCCTTGTCAATTCTTATTCCTTTTTCACTAGCATTTCTTTCATCTTCATTTCAATTGCTTTATTTCCACTATTAGTATTAATAGTAATATTATCTTGAATTTTATTATTATTATTAGATGAAGCCTTGTCAATTCTTATTCCTTTTTCACTAGCATTTCTTTCATCTTCATTTCAATTGCTTTATTTCCACTAGTAGTATTAGTAGTAATATTATCTGGAATTTTATTATTATTATTATTAGATGAAGCCTTGTCAATTCTTATTCCTTTTCCACTAGTATTTCATTCATCTTCATTTCTATTGCTTTATTTCTTCTAGTAGTATTAGTAGTAATATTATCTTGAATTTTATTATTATTATTAGATGAAGCCTTGTCAATTGTTATTCATTTTTTACTAGTATTTCTTTCATCTTCATTTCAATTGCTTTATTTCCACTAGTAGTATTAGTAGAAATATTATCTTGAATTTTATTATTATTATTAGATGAAGCCTTGTCAATTCTTATTCCTTTTTCACTAGCATTTCTTTCATCTTCATTTCAATTGCTTTATTTCCACTAGTAGTATTAGTAGTAATATTATCTTGAATTTTATTATTATTATTAGATGAAGCCTTGCCAATTCTTATTCCTTTTTCACTAGCATTTCTTTCATCTTCATTTCAATTGCTTTATTTCCACTAGTAGTATTAGTAGTAATATTATCTTGAATTTTATTATTATTATTAGATGAAGCCTTGTCAATTCTTATTCCTTTTTCACTAGCATTTCTTTCATCTTCATTTCAATTGCTTTATTTCCACTATTAGTATTAATAGTAATATTATCTTGAATTTTATTATTATTATTAGATGAAGCCTTGTCAATTCTTATTCCTTTTTCACTAGCATTTCTTTCATCTTCATTTCAATTGCTTTATTTCCACTAGTAGTATTAGTAGTAATATTATCTGGAATTTTATTATTATTATTATTAGATGAAGCCTTGTCAATTCTTATTCCTTTTCCACTAGTATTTCATTCATCTTCATTTCTATTGCTTTATTTCTTCTAGTAGTATTAGTAGTAATATTATCTTGAATTTTATTATTATTATTAGATGAAGCCTTGTCAATTGTTATTCATTTTTTACTAGTATTTCTTTCATCTTCATTTCAATTGCTTTATTTCCACTAGTAGTATTAGTAGAAATATTATCTTGAATTTTATTATTATTATTAGATGAAGCCTTGTCAATTCTTATTCCTTTTTCACTAGCATTTCTTTCATCTTCATTTCAATTGCTTTATTTCCACTAGTAGTATTAGTAGTAATATTATCTGGAATTTTATTATTATTATTATTAGATGAAGCCTTGTCAATTCTTATTCCTTTTTCACTAGCATTTCTTTCATCTTCATTTCAATTGCTTTATTTCCACTAGTAGTATTAGTAGTAATATTATCTGGAATTTTATTATTATTATTATTAGATGAAGCCTTGTCAATTCTTATTCCTTTTTCACTAGCATTTCTTTCATCTTCATTTCAATTGCTTTATTTCCACTAGTAGTATTAATAGTAATATTATCTTGAATTTTATTATTATTATTAGATGAAGCCTTGTCAATTCTTATTCCTTTTTCACTAGCATTTCTTTCATCTTCATTTCAATTGCTTTATTTCCACGAGTAGTATTAGTAGTAATATTATCTTGAATTTTATTATTATTATTAGTTGAAGCCTTGTCAATTCTTATTCCTTTTTCACTAGCATTTCTTTCATCTTCATTTCAATTGCTTTATTTCCACTAGTAGTATTAGTAGTAATATTATCTTGAATTTTATTATTATTATTAGATGAAGCCTTGTCAATTCTTATTCCTTTTTCACTAGCATTTCTTTCATCTTCATTTCAATTGCTTTATTTCCACTAGTAGTATTAGTAGTAATATTATCTGGAATTTTATTATTATTATTATTAGATGAAGCCTTGTCAATTCTTATTCATTTTTCACTAGTATTTCATTCATCTTCATTTCTATTGCTTTATTTCCTCTTGTAGTATTAGTAGTAATATTATCTTGAATTTTATTATTATTATTAGATGAAGCCTTGTCAATTCTTATTCCTTTTTCACTAGCATTTCTTTCATCTTCATTTCAATTGCTTTATTTCCACTATTAGTATTAATAGTAATATTATCTTGAATTTTATTATTATTATTAGATGAAGCCTTGTCAATTCTTATTCCTTTTTCACTAGCATTTCTTTCATCTTCATTTCAATTGCTTTATTTCCACTAGTAGTATTAGTAGTAATATTATCTGGAATTTTATTATTATTATTATTAGATGAAGCCTTGTCAATTCTTATTCATTTTTCACTAGTATTTCATTCATCTTCATTTCTATTGCTTTATTTCCTCTAGTAGTATTAGTAGTAATATTATCTTGAATTTTATTATTATTATTATTAGATGAAGCCTTGTCAATTCTTATTCATTTTTCACTAGTATTTCATTCATCTTCATTTCTATTGCTTTATTTCCTCTAGTAGTATTAGTAGTAATATTATCTTGAATTTTATTATTATTATTAGATGAAGCCTTGTCAATTCTTATTCCTTTTTCACTAGCATTTCTTTCATCTTCATTTCAATTGCTTTATTTCCACTAGTAGTATTAATAGTAATATTATCTTGAATTTTATTATTATTATTAGATGAAGCCTTGTCAATTCTTATTCCTTTTTCACTAGCATTTCTTTCATCTTCATTTCAATTGCTTTATTTCCACGAGTAGTATTAGTAGTAATATTATCTTGAATTTTATTATTATTATTAGTTGAAGCCTTGTCAATTCTTATTCCTTTTTCACTAGCATTTCTTTCATCTTCATTTCAATTGCTTTATTTCCACTAGTAGTATTAGTAGTAATATTATCTTGAATTTTATTATTATTATTAGATGAAGCCTTGTCAATTCTTATTCCTTTTTCACTAGCATTTCTTTCATCTTCATTTCAATTGCTTTATTTCCACTAGTAGTATTAGTAGTAATATTATCTGGAATTTTATTATTATTATTAGATGAAGCCTTGTCAATTCTTATTCCTTTTTCACTAGCATTTCTTTCATCTTCATTTCATTTGCTTTATTTCCACTAGTAGGATTAGTAGTAATATTATCTTGAATTTTATTATTATTATTATTAGATGAAGCCTTGTCAATTCTTATTCCTTTTTCACTAGCATTTCTTTCATCTTCATTTCAATTGCTTTATTTCCACTAGTAGTATTAGTAGTAATATTATCTTGAATTTTATTATTATTATTAGATGAAGCCTTGTCAATTCATATTCCTTTTTCACTAGCATTTCTTTCATCTTCATTTCAATTGCTTTATTTCCACTAGTAGTATTAGTAGTAATATTATCTGGAATTTTATTATTATTATTATTAGATGAAGCCTTGTCAATTCTTATTCATTTTTCACTAGTATTTCATTCATCTTCATTTCAATTGCTTTATTTCCTCTAGTAGTATTAGTAGTAATATTATCTGGAATTTTATTATTATTATTATTAGATGAAGCCTTGTCAATTCTTATTCATTTTTCACTAGTATTTCATTCATCTTCATTTCTATTGCTTTATTTCTTCTAGTAGTATTAGTAGTAATATTATCTTGAATTTTATTATTATTATTAGATGAAGCCTTGTCAATTCTTATTCCTTTTTCACTAGCATTTCTTTCATCTTCATTTCAATTGCTTTATTTCCACTAGTAGTATTAGTAGTAATATTATCTGGAATTTTATTATTATTATTATTAGATGAATCCTTGTCAATTCTTATTCCTTTTTCACTAGCATTTCTTTCATCTTCATTTCAATTGCTTTATTTCCACTTGTAGTATTAGTAGTAATATTATCTGGAATTTTATTATTATTATTATTAGATGAAGCCTTGTCAATTCTTATTCATTTTTCACTAGTATTTCATTCATCTTCATTTCTATTGCTTTATTTCCTCTAGTAGTATTAGTAGTAATATTATCTTGAATTTTATTATTATTATTAGATGAAGCCTTGTCAATTCTTATTCCTTTTTCACTAGCATTTCTTTCATCTTCATTTCAATTGCTTTATTTCCACTAGTAGTATTAATAGTAATATTATCTTGAATTTTATTATTATTATTAGATGAAGCCTTGTCAATTCTTATTCCTTTTTCACTAGCATTTCTTTCATCTTCATTTCAATTGCTTTATTTCCACTAGTAGTATTAGTAGTAATATTATCTTGAATTTTATTATTATTATTAGATGAAGCCTTGTCAATTCTTATTCCTTTTTCACTAGCATTTCTTTCATCTTCATTTCAATTGCTTTATTTCCACTAGTAGTATTAGTAGTAATATTATCTTGAATTTTATTATTATTATTAGATGAAGCCTTGTCAATTCTTATTCCTTTTTCACTAGCATTTCTTTCATCTTCATTTCAATTGCTTTATTTCCACTAGTAGTATTAGTAATAATATTATCTGGAATTTTATTATTATTATTAGATGAAGCCTTGTCAATTCTTATTCCTTTTTCACTAGCATTTCTTTCATCTTCATTTCATTTGCTTTATTTCCACTAGTAGTATTAGTAGTAATATTATCTTGAATTTTATTATTATTATTATTAGATGAAGCCTTGTCAATTCTTATTCCTTTTTCACTAGCATTTCTTTCATCTTCATTTCAATTGCTTTATTTCCACTAGTAGTATTAGTAGTAATATTATCTTGAATTTTATTATTATTATTAGATGAAGCCTTGTCAATTCATATTCCTTTTTCACTAGCATTTCTTTCATCTTCATTTCAATTGCTTTATTTCCACTAGTAGTATTAGTAGTAATATTATCTGGAATTTTATTATTATTATTATTAGATGAAGCCTTGTCAATTCTTATTCATTTTTCACTAGTATTTCATTCATCTTCATTTCAATTGCTTTATTTCCTCTAGTAGTATTAGTAGTAATATTATCTGGAATTTTATTATTATTATTATTAGATGAAGCCTTGTCAATTCTTATTCATTTTTCACTAGTATTTCATTCATCTTCATTTCTATTGCTTTATTTCTTCTAGTAGTATTAGTAGTAATATTATCTTGAATTTTATTATTATTATTAGATGAAGCTTTGTCAATTCTTATTCCTTTTTCACTAGCATTTCTTTCATCTTCATTTCAATTGCTTTATTTCCACTATTAGTATTAATAGTAATATTATCTTGAATTTTATTATTATTATTAGATGAAGCCTTGTCAATTCTTATTCCTTTTTCACTAGCATTTCTTTCATCTTCATTTCAATTGCTTTATTTCCACTAGTAGTATTAGTAGTAATATTATCTTGAATTTTATTATTATTATTAGATGAAGCCTTGTCAATTCTTATTCCTTTTTCACTAGCATTTCTTTCATCTTCATTTCAATTGCTTTATTTCCACTAGTAGTATTAGTAGTAATATTATCTTGAATTTTATTATTATTATTAGATGAAGCCTTGCCAATTCTTATTCCTTTTTCACTAGCATTTCTTTCATCTTCATTTCAATTGCTTTATTTCCACTAGTAGTATTAGTAGTAATATTATCTTGAATTTTATTATTATTATTAGATGAAGCCTTGTCAATTCTTATTCCTTTTTCACTAGCATTTCTTTCATCTTCATTTCAATTGCTTTATTTCCACTAGTAGTATTAGTAGTAATATTATCTTGAATTTTATTATTATTATTAGATGAAGCCTTCTCAATTCTTATTCCTTTTTCACTAGTATTTCTTTCATCTTCATTTCAATGGCTTTATTTCCACTAGTAGTATTAGTAGCAATATTATCTGGAATTTTATTATTATTATTATTAGATGAAGCCTTGTCAATTCTTATTCCTTTTTCACTAGCATTTCTTTCATCTTCATTTTAATTGCTTTATTTCCACTAGTAGTATTAGTAGTAATATTATCTTGAATTTTATTATTATTATTAGATGAAGCCTTGCCAATTCTTATTCCTTTTTCACTAGCATTTCTTTCATCTTCATTTCAATTGCTTTATTTCCACTAGTAGTATTAGTAGTAATATTATCTGGAATTTTATTATTATTATTATTAGATGAAGCCTTGTCAATTCTTATTCATTTTTAACTAGTATTTCATTCATCTTCATTTCAATTGCTTTATTTCCTCTAGTAGTATTAGTAGTAATATTATCTGGAATTTTATTATTATTATTATTAGATGAAGCCTTGTCAATTCTTATTCATTTTTCACTCGTATTTCATTCATCTTCATTTCTATTGCTTTATTTCTTCTAGTAGTATTAGTAGTAATATTATCTTGAATTTTATTATTATTATTAGATGAAGCTTTGTCAATTCTTATTCCTTTTTCACTAGCATTTCTTTCATCTTCATTTCAATTGCTTTATTTCCACTATTAGTATTAATAGTAATATTATCTTGAATTTTTTTATTATTATTAGATGAAGCCTTGTCAATTCTTATTCCTTTTTCACTAGCATTTCTTTCATCTTCATTTCAATTGCTTTATTTCCACTAGTAGTATTAGTAGTAATATTATCTTGAATTTTATTATTATTATTAGATGAAGCCTTGTCAATTCTTATTCCTTTTTCACTAGCATTTCTTTCATCTTCATTTCAATTGCTTTATTTCCACTAGTAGTATTAATAGTAATATTATCTTGAATTTTATTATTATTATTAGATGAAGCCTTGTCAATTCTTATTCCTTTTTCACTAGCATTTCTTTCATCTTCATTTCAATTGCTTTATTTCCACGAGTAGTATTAGTAGTAATATTATCTTGAATTTTATTATTATTATTAGTTGAAGCCTTGTCAATTCTTATTCCTTTTTCACTAGCATTTCTTTCATCTTCATTTCAATTGCTTTATTTCCACTAGTAGTATTAGTAGTAATATTATCTTGAATTTTATTATTATTATTAGATGAAGCCTTGTCAATTCTTATTCCTTTTTCACTAGCATTTCTTTCATCTTCATTTCAATTGCTTTATTTCCACTAGTAGTATTAGTAGTAATATTATCTGGAATTTTATTATTATTATTAGATGAAGCCTTGTCAATTCTTATTCCTTTTTCACTAGCATTTCTTTCATCTTCATTTCATTTGCTTTATTTCCACTAGTAGGATTAGTAGTAATATTATCTTGAATTTTATTATTATTATTATTAGATGAAGCCTTGTAAATTCTTATTCCTTTTTCACTAGCATTTCTTTCATCTTCATTTCAATTGCTTTATTTCCACTAGTAGTATTAGTAGTAATATTATCTTGAATTTTATTATTATTATTAGATGAAGCCTTGTCAATTCATATTCCTTTTTCACTAGCATTTCTTTCATCTTCATTTCAATTGCTTTATTTCCACTAGTAGTATTAGTAGTAATATTATCTGGAATTTTATTATTATTATTATTAGATGAAGCCTTGTCAATTCTTATTCATTTTTCACTAGTATTTCATTCATCTTCATTTCAATTGCTTTATTTCCTCTAGTAGTATTAGTAGTAATATTATCTGGAATTTTATTATTATTATTATTAGATGAAGCCTTGTCAATTCTTATTCATTTTTCACTAGTATTTCATTCATCTTCATTTCTATTGCTTTATTTCTTCTAGTAGTATTAGTAGTAATATTATCTTGAATTTTATTATTATTATTAGATGAAGCTTTGTCAATTCTTATTCCTTTTTCACTAGCATTTCTTTCATCTTCATTTCAATTGCTTTATTTCCACTAGTAGTATTAGTAGTAATATTATCTTGAATTTTATTATTATTATTAGATGAAGCCTTGCCAATTCTTATTCCTTTTTCACTAGCATTTCTTTCATCTTCATTTCAATTGCTTTATTTCCACTAGTAGTATTAGTAGTAATATTATCTTGAATTTTATTATTATTATTAGATGAAGCCTTGTCAATTCTTATTCCTTTTTCACTAGCGTTTCTTTCATCTTCATTTCAATTGCTTTATTTCCACTAGTAGTATTAGTAGTAATATTATCTGGAATTTTATTATTATTATTATTAGATGAATCCTTGTCAATTTTTATTCCTTTTTCACTAGCATTTCTTTCATCTTCATTTCAATTGCTTTATTTCCACTTGTAGTATTAGTAGTAATATTATCTGGAATTTTATTATTATTATTATTAGATGAAGCCTTGTCAATTCTTATTCATTTTTCACTAGTATTTCATTCATCTTCATTTCTATTGCTTTATTTCCTCTAGTAGTATTAGTAGTAATATTATCTTGAATTTTATTATTATTATTAGATGAAGCCTTGTCAATTCTTATTCCTTTTTCACTAGCATTTCTTTCATCTTCATTTCAATTGCTTTATTTCCACTAGTAGTATTAATAGTAATATTATCTTGAATTTTATTATTATTATTAGATGAAGCCTTGTCAATTCTTATTCCTTTTTCACTAGCATTTCTTTCATCTTCATTTCAATTGCTTTATTTCCACTAGTAGTATTAGTAGTAATATTATCTTGAATTTTATTATTATTATTAGATGAAGCCTTGTCAATTCTTATTCCTTTTTCACTAGCATTTCTTTCATCTTCATTTCAATTGCTTTATTTCCACTAGTAGTATTAGTAGTAATATTATCTTGAATTTTATTATTATTATTAGATGAAGCCTTGTCAATTCTTATTCCTTTTTCACTAGCATTTCTTTCATCTTCATTTCAATTGCTTTATTTCCACTTGTAGTATTAGTAATAATATTATCTGGAATTTTATTATTATTATTAGATGAAGCCTTGTCAATTCTTATTCCTTTTTCACTAGCATTTCTTTCATCTTCATTTCATTTGCTTTATTTCCACTAGTAGTATTAGTAGTAATATTATCTTGAATTTTATTATTATTATTATTAGATGAAGCCTTGTCAATTCTTATTCCTTTTTCACTAGCATTTCTTTCATCTTCATTTCAATTGCTTTATTTCCACTAGTAGTATTAGTAGTAATATTATCTTGAATTTTATTATTATTATTAGATGAAGCCTTGTCAATTCATATTCCTTTTTCACTAGCATTTCTTTCATCTTCATTTCAATTGCTTTATTTCCACTAGTAGTATTAGTAGTAATATTATCTGGAATTTTATTATTATTATTATTAGATGAAGCCTTGTCAATTCTTATTCATTTTTCACTAGTATTTCATTCATCTTCATTTCAATTGCTTTATTTCCTCTAGTAGTATTAGTAGTAATATTATCTGGAATTTTATTATTATTATTATTAGATGAAGCCTTGTCAATTCTTATTCATTTTTCACTAGTATTTCATTCATCTTCATTTCTATTGCTTTATTTCTTCTAGTAGTATTAGTAGTAATATTATCTTGAATTTTATTATTATTATTAGATGAAGCTTTGTCAATTCTTATTCCTTTTTCACTAGCATTTCTTTCATCTTCATTTCAATTGCTTTATTTCCACTATTAGTATTAATAGTAATATTATCTTGAATTTTATTATTATTATTAGATGAAGCCTTGTCAATTCTTATTCCTTTTTGACTAGCATTTCTTTCATCTTCATTTCAATTGCTTTATTTCCACTAGTAGTATTAGTAGTAATATTATCTTGAATTTTATTATTATTATTAGATGAAGCCTTGTCAATTCTTATTCCTTTTTCACTAGCATTTCTTTCATCTTCATTTCAATTGCTTTATTTCCACTAGTAGTATTAGTAGTAATATTATCTTGAATTTTATTATTATTATTAGATGAAGCCTTGCCAATTCTTATTCCTTTTTCACTAGCATTTCTTTCATCTTCATTTCAATTGCTTTATTTCCACTAGTAGTATTAGTAGTAATATTATCTTGAATTTTATTATTATTATTAGATGAAGCTTTGTCAATTCTTATTCCTTTTTCACTAGCATTTCTTTCATCTTCATTTCAATTGCTTTATTTCCACTAGTAGTATTAGTAGTAATATTATCTTGAATTTTATTATTATTATTAGATGAAGCCTTGCCAATTCTTATTCCTTTTTCACTAGCATTTCTTTCATCTTCATTTCAATTGCTTTATTTCCACTTGTAGTATTAGTAATAATATTATCTGGAATTTTATTATTATTATTAGATGAAGCCTTGTCAATTCTTATTCCTTTTTCACTAGCATTTCTTTCATCTTCATTTCATTTGCTTTATTTCCACTAGTAGTATTAGTAGTAATATTATCTTGAATTTTATTATTATTATTATTAGATGAAGCCTTGTCAATTCTTATTCCTTTTTCACTAGCATTTCTTTCATCTTCATTTCAATTGCTTTATTTCCACTAGTAGTATTAGTAGTAATATTATCTTGAATTTTATTATTATTATTAGATGAAGCCTTGTCAATTCATATTCCTTTTTCACTAGCATTTCTTTCATCTTCATTTCAATTGCTTTATTTCCACTAGTAGTATTAGTAGTAATATTATCTGGAATTTTATTATTATTATTATTAGATGAAGCCTTGTCAATTCTTATTCATTTTTCACTAGTATTTCATTCATCTTCATTTCAATTGCTTTATTTCCTCTAGTAGTATTAGTAGTAATATTATCTGGAATTTTATTATTATTATTATTAGATGAAGCCTTGTCAATTCTTATTCATTTTTCACTAGTATTTCATTCATCTTCATTTCTATTGCTTTATTTCTTCTAGTAGTATTAGTAGTAATATTATCTTGAATTTTATTATTATTATTAGATGAAGCTTTGTCAATTCTTATTCCTTTTTCACTAGCATTTCTTTCATCTTCATTTCAATTGCTTTATTTCCACTATTAGTATTAATAGTAATATTATCTTGAATTTTATTATTATTATTAGATGAAGCCTTGTCAATTCTTATTCCTTTTTGACTAGCATTTCTTTCATCTTCATTTCAATTGCTTTATTTCCACTAGTAGTATTAGTAGTAATATTATCTTGAATTTTATTATTATTATTAGATGAAGCCTTGTCAATTCTTATTCCTTTTTCACTAGCATTTCTTTCATCTTCATTTCAATTGCTTTATTTCCACTAGTAGTATTAGTAGTAATATTATCTTGAATTTTATTATTATTATTAGATGAAGCCTTGCCAATTCTTATTCCTTTTTCACTAGCATTTCTTTCATCTTCATTTCAATTGCTTTATTTCCACTAGTAGTATTAGTAGTAATATTATCTTGAATTTTATTATTATTATTAGATGAAGCTTTGTCAATTCTTATTCCTTTTTCACTAGCATTTCTTTCATCTTCATTTCAATTGCTTTATTTCCACTAGTAGTATTAGTAGTAATATTATCTTGAATTTTATTATTATTATTAGATGAAGCCTTGCCAATTCTTATTCCTTTTTCACTAGCATTTCTTTCATCTTCATTTCAATTGCTTTATTTCCACTAGTAGTATTAGTAGTAATATTATCTTGAATTTTATTATTATTATTAGATGAAGCCTTGTCAATTCTTATTCCTTTTTCACTAGCATTTCTTTCATCTTCATTTCAATTGCTTTATTTCCACTAGTAGTATTAGTAGTAATATTATCTGGAATTTTATTATTATTATTATTAGATGAATCCTTGTCAATTCTTATTCCTTTTTCACTAGCATTTCTTTCATCTTCATTTCAATTGCTTTATTTCCACTAGTAGTATTAGTAGTAATATTATCTTGAATTTTATTATTATTATTAGATGAAGCCTTGCCAATTCTTATTCCTTTTTCACTAGCATTTCTTTCATCTTCATTTCAATTGCTTTATTTCCACTAGTAGTATTAGTAGTAATATTATCTTGAATTTTATTATTATTATTAGATGAAGCTTTGTCAATTCTTATTCCTTTTTCACTAGCATTTCTTTCATCTTCATTTCAATTGCTTTATTTCCACTAGTAGTATTAGTAGTAATATTATCTTGAATTTTATTATTATTATTAGATGAAGCCTTGCCAATTCTTATTCCTTTTTCACTAGCATTTCTTTCATCTTCATTTCAATTGCTTTATTTCCACTTGTAGTATTAGTAATAATATTATCTGGAATTTTATTATTATTATTAGATGAAGCCTTGTCAATTCTTATTCCTTTTTCACTAGCATTTCTTTCATCTTCATTTCATTTGCTTTATTTCCACTAGTAGTATTAGTAGTAATATTATCTTGAATTTTATTATTATTATTATTAGATGAAGCCTTGTCAATTCTTATTCCTTTTTCACTAGCATTTCTTTCATCTTCATTTCAATTGCTTTATTTCCACTAGTAGTATTAGTAGTAATATTATCTTGAATTTTATTATTATTATTAGATGAAGCCTTGTCAATTCATATTCCTTTTTCACTAGCATTTCTTTCATCTTCATTTCAATTGCTTTATTTCCACTAGTAGTATTAGTAGTAATATTATCTGGAATTTTATTATTATTATTATTAGATGAAGCCTTGTCAATTCTTATTCATTTTTCACTAGTATTTCATTCATCTTCATTTCAATTGCTTTATTTCCTCTAGTAGTATTAGTAGTAATATTATCTGGAATTTTATTATTATTATTATTAGATGAAGCCTTGTCAATTCTTATTCATTTTTCACTAGTATTTCATTCATCTTCATTTCTATTGCTTTATTTCTTCTAGTAGTATTAGTAGTAATATTATCTTGAATTTTATTATTATTATTAGATGAAGCTTTGTCAATTCTTATTCCTTTTTCACTAGCATTTCTTTCATCTTCATTTCAATTGCTTTATTTCCACTATTAGTATTAATAGTAATATTATCTTGAATTTTATTATTATTATTAGATGAAGCCTTGTCAATTCTTATTCCTTTTTGACTAGCATTTCTTTCATCTTCATTTCAATTGCTTTATTTCCACTAGTAGTATTAGTAGTAATATTATCTTGAATTTTATTATTATTATTAGATGAAGCCTTGTCAATTCTTATTCCTTTTTCACTAGCATTTCTTTCATCTTCATTTCAATTGCTTTATTTCCACTAGTAGTATTAGTAGTAATATTATCTTGAATTTTATTATTATTATTAGATGAAGCCTTGCCAATTCTTATTCCTTTTTCACTAGCATTTCTTTCATCTTCATTTCAATTGCTTTATTTCCACTAGTAGTATTAGTAGTAATATTATCTTGAATTTTATTATTATTATTAGATGAAGCCTTGTCAATTCATATTCCTTTTTCACTAGCATTTCTTTCATCTTCATTTCAATTGCTTTATTTCCACTAGTAGTATTAGTAGTAATATTATCTGGAATTTTATTATTATTATTATTAGATGAAGCCTTGTCAATTCTTATTCATTTTTCACTAGTATTTCATTCATCTTCATTTCAATTGCTTTATTTCCTCTAGTAGTATTAGTAGTAATATTATCTGGAATTTTATTATTATTATTATTAGATGAAGCCTTGTCAATTCTTATTCATTTTTCACTAGTATTTCATTCATCTTCATTTCTATTGCTTTATTTCTTCTAGTAGTATTAGTAGTAATATTATCTTGAATTTTATTATTATTATTAGATGAAGCTTTGTCAATTCTTATTCCTTTTTCACTAGCATTTCTTTCATCTTCATTTCAATTGCTTTATTTCCACTATTAGTATTAATAGTAATATTATCTTGAATTTTATTATTATTATTAGATGAAGCCTTGTCAATTCTTATTCCTTTTTGACTAGCATTTCTTTCATCTTCATTTCAATTGCTTTATTTCCACTAGTAGTATTAGTAGTAATATTATCTTGAATTTTATTATTATTATTAGATGAAGCCTTGTCAATTCTTATTCCTTTTTCACTAGCATTTCTTTCATCTTCATTTCAATTGCTTTATTTCCACTAGTAGTATTAGTAGTAATATTATCTTGAATTTTATTATTATTATTAGATGAAGCCTTGCCAATTCTTATTCCTTTTTCACTAGCATTTCTTTCATCTTCATTTCAATTGCTTTATTTCCACTAGTAGTATTAGTAGTAATATTATCTTGAATTTTATTATTATTATTAGATGAAGCTTTGTCAATTCTTATTCCTTTTTCACTAGCATTTCTTTCATCTTCATTTCAATTGCTTTATTTCCACTAGTAGTATTAGTAGTAATATTATCTTGAATTTTATTATTATTATTAGATGAAGCCTTGCCAATTCTTATTCCTTTTTCACTAGCATTTCTTTCATCTTCATTTCAATTGCTTTATTTCCACTAGTAGTATTAGTAGTAATATTATCTTGAATTTTATTATTATTATTAGATGAAGCCTTGTCAATTCTTATTCCTTTTTCACTAGCATTTCTTTCATCTTCATTTCAATTGCTTTATTTCCACTAGTAGTATTAGTAGTAATATTATCTGGAATTTTATTATTATTATTATTAGATGAATCCTTGTCAATTCTTATTCCTTTTTCACTAGCATTTCTTTCATCTTCATTTCAATTGCTTTATTTCCACTAGTAGTATTAGTAGTAATATTATCTTGAATTTTATTATTATTATTAGATGAAGCCTTGCCAATTCTTATTCCTTTTTCACTAGCATTTCTTTCATCTTCATTTCAATTGCTTTATTTCCACTAGTAGTATTAGTAGTAATATTATCTTGAATTTTATTATTATTATTAGATGAAGCTTTGTCAATTCTTATTCCTTTTTCACTAGCATTTCTTTCATCTTCATTTCAATTGCTTTATTTCCACTAGTAGTATTAGTAGTAATATTATCTTGAATTTTATTATTATTATTAGATGAAGCCTTGCCAATTCTTATTCCTTTTTCACTAGCATTTCTTTCATCTTCATTTCAATTGCTTTATTTCCACTTGTAGTATTAGTAATAATATTATCTGGAATTTTATTATTATTATTAGATGAAGCCTTGTCAATTCTTATTCCTTTTTCACTAGCATTTCTTTCATCTTCATTTCATTTGCTTTATTTCCACTAGTAGTATTAGTAGTAATATTATCTTGAATTTTATTATTATTATTATTAGATGAAGCCTTGTCAATTCTTATTCCTTTTTCACTAGCATTTCTTTCATCTTCATTTCAATTGCTTTATTTCCACTAGTAGTATTAGTAGTAATATTATCTTGAATTTTATTATTATTATTAGATGAAGCCTTGTCAATTCATATTCCTTTTTCACTAGCATTTCTTTCATCTTCATTTCAATTGCTTTATTTCCACTAGTAGTATTAGTAGTAATATTATCTGGAATTTTATTATTATTATTATTAGATGAAGCCTTGTCAATTCTTATTCATTTTTCACTAGTATTTCATTCATCTTCATTTCAATTGCTTTATTTCCTCTAGTAGTATTAGTAGTAATATTATCTGGAATTTTATTATTATTATTATTAGATGAAGCCTTGTCAATTCTTATTCATTTTTCACTAGTATTTCATTCATCTTCATTTCTATTGCTTTATTTCTTCTAGTAGTATTAGTAGTAATATTATCTTGAATTTTATTATTATTATTAGATGAAGCTTTGTCAATTCTTATTCCTTTTTCACTAGCATTTCTTTCATCTTCATTTCAATTGCTTTATTTCCACTATTAGTATTAATAGTAATATTATCTTGAATTTTATTATTATTATTAGATGAAGCCTTGTCAATTCTTATTCCTTTTTGACTAGCATTTCTTTCATCTTCATTTCAATTGCTTTATTTCCACTAGTAGTATTAGTAGTAATATTATCTTGAATTTTATTATTATTATTAGATGAAGCCTTGTCAATTCTTATTCCTTTTTCACTAGCATTTCTTTCATCTTCATTTCAATTGCTTTATTTCCACTAGTAGTATTAGTAGTAATATTATCTTGAATTTTATTATTATTATTAGATGAAGCCTTGCCAATTCTTATTCCTTTTTCACTAGCATTTCTTTCATCTTCATTTCAATTGCTTTATTTCCACTAGTAGTATTAGTAGTAATATTATCTTGAATTTTATTATTATTATTAGATGAAGCTTTGTCAATTCTTATTCCTTTTTCACTAGCATTTCTTTCATCTTCATTTCAATTGCTTTATTTCCACTAGTAGTATTAGTAGTAATATTATCTTGAATTTTATTATTATTATTAGATGAAGCCTTGCCAATTCTTATTCCTTTTTCACTAGCATTTCTTTCATCTTCATTTCAATTGCTTTATTTCCACTAGTAGTATTAGTAGTAATATTATCTTGAATTTTATTATTATTATTAGATGAAGCCTTGTCAATTCTTATTCCTTTTTCACTAGCATTTCTTTCATCTTCATTTCAATTGCTTTATTTCCACTAGTAGTATTAGTAGTAATATTATCTGGAATTTTATTATTATTATTATTAGATGAATCCTTGTCAATTCTTATTCCTTTTTCACTAGCATTTCTTTCATCTTCATTTCAATTGCTTTATTTCCACTTGTAGTATTAGTAGTAATATTATCTGGAATTTTATTATTATTATTATTAGATGAAGCCTTGTCAATTCTTATTCATTTTTCACTAGTATTTCATTCATCTTCATTTCTATTGCTTTATTTCCTCTAGTAGTATTAGTAGTAATATTATCTTGAATTTTATTATTATTATTAGATGAAGCCTTGTCAATTCTTATTCCTTTTTCACTAGCATTTCTTTCATCTTCATTTCAATTGCTTTATTTCCACTAGTAGTATTAATAGTAATATTATCTTGAATTTTATTATTATTATTAGATGAAGCCTTGTCAATTCTTATTCCTTTTTCACTAGCATTTCTTTCATCTTCATTTCAATTGCTTTATTTCCACTAGTAGTATTAGTAGTAATATTATCTTGAATTTTATTATTATTATTAGATGAAGCCTTGTCAATTCTTATTCCTTTTTCACTAGCATTTCTTTCATCTTCATTTCAATTGCTTTATTTCCACTAGTAGTATTAGTAGTAATATTATCTTGAATTTTATTATTATTATTAGATGAAGCCTTGTCAATTCTTATTCCTTTTTCACTAGCATTTCTTTCATCTTCATTTCAATTGCTTTATTTCCACTAGTAGTATTAGTAATAATATTATCTGGAATTTTATTATTATTATTAGATGAAGCCTTGTCAATTCTTATTCCTTTTTCACTAGCATTTCTTTCATCTTCATTTCATTTGCTTTATTTCCACTAGTAGTATTAGTAGTAATATTATCTTGAATTTTATTATTATTATTATTAGATGAAGCCTTGTCAATTCTTATTCCTTTTTCACTAGCATTTCTTTCATCTTCATTTCAATTGCTTTATTTCCACTAGTAGTATTAGTAGTAATATTATCTTGAATTTTATTATTATTATTAGATGAAGCCTTGTCAATTCATATTCCTTTTTCACTAGCATTTCTTTCATCTTCATTTCAATTGCTTTATTTCCACTAGTAGTATTAGTAGTAATATTATCTGGAATTTTATTATTATTATTATTAGATGAAGCCTTGTCAATTCTTATTCATTTTTCACTAGTATTTCATTCATCTTCATTTCAATTGCTTTATTTCCTCTAGTAGTATTAGTAGTAATATTATCTGGAATTTTATTATTATTATTATTAGATGAAGCCTTGTCAATTCTTATTCATTTTTCACTAGTATTTCATTCATCTTCATTTCTATTGCTTTATTTCTTCTAGTAGTATTAGTAGTAATATTATCTTGAATTTTATTATTATTATTAGATGAAGCTTTGTCAATTCTTATTCCTTTTTCACTAGCATTTCTTTCATCTTCATTTCAATTGCTTTATTTCCACTATTAGTATTAATAGTAATATTATCTTGAATTTTATTATTATTATTAGATGAAGTCTTGTCAATTCTTATTCCTTTTTCACTAGCATTTCTTTCATCTTCATTTCAATTGCTTTATTTCCACTAGTAGTATTAGTAGTAATATTATCTTGAATTTTATTATTATTATTAGATGAAGCCTTGTCAATTCTTATTCCTTTTTCACTAGCATTTCTTTCATCTTCATTTCAATTGCTTTATTTCCACTAGTAGTATTAGTAGTAATATTATCTTGAATTTTATTATTATTATTAGATGAAGCCTTGCCAATTCTTATTCCTTTTTCACTAGCATTTCTTTCATCTTCATTTCAATTGCTTTATTTCCACTAGTAGTATTAGTAGTAATATTATCTTGAATTTTATTATTATTATTAGATGAAGCCTTGTCAATTCTTATTCCTTTTTCACTAGCATTTCTTTCATCTTCATTTCAATTGCTTTATTTCCACTAGTAGTATTAGTAGTAATATTATCTGGAATTTTATTATTATTATTATTAGATGAATCCTTGTCAATTCTTATTCCTTTTTCACTAGCATTTCTTTCATCTTCATTTCAATTGCTTTATTTCCACTTGTAGTATTAGTAGTAATATTATCTGGAATTTTATTATTATTATTATTAGATGAAGCCTTGTCAATTCTTATTCATTTTTCACTAGTATTTCATTCATCTTCATTTCTATTGCTTTATTTCCTCTAGTAGTATTAGTAGTAATATTATCTTGAATTTTATTATTATTATTAGATGAAGCCTTGTCAATTCTTATTCCTTTTTCACTAGCATTTCTTTCATCTTCATTTCAATTGCTTTATTTCCACTAGTAGTATTAATAGTAATATTATCTTGAATTTTATTATTATTATTAGATGAAGCCTTGTCAATTCTTATTCCTTTTTCACTAGCATTTCTTTCATCTTCATTTCAATTGCTTTATTTCCACTAGTAGTATTAGTAGTAATATTATCTTGAATTTTATTATTATTATTAGATGAAGCCTTGTCAATTCTTATTCCTTTTTCACTAGCATTTCTTTCATCTTCATTTCAATTGCTTTATTTCCACTAGTAGTATTAGTAGTAATATTATCTTGAATTTTATTATTATTATTAGATGAAGCCTTGTCAATTCTTATTCCTTTTTCACTAGCATTTCTTTCATCTTCATTTCAATTGCTTTATTTCCACTAGTAGTATTAGTAATAATATTATCTGGAATTTTATTATTATTATTAGATGAAGCCTTGTCAATTCTTATTCCTTTTTCACTAGCATTTCTTTCATCTTCATTTCATTTGCTTTATTTCCACTAGTAGTATTAGTAGTAATATTATCTTGAATTTTATTATTATTATTATTAGATGAAGCCTTGTCAATTCTTATTCCTTTTTCACTAGCATTTCTTTCATCTTCATTTCAATTGCTTTATTTCCACTAGTAGTATTAGTAGCAATATTATCTTGAATTTTATTATTATTATTAGATGAAGCCTTGTCAATTCATATTCCTTTTTCACTAGCATTTCTTTCATCTTCATTTCAATTGCTTTATTTCCACTAGTAGTATTAGTAGTAATATTATCTGGAATTTTATTATTATTATTATTAGATGAAGCCTTGTCAATTCTTATTCATTTTTCACTAGTATTTCATTCATCTTCATTTCAATTGCTTTATTTCCTCTAGTAGTATTAGTAGTAATATTATCTGGAATTTTATTATTATTATTATTAGATGAAGCCTTGTCAATTCTTATTCATTTTTCACTAGTATTTCATTCATCTTCATTTCTATTGCTTTATTTCTTCTAGTAGTATTAGTAGTAATATTATCTTGAATTTTATTATTATTATTAGATGAAGCTTTGTCAATTCTTATTCCTTTTTCACTAGCATTTCTTTCATCTTCATTTCAATTGCTTTATTTCCACTAGTAGTATTAGTAGTAATATTATCTTGAATTTTATTATTATTATTAGATGAAGCCTTCTCAATTCTTATTCCTTTTTCACTAGTATTTCTTTCATCTTCATTTCAATGGCTTTATTTCCACTAGTAGTATTAGTAGCAATATTATCTGGAATTTTATTATTATTATTATTAGATGAAGCCTTGTCAATTCTTATTCCTTTTTCACTAGCATTTCTTTCATCTTCATTTTAATTGCTTTATTTCCACTAGTAGTATTAGTAGTAATATTATCTGGAATTTTATTATTATTATTAGATGAAGCCTTGACAATTCTTATTCCTTTTTCACTAGCATTTCTTTCATCTTCATTTCAATTGCTTTATTTCCACTAGTAGTATTAGTAGTAATATTATCTGGAATTTTATTATTATTATTATTAGATGAAGCCTTGTCAATTCTTATTCATTTTTAACTAGTATTTCATTCATCTTCATTTCAATTGCTTTATTTCCTCTAGTAGTATTAGTAGTAATATTATCTGGAATTTTATTATTATTATTATTAGATGAAGCCTTGTCAATTCTTATTCCTTTTTCACTAGCATTTCTTTCATCTTCATTTCAATTGCTTTATTTCCACTAGTAGTATTAGTAGTAATATTATCTTGAATTTTATTATTATTATTAGATGAAGCCTTGCCAATTCTTATTCCTTTTTCACTAGCATTTCTTTCATCTTCATTTCAATTGCTTTATTTCCACTAGTAGTATTAGTAGTAATATTATCTAGAATTTTATTATTATTTGATGAAGCCTTGTCAATTCTGGAATTTTATTATTATTATTATTATTAGATGAAGCCTTGTCAATTCTTATTCATTTTTCACTAGTATTTCTTTCATCTTCATTTCTATTGCTTTATTTCCTCTAGTAGTATTAGTAGTAATATTATCTGGAATTTTATTATTATTAGATGAAGCCTTGTCAATTCTTATTCCTTTTTCACTAGTATTTCATTCATCTTGATTTCAATTGCTTTATTTCCACTAGTAGTATTAGTAGTAATATTATCTAGAATTTTATTATTATTATTAGATGAAGCCTTGCCAATTCTTATTCCTTTTTCACTAGCATTTCTTTCATCTTCATTTCAATTGCTTTATTTCCACTAGTAGTATTAGTAGTAATATTATCTTGAATTTTATTATTATTATTAGATGAAGCCTTGTCAATTCTTATTCCTTTTTCACTAGCATTTCTTTCATCTTCATTTCAATTGCTTTATTTCCACTAGTAGTATTAGTAGTAATATTATCTTGAATTTTATTATTATTATTAGATGAAGCCTTGCCAATTCTTATTCCTTTTTCACTAGCATTTCTTTCATCTTCATTTCAATTGCTTTATTTCCACTAGTAGTATTAGTAGTAATATTATCTAGAATTTTATTATTATTTGATGAAGCCTTGTCAATTCTGGAATTTTATTATTATTATTATTATTAGATGAAGCCTTGTCAATTCTTATTCCTTTTTCACTAGCATTTCTTTCATCTTCATTTCAATTGCTTTATTTCCACTAGTAGTATTAGTAGTAATATTATCTTTAATTTTATTATTATTATTAGATGAAGCCTTGTCAATTCTTATTCCTTTTTCACTAGCATTTCTTTCATCTTCATTTCAATTGCTTTATTTCCACTAGTAGTATTAGTAGTAATATTATCTTGAATTTTATTATTATTATTAGATGAAGCCTTGCCAATTCTTATTCCTTTTTCACTAGCATTTCTTTCATCTTCATTTCAATTGCTTTATTTCCACTAGTAGTATTAGTAGTAATATTATCTAGAATTTTATTATTATTTGATGAAGCCTTGTCAATTCTGGAATTTTATTATTATTATTATTATTAGATGAAGCCTTGTCAATTCTTATTCATTTTTCACTAGTATTTCTTTCATCTTCATTTCTATTGCTTTATTTCCTCTAGTAGTATTAGTAGTAATATTATCTGGAATTTTATTATTATTAGATGAAGCCTTGTCAATTCTTATTCCTTTTTCACTAGTATTTCATTCATCTTGATTTCAATTGCTTTATTTCCACTAGTAGTATTAGTAGTAATATTATCTTGAATTATATTATTATTATTATTATTATTATTATTAGATGAAGCCTTGTCAATTCTTATTCCTTTTTCACTAGTATTTCTTTCATCTTCAATGGCTTTATTTCCACTAGTAGTATTAGTAGCAATATTATCTGGAATTTTATTATTATTATTATTAGATGAAGCCTTGTCAATTCTTATTCATTTTTCACTAGTATTTCTTTCATCTTCATTTCAATTGCTTTAGTTCCACTAGTAGTATTAGTAGTAATATTATCTTGAATTTTATTATTATTATTATTAGATGAAGCCTTGTCAATTCTTATTCCTTTTTCACTAGCATTTCTTTCATCTTCATTTCAATTGCTTTATTTCCACTAGTAGTATTAGTAGTAATATTATCTAGAATTTTATTATTATTTGATGAAGCCTTGTCAATTCTTATTCCTTTTTCACTAGTATTTCATTCATCTTCATTTCTATTGCTTTATTTCCACTAGTAGTATTAGTAGTAATATTATCTGGAATTTTATTATTATTATTATTATTAGATGAAGCCTTGTCAATTCTTATTCATTTTTCACTAGTATTTCTTTCATCTTCATTTCAGTTGCTTTATTTCCACTAGTAGTATTAGTAGTAATATTATCTTAAATTTTATTATTATTATTATTAGATGAAGCCTTGTCAATTCCTCTTTCTCTATCTTTCATCTTAATTTCATAAGCAAGAGAAGACGAAAGAAATATAAATTAAAAAAATAACTTTTAATTTTGTTTTCAATTTTTTTGTAACAACTATTTCACGGAAAAGAGACAATTATTTTTTTTCAAACCTCATTTCTGATTTGATGATAAATGGTTCAAAGGGCAGCTAATAATGTTTAGTGTCTATTCCCAATCGTAGTTTGTTTGACTAATGAGTAAAGTTTAAGGAATAATGACCAAAAAAATTTTTAAATATCATTTGTGGATTGTTTTTCTATTCACATAAGTTTTTTGTCTGATTAAGCAGATAGTGATTCTTAACTTACCTTGGCTACACTTGCTTAGGAAATATAACAAGATAAAAATGTTAATCTATGAACTGTTCAAGAATAGTGTCTGCCTTTATTGAAAGATATCTAATTGATTTGCTATCTGTGCTTAGAATCTGTAAATCATTTTAAGGTTGTATTTTTCAAATGACTACTTTGAGGGATGATTCCAACAGAAGTGAAGGACAACATGGACAGAGAGGAGAAAGAAAAGAAAACAATAAATGCCATAAGAGAATTTGGTTCCTCATTTTTATTGTCTTTTTTCTTTTCTTTGTCATTTCTTTCAGAGAATATAAACAAGTGAAATATGTTAAATAAGAGAATGGGAACATAATGAAAGAAAACTCGTTTAAAAAAACAAAAACATTTATAAATTAGGCTGCTCTTCAAAAATGATTCTGTTTATCGGTGAAAAATTTGATGTAGCAATTGTCAGGAGTTATTTTTATATTTCATTATTGAAAAAACAACCAAATAATAAAAAAAAACAGTGGATAGATAACAGATGAAACTTGCCTCATATTTATATCTAAAATATCTCGGGAGAAATTGGAAATTTGAAAATAGCAAATCTCATCTAAATACAAAAGACAAGCACCCAATGAAGTTTAGACTTTAAATAAAGCAAAACAATTTCCTAATTTTGACTGCAGTATTTTTACATAAAATCTCCCCAATCTCCATGAAGCTATGATTGATCATGTTCTTGTCTTCAGGTGAAATGTAGTAGAAAAGGGATATAGATGGGCCTGGTTCCTGAAGATTCTCCCTCCAGAGCAGTGTCTCCCTATTGCACTAAAGGAGAGAACTGTGAGTCACTGTAACACATTTGCAAGCACAAATTGCAGAGGATTAGACAATTAATCATATGGCTACCCAAATTCTGTAATACATTTGCACCTGTGAACAAGCAAATAGATGAGATAAAAAAAACATTACCCCCAATCCTAGGAGTGTTTTCCCTATTTTTCTCTTCAAGGATTTCCTTTATTTTCTGTATGATGTTTTCCTTTATTCCCTCCAATTGTTTTTCATCCATGTTTAGTGGTGTTTTTGAAGCAGTAAGCAGTGTCTGACTGAATTCTTGCAGAGAAGTTTCCCTCCCTTGAGATTTGCAGCTGAAAATGATGCGTTTTTCTTGAAACAATCACAGAAACTAATCAGATATTTTCTCTTTGGAGAAGGAATTAATGTTTCAATATTTGTTGGTTATATTAGGGAGAGAGAAAGAACAGCACACACACACACACACACACACACACACACACACACACACACACACACGCACAAACGCACGCACACGCATGTGTGTCTGTGCGCATGTGTGTATTTAGGCAGCAACTTCTCTTTTAGGCATGTCTGACTGAATAAATTACAGACATTATGTCTGCTTATTTTTAACAAAATCCGTTCATATTCCTGAATAACCTTCCATGTGCTGATATTAATAGATGAGAGAAATGCGCTATAGTTGTTTAAATTTCTTTTATTTTCATTTCCCAAGTACTTTCGATCTTCTTCCAAAATCATCTTCAGGGATGCAAGTAAATTAAAGCTACAGATCTTAGAAGCAATTTATATTAAAAAATTAAAGCTGTCACTGAACAGAATCAACAGTAATGTTCTGAAATGCCTGTAAAGGAACGGGTTTTTTCTCATGCTCTAATGCGCGCGTAACCATGACATTATAACATAGAGGTAAAAATATCATAATGGATAATTTTTCCACGTTCTAATGAACGTGTAGCACATTGTCAACCGTTTGCATTTAAAAGCATCATGAAAAATAACACACAGCTTTGTATGACTACTTGTACCCCTGAACAACATATAGTTTTGTATCACTTGCATCCCTGAAGCTGATTTGGGAAGAAGATTGAAAGTACTTGGGAAATGAAAATAAAAGAAATTTAAACAGTTATAGCACATTTCTCTCATCCTTTAATATCAATACACAGAAGGTTATTCGGGAGTATGAACGGATTTTGTTAAAAATTAGCAGATATAATGTCTGTAATTTATTCAATCAGATATATATATATATATATATATATATATATATAGATAGATAGATAGATAGGGAGTAGGGAGTAGGAGTGCAGTGATTTGCGCAAATAGATTAAGAGAGAGAGAATAATACAAAGATATTATGAGAAGGATTAGTACAGAATGAGAGAGAGAGGGGGTAGAGAGAGGGAGAGAGAGAGGGAGAGATAGAGAGAGAGGGAGAGAGAGAGATAGAGAGAGAGATAGAGAGAGATAGAGAGAGAGATAGAGAGAGATAGAGATAGAGAGAGAGATAGAGAGAGAGGGAGAGGGAGAGGGAGAGAGAGAGGGAGAGAGAGAGGGAGAGAAAGAGAGAGAGAGAGAGGGAGAGAGAGAGACCTCTACAAAGAACATTGAGAGAGAACAGTACAAAGATTGACAGTACACAGATTAATAGAGACAGAGAGAGAGAGAGAGTGCAGTACAGATAAACTGAGAGAGACAGGCAGATAGTACAGAGAGTAGTACAAAGTTTGAAAGGGATTAATACAATTAGACACAGAGAGGGGGAGAATAGTACAAATAGACAGGACTGACAGAGAAAAAGAGAAGTATAAATAGATTGAGACTGAGAGAGAGAGAGAGAGAGAGAGAGAGAGAGAGAGTAGTACAAATATTTAGTCTTCATTGGAAGGAAACTATTTCTTATGGCCAAAATATTTCTTGTTTGATTATTTTTTCTTTTGAAAATTCATCTTTTATTAAAACAAAATCCAAATTACTGAAATCAAATGTGTTTTTTAAGCTATGATTTTTCAAGCATACTGCTACAAGAAAAGAAATTAGTGGCATTAATGAAATCAGTTTTAGCTCTAAAGTACTGTGATCCTAAATGGAAACAAAACTCTTGGTCTAAAAAGAAAATATTAAAAAACCAATCAACACATTACAGATATACAGTATTTTTCATATCTTTTTTTTTATAACATACTTTATATTTCTATTTGAAATGTTTTTTTAATCATTTTTATATGATTATCATATTTTTTGATTTTTTGTTGGGAACTTGAAATAAAATTAGATTTCATTTTGTAAATAAAAGAAAATATTTTGTAATTTTCTCTCAAACACACGTATATATATATATATATATATATATATATATATATATATATTTGTATCTCCAATGAACTAAATAATATCTATGTTGGTCACACCACAAACTCGCTTTCACGATGCTTGACACTACATTTGAATAATAACTCTAATATTTTTAGGCATTTAAAACAACATGCCTGGCCGCATACACAATTCTGGAAAATCCTCGTTGAAAACACAACTATACTTAAACATGAAAACAATAAACAAAAACTAAAAATTCTTGAAGCTATATACATAAAACAGTTGAAACCTAACCTGAACAAAATAAACTATGAAATCTCCACAAATATCCTTAAATGCCTATAATTAGTAACAGAAGCCATTGGTTCATACCAACGGCTTTCCATACTCAATACTCATCGGATTCACTCTCTCGTGGTCATGTGTGACGTCATGAGCTGTGGTGCGATTTTCGCTTTTAGCGTCTTATATGCACGTGTTTATCATTGCTTGGAAATCATCCATGTAAACAAAAACAGACTATCATCAATTTCTTGTTCGTGTATTGCCTTAATATATTGTGTAATTGTCATCTTTGATAATGGCTTATGTAAGCCGAAAGCTTAGATTGGATTAAAAAATATGTATCAATATTGTGATTTTCTTTCATTGTTTAATGATAATGTTATTAAGCTTATCAGACGATATGAAAAGAACTTACATAAAATATATAGACAACACTTATCTATATTATTTAATGAAACATGTATGAATATATATATATATATATATATATATATATATATATATATATATATATATATATATATATATATATATATATATATAGTACAGGTAATCAATCTCTTGGTATATAATCCGGGTGGATCCTAGTAATATTAATTATTAAAATTAAGCCACAGAGAGCTTGATGTATTTATTATAACAGAGCATATGAATTTTTTTATAGTAAAAAAATCAAAAATTACCTCCACAGGGGATAGTCATTTCAAGCCTTCTGTACGCGGCTAAGTGTCTGTCTTGGAGCATTGTTTTAAATTTATTTTCAATGTCAGTCCTCTTCTGGTAGATGCCTTGTTAATGAGAATGGGTTTGTGTTAGCAACTGGTGGGGACGTAAGGTATCTTATCCCAGAGCAAGTGGTCTGGGGTTGGAGTTTATTTATGCCTAGAACCTTTCGTTGTTTGTAGTTTAATATCAGTTCCTACTATGTGTTGTTTCTTATACAAGCCCCAAATGTGTTTTTCTGGAATTCACAGTAAATAGCTTTTGCACTACAGGTGTCCAATATTATTAATAAGCAATGGGGGATTTAAACTTAAACCCATTAAGATTAATGTAAATTAGTTGAGTTATAGATTTATAGATTGTAGGTAATACAAGAGCACCTAATGGAATAAATCATGCTGTCCAATACACTTATATGCATACATATCTTCATACATACATATATGCCACCATACACACACATACACCTCCACATGTATACACATGTATTCTTATGCAATTTTGACTCTCTTTCTACGTCTACATCTCATGATTCTCTCCATTGATTTAATAGTTTGCATTGATCTTTACATTTTAAATCCTGATTTTTTCTTCTAAACATAGCTTGCACCTGTCCCTGAAATCACTGGCGTGTTTGCAAAACCTAGAATTTTCCAATTTATTTGAGGATTCAGACCCTTTTCCTTCAGTTCCCAAAATTTTTTCAAAAGGTCTGTTTGGTGTTTTAATTTTTGGATTGGTGAATGAATGTCTATGTGTATTGATTCTCTTTTTAAAGTCTCCTGCAGAAATGCTGATATAAATATTATGGTTTGTTATATTTTCTTTAGGAGTAATAGTTGTCTGGTATACTACCCTAGTGGATCTGCATTTGCCCTCTACTGGGCAGTTTACCTTAATTCTACAATTACAGGGAGCTTCCATGTTAGATTTGTTTTTTTTCCTCCCATGGAATTAATAATTTGGTACATGTTATCAGTGCAGGAGTAGCCAATTTTGATTGACTTCCTGTTGAATATCTTATTTAGAGGATTTTTTTGTTGAAGGGTTTAGTAATTAAATTTAGGAAGTACCGGCCGATGTTGATACTTGACAGTTTGCAGAAGTGGGAGCATTGAACCAAGTGATTATTCTTTTCCTATTTTTACACCTACAATCCACTTTTTGTGTATTGGTATTACTAATGGTGGTTGCGTAAGACAGTTTACTTTTGAAACCACTTTTTTGGCGGGCCTTTTTGTATAGTTCTTTATTCTTATTAAAGATTTTTTCATTAGATTATAGTTTACTAATTCTAGTGCAAACAGTAGTGGGTATTTGTCTTAGGATTGCATTGGGGTTAGAACCAATATTAATATAGTTGGTGTTTTTGTTCTCTTATGGTAAGGTTTAAACGTTTTATTGCTAGAAAAGTTCTAGCCATAAATAAACTCCAACCCCAGACTGCTTCCCCCCCCCCCGGGATAAGATACCCTACACCCCTACCAGTTGCTAACACAAACCCATTCTCATTAACAAGGCATCTATCAGAGGAGAATTGACATTGAAAATAAATTTAAAACAATGCTCCGAGACAAACTTGATAATAGCCACGTACAGAACGTCTTGAAATGACGATCCCATGTTGAGATAATTTTTGATTTTTTGTTGTAAAATAAATATATATATATATATATATATATATATATATATGGATTAACAATATATAATTTTTTTATATATCAAGAACAGATTCGGAGGGAAAATGTATGATAAAGTGGTAAAAAGTTTTGTGTGATGCATTTCATCCAGTGAAGTCCTAAGGGATGGAATATGTCACACAAAAATTTTTAGTTTTTGAATTTCTATAGTCAACACTAAATTAGAAAGGGTAAACTTCCTTGACATAACTCTAGACTTAATGAACAACATATTACAGAAAACCTAACACTAATCCCTTGTATGTACATCCTAAGTCAAACCACCCTCCATCTATAATTAAGCATATACCCATATCAATAGAGAAAAGAATCAGCATGAACTCCGCTAATAAGGAAATATTCCGACAACACAGTAATTTTTTTAACACACCCCTGAAAAATAGTGATACAAAAACGCTAACATAAGCTATAGAAACAATGATACCAATAGGAAGAAAAACAGGAAAAGAAAGATCATCTGGTATACCCCTCCGTTCAACCAAATGGTTAGCACTAAACTAGGACATAAGTTCCTAGCTTTAATTGAAAAATACTTTCCTACTAATAGCAGACTTAGGGAGATCTTTAATAAAAACACCTTAAAATTAAGTTACAGTTGCACTGAAAATCTAGAAAGAATCATAAAAAAAACATAATAATAAAATCCTGGAAAAACACACATGCCAAAACAGTATCAATAAAAATCCTAAACTAAAAATAGACAAAAATAATGAAAAATTATGTAATTGTAGAAACTCTAAAGACTGCCCGTTGGAAAATAAATGCCTCACAAAATCCGTGGTATACCAATGCACTATCTCATCCATTGAGAGTCCTAACACTGATAGGATATACATTGGGTCAATGAAGAATGTATTTAAAATTAGATGGAGACAACACAAAAGCACCTTCAAAAATATTAAAAATAGAAATCAGACATCCCTATCCAAATATTTTTGGCATTTAAAAGAAATGAATAAAACACCAAAAGTAAAATGGAAAATAATAAACAGAACAAGGACTTGTAAAACCTGGGATGACTCATGCCCTTTATGCCTACATGAAAAACTACACATTATTAAATTTCTAAATAATGAAAATTTTCACATAAAATAATTAGCATAAAAAAAAAATTAAATTTCAGAGTTTAATAAAAGTCTTAAAAGCTTAGCCCAATCATTAAATAGAAAAACCCTTTATGAAGTCATCAAAAAACAAATTGTAGTTCAGTGCGACGCATTTATATATGAAACAGCCATTTGTATAAATAAATAAATAAGTAAATAGATAAAATAGAATAAAACAAAATTATCTCAACACTTAACGTGGTGCCAAAAGCTATCTTTCGCTTTAAACTAACCAGACGATGAGCGTACATTAATGCCACCATCCGTTTTGAAATAGACACTCCACCCTACCTGGGCTTGACCTTTCCGAAGGTGATTGATATGTCGATAAGAATTAACTGTTAGACCACCTAACCAAAATGGCCGCCCCAGCCGTTTCCATAGTAATTAATTTTGCGAACGAACATGCTTATAAAGATGCGTAAATTTCAAGTTTGGTTATTCCTAAATTTTAGCTTGAGGATGAAACAGGGCTTGATACCTTAATTCAATTTAATTTTAATAATTATATTGAGGGTTTTGGCTCTTGTTTTTGAAACATGAGAACTCTTCTGTAGCAAAGGAATCATATTTTTAAAAAAAGTAATTATAATATATATATATATATATATATATATATATATATATATATATATATATATACACACACACACACACACACACACACACACACACACACACACACACACACACACAAGGGAGAGTTGAAATGTTCTCAGCCCAACCAAGAATCTGTACACTCCAAAAAACTGATGTGTCATTCTTTGATCAGATTTTGGAACACAGGTTGGGCTAGGAACTTTTCAAAGCATCCTTCTATACACATGCACATACATACACACATACAAACAAAAAACAAGAATAACAATATCTGTCTATATTTCTGAGATGAAGTATTGTAACTATTTACACTATTTATATTGTTTGGACTATTATCCTCATCTTTATCATTATATTCACAATGTTTTGGCTGTTGTACATTCCAGCCTTCTTCAGGTGATTGGAGAAGGCTGGAGCATACAATATGACAACAATGTAAATAGTGTAAATGAGAATAACAGTACTAATAGCAACTGTACTAATAGCAACTGCAATAATAATAGCACTTGTAACCAACAGACAGTTAATAAAAATGGCTTGAATAAAATTTGATATGTAAAACTTTATGTATGTGAGACTCAAATTGGTCTCCCAAAAAAGAAAGACCGCCAAAATGAAAATTGATAGTTTATAAAAAAGATACATGTATAAAATTTGATTTTAAAAATTTGTAAAAAAAGTAGCTAAAAATCATATGGTCTGAAAACCTGCTAAAATAAAGTTTATGAATAGCCATGGTTTAAATAGATACAGTTTGTGATTTTTTAATCAATGTATTGATAAAATTTGATACTATAGGGTCCTAAATTACATAAAGTAAGTTAAGACCCCATAGTATTAAATTTCTGATTCAATTCAAACCCAATTTGTGGCTATTTAAGAAGTCTGGTTTGTCTGACAAAGAGAAGGGTTTCAGTATTCATTAAGAAAATGTTGACTGGATGCTGAATTAGATGAAAAAGAAAGCTGGAAAGAGAAGGAATTTGACATTTACAAGGAAGATATCAGCCAGTTCTGGGATCTAGACAAAAAGAAAAACAAACTAAAAGACATCTCCACTGCAAAAAGCTATGATGACAAAAAGAAAGAAACTGAAAGTAAAAGAAAAATAAGAGAAGAAAAAGAAATAAAAGCAGAAAATTCTACAAATTTCAAGAAATATATGATTATCTTTCTATAGTTGTTTGTAAAGTTTTGTCACAAAATTAGAGGTATTAATTCTGATTTTAAACATTTATGGAAATACGAGATTTATCTCATCTCAGTTTGTAAAATTGAACTATTGTCTAAACAAACCAGAAACCCAGCAACGCATATAAATTGTCAATCTTCTCAACTCCTTTTGACAGTCGAATAAATTGAAGTGAACATTTTTTTGATAATAATTATAATTGCTTTTATGAACCCAACTGAACTGTAATGCAAATTTGTTATCTTGCCTAAGTGTTAGGCGTACATAGGAATATTTTGTGCAAGTTTGTTTTGTAAATTTTGTTTTCTGTATTATTATTATTATTATTATTATTATTTGCATCACACCTAATAAATGTAGAACTTTTGAATTTAACACCAACATAAGTGTTTTGTGATTTTTTCATTTGCACCATTCATAATACTTAGGATAAGAGATTTGACGTTATCACTTCTCATTTTCCCAAAAGATCCTTTTAAAAGAGCTTATAAACCACAGTGTTTCAATTAAAGAAAATTGCTCAATCTTCAGCCAGCAGAGTTGTTAATAATTGTATATCTTAGTTGTGCTACCAGTGAGGGATAATATATATATGTGTGTGTGTGTGTGTGTGTGTGTGTGTGTGTGTTGTTGTTGTTGTGGTTATTACTAGCATCGAGATCTGTCCAATGCAAATTTCTGGCATGTGCATCTGTCTGATGCAAATTTGTCCAATAGAATTGAATGGAAAGTTGTTCTCTCTAGAATGTTCTAATCGCATGGTTACATAAGCAGGTGGAGTGATTTGGTTGTCTTTTTGCCTTTGTCCTTGCCCATTACACACTGTTGGAGACACATCTAAGTTACCTATTTGGATTATTGCTGTGCTTTCTCTGTGAGTGAATGAGAGAAACATGACAAACTAGTGTCACTGACAGAATAAGAAAGCCTTTCCTTGCCGAGGGGACTGTTTACTTTGACAACAATAATAGAACAAAGAGGTGAGCTGATTAAGTTTTTTGCCCAACAACTTCAACTCCAGAGGGAACAAATGGAGGTACATGCACAGCAGCTCAGAGAAGAAATGGAGGCTTTGAGAAGTCTGGTTCAATTTCAACCTTCTGAAAGAGATTCCAGTCCTGGTTCCCATTTTCCATCTTCTTCAGCTGCTATCACACCATTTGCTGCTTTTGATTTGACATCTTCACTGGTCAAGATTCTGCACTATTGTTGTGGGCAACACCATGCCTGCTCATGTTTTCTTGATGAATCAAATTGCTACCATCTATAAACAACTGGCAGATTTGGCTACTCAACAGAATCTGCCTGAGGATATGAACGAGTTGACGATGGAAGAAATCGTTAACTTTATGAAAGAACAATTTGACCCTAAATATTTCAATGTGTGAGAACGTTTCAAGTTCTGGAGTGACATTCAATGGGAGCCAGGTGAAACTCTCTCAGAGCTGGCTGTGCATATACATCAAGATGCTGCTACTTGTGACTTTCCTTCAATCACCAAACCACAAGATGAAGATTCATATCTTCTGTCAACAATGAAACTTCTTTGAAGGATCTTTTCAAGATCAAGCACACAGAGCTGGACTTTGCCCGCGCGATGCATGTTGCTACTGAGACTGAAGACGTGGCAAAGGTTGCCAAGGAAACAGTATATGGATCCAAGACCAGGTCAACAAGGTCAAGCAGAGACAGAACAAGGATCAATGAAAAAACTACCAGCAGCCTAATTCCATAGATGCTGATATAAGTGTTGCAGATGTGGAAAAGCTCATAAAGTGTCATACTGCCTTTACAAAGAAGTCAAATACCACTTTTGTGACAAGAAAGGACATTTGGAAGCTGTTTATAGGAAGAAGAAATGACAGCAACAGGAACATCATTCCCAACCTTCCATGATGAGAATCATGAAAGCAGAATTTGTCAAAATGATCCTCAGTGATGATACTTCTCAGTTGGTTGTGCCAGTCACAATCCACGACTGACAGTTAACGATGGAACTGGATGCTGCAACTACAGAAAATTTCATTTCTTTGCCAATTTGGAAACAATCAGGAAAACTGAAACTGGATGCTGTCAGACATTGTCGTGGGTCTACCAGCAAGCACAACCTGCCTGTGTTGGGAACTTTTATGGGTTAAACCAAGGATCTAAGGACTGGTAAACAAAGCTCAATTCTCTACATCACCAAGATCCCTGACTTGAACTTGCTGGGACAAAATGCTATCCAAACACTGGAAATCTCTGTGGATAATGCTTTTGGGCTGAGATGCACAGAAAGTCAAAACATGAGTGAAGGTGCAAAATCATTGTATCCCAAGACTTCTAATGAGCCTTATGCTTCCCTGCAATGACATTGCCACAATCTCTGTAATGAGTTCCCAGATCTTTTCAAAGAAAAATTAGGATTTCAAACTAGAAGTGAAGTTCAAGTCTGATGTGAAGCTGGTTTTTAGAAAGCACGACCAGTTCCATTTGCTCTTCAGGATGACCTGGTCAAAGGTTTTGATGAAGGCATCTCCAAAGGAGTCTGACGTCAAGTCCAGTTCAGTAAAAAAAATGGGATGCCTGTGGTACCGATTCACAAAACTCATAGTCTGGACACCCTGAAGCCAAAGTCGCAAATCTGTGGTGACTAAGTAAGCATCAGCAATCAACTAGAGGAACACTGTCATCCAATGCCACTCCCAGAGAAACTGATGCAGAAGCGAGGAGGTAGATACAGTTACACGACACAAAGATTGACCTTGCTAATGCAAGTTGTCTTTTTACCTTTGACCTTGTTGGAGAGACAGTTAACTTACCTATTTGGATTATTGATGTGCTTTCTCTGCAAGTGAACAAGAGAAACACGATAGTGTGTTTGTATATTTCCTTTTTCATGTTAATATATAACAGAAAGATAATATAACTAGGTTTCCAGTGAATCAGTTTTATATTAATTCAGGATTACTGAGAATATTGGCAGCAGATGATTGATAAGAATGCAAAATAAACAAGGGAATAAAGCAGATTTATTAGTAAAAAAACTCATTCAAATGCCAATGTTATTTCATCTCTCTTTCATGCCAAGTGATATTCTACTAAATTTTTTATGACTGATGCAGTTATAAATTTGAAAAGGATTTCGTTCCAATTAAGGTTGACTCCTTATAGCGATTTTCCAAGCGTAGCTTAGATGTGGCACAAGGCCGAAAGCATTGGGCACCCAGTGAGGATTGAACTCACTACTCAGTCATAATTGATTTAGCGAGACAAGCTTGCTAACCATTACACCGCCATGGGGTGCCTTAGGTTGACTCCTTATAGATAGAATCCAAGAGACAAGAGAAATTCTCATTGACTATAAAGAGACAAAAAGCTCTCTCTGTGATTCGTCTGGTGTCAAAACTTTTTCATTTCAAAATGTCACTTGCTTTTTGTGCCTCCCACTGGTAAGAGTAGATAACCCTAATTTTAGCCACTTGGCGGCAGGTGGCGATAACACCAGCAATTTGTTTGATGTATCATTAAAGACATTGATTAGGATACAAATTTATTGGTTGTGTGTGTTTTTGCTTTTAACTACAGTAGAACTTCCCAAATAATCTAGACTTCCTCAAATTTTGGACTCATCTTCAAATCCAAACTTTTGTATTGACATAAATATAAAGCCTTTTCTTCCTTGAATCAGAACAGTACTCTCAATACTAAACATCTCGGATGTTCAGTTTAGAGAAGTTGTATTGTATATCCTTATTTTTGACTTCCTTTACAGATTGTAATTGTCTTTGAATGATAAAATTATAACTTTCACAAAATTTTAAACATTTTATAAAGTGTCTTAGTTTTTCACAAATTAGAAATTTATTTAGCAAAATTTTTCCATTACTAATGGTTGTCAATTATTTTTTGTACATTTGTTCACTCAACACTTTAAATAAATCCGTGTTACAAACTACCTTTTGCATTTTAAACTTCAAGACTTTAGAAAAAATTTAAGCTTGCCATAGCAGCCGTTTCTTTCTCGAATCTGAACAGTACCCTCAATACTGAACATCTTCGATGTTCGGTTTAGAGTTTTTGGTATCAAACTTCGTTATACTTTAAAGAGTCTAGTGCAGGGATTCTCAACTGGGAGTGATGTCGTCACCCAGGAGGCGATTGTTTCTCATGGAGTGAGGGGGTGGAATAGTTTTCACCAACAAGTTCTTTTCTTTCATAGTAAGTGGACTGGAATCATTTATAAGAATTATGAATTTATGTTTTAAAAAATGTTTCTAAATTTATACTTTCTCATCTGTTTATGAAATTAAGTCTTTAACCCTTTAAGGACAAAATAAAGTATTTTTGATGATAGTCCATCATACTGCGTCTGGCAGAAATACCTTTTCATAAAACAGTTACACATCTCTAAATGTTTCAACTGAACTAATGATTTTGAAACATTTTGTTTAGTACAGTATTTACATTAGTCGGACTATTGTCCTCATCTTTGTTGCCATATTTGTCACAACGTTTCGGCTGTTGTACGCTCCGGCCTTCTTCAGGTGGTTGGAATTTCGAACCGAACCCTTTATTTCAATCACTGGGGTAGACTGTTCTAGTTCCACGAGCCATGTTTGATGGATGTCAGTTATCAGTTATCTCCTGGTAATTTTTACTCTGAAAGTTCTCCACTGCCTGAACCGGGTATTGAACTCACACTCTTTGGGTCTGTCACTGGATCTCACCAACGCCTTTATCCACTGTGCCATGTGTCCTTGAGGACAACCACCTGAAGAAGGCCGGAGCGTACAACGGCCGAAACGTTGTGACAAATATGGCGACAAAGATGAGGACAATAGTCCGACTATTGTAAATACTGTACATAATACCTCATCTCAGAAATATAGACAGATTTTGTTTAGTATTTGGTAGCAAGCATCATCTGCTCTCACTGACTGACTTGCGCTTTTCACTGTTTGAACAGTCGTCCTGAGAAGTGGATGATGTCCAATTTTTACTCTTTTTATAAATATAAATTTTAAAAATTAAAACTAAATATTTATAATCATTTATTTTATATTAATTTAAAAAAATTAAATTTAATCAATTTATTTGTATTAATTTTAAAAATTAAAAAATAATTATAATCATTTTATTTATATTTATTTTAAAATTAAAAAATTTTTCCTGCCATTTAGATGTCCTGGTGCAAAGTTGTTCCGGTGCCTCTAGTTTTAGTCCTTTTTTCATTAATCATGAATACCAAAAAGAAATGTAGATGGTATTTAGAGGAATATTTCGCTTATTTGACCAAAGGCAACCTATGTACCTTATTCGCAATGGCTCGTTTTCTAATGAGGTGATGAAAAAGTCAAGGATTTTAGAGCATTTAAAAAGAAAACATCCTGACAAAGTAAACAAACCCATTGCTTATTTTGAAAATTTAAAGAAAAACTTTAACCAACGAAATACTCTTTCATCTTATTTGGGAAAAACTACAGAAACAACTTAAACTGGCTTGATTGCATAAATAACTGCAAAAATTGGAAGTGCGCATACAGTTGCTGAAAATGCCTTCCTTTGAAATTCTCATGAAAACTGTGTTGCAGCAAGATTCGGCAAATGTCTTAAGAGCATTGCCACTGAGCAATGGTTCAATCCGGCGAAGAATTGATGAAATGTCAGCAGATGTGGAAAGCCAACAAGTTGGAAAATTAAAAAGCACTAAATTCTCAATTCAGATGGACGAATCTACGGTAAGTGATAACAGAGATATTTTTGTGGCATATTTTGTTATATAAATGATTACTGAAAACTGTGTGAAAAGATGTTGTTTATGAAACTTTTAGAAACTGATACCACTGCATTATCCATTTTTGAAGATGCAAAATCTTGGTTTGACAAAAATCAAGTACCCTTTGAAAACTTGGTATCCTGTGCAATGGATGGTGTTCCATCCATGTTTGGTAAGCAAAGGGAGTTACTGTGCATTAAAAAAAATATGTCCTATTATTATTTCTGTGCATTGTGTGGCACATCATAAACATTTGGTTGCCAAAAATATTAGCCCTGATGTTCATGAGTCATTGACAGTAATAATTAAAACAGTCAATAAAATAAAATATCACAGCAAATATGACAGACTGTTCAAAAGTTTTGTATTAATATCAAAGAACACCATATAAGATTTATTATCCATATGAAAGTCCATTGGTTTTTGAAAGGAAACTGCCTGGCCAGATTTGCAAACCTGTTTGGTACAATAATTAATTTCTTGGAAAATGTGTGTGAGAAAAATTTGGCAGAGGAAATCAGGCATCACAAATGTGATATTTACTTTTTTGTATGGATTTTTTGAAAGTTCAATGAAGTTTCACACCAGATTCAAATTAAATTATGCACGTTGCTAGATTGCAAATGTGTTCTGAGAGCCTTTTCTGAAAAATTAGATTTATTTTGAGTTAATATACAGAAGAAGAATTTCAATAGCATGCCCGAATTAACAGAAGTAAGTAAACACCTCGCAAAAGAAACTAGTAAAAAGTATGCAGAATATTTAGTGAAATTGAAAGAAGAACTAAGTAGATGATTTTCAGATCTATTTTCATTAGAATTCCATCCATCTCTTCGGTTGTGACATAGAATTTGTCAGTTAAAATATGCAGGAAGAACTTCTTGAATTGAAACACAATGATGAATGCAAGTACAAATTTGAAAGCGGCAGAACAAGAGAATTATGGCTGTCAACTACAGAGAAACAGTTTTATCCAAATATGTGGTCTGAAATGGCTAAAATACTGCTATACAATCCAACCTTTTATTTGGTTGAATGTGGATTCAGTACAATCAATAAAATCTTTTGCCATAGAAAGAAATAAAATTGATATCTGTACTTGAAGATGGGATAAGACTAAAATTTACAAATTTCAAACCAAATATTAAATTTCTAGCAACAAAGAATCAATCACAAGGATCACATTAAAAAGTAATGTAAGTAAAATATTTTAATTTATATTTTTACAAATTGGCATGGGTGATTACCTCGAAAAATAGCAAAAAAGAGGCAATAGGATGAAAAAGGTTGAGAACCCCTAAGGTTTAGTATAATGGTCCTGAAATGGTCATGATTCCCAGTCATCTCTTAACAAAATATGTGTAGATTCTTGAGAAATTTTCTATCTACTTTTAACCTTTCTGTGTTAATTGACAAACTTTATCAGTAAAATGTTCAGATTTTTTTCACTTATTGGTAGTTGAGGATTAAATTTTTATGTACAGTGCCATTGTCCATTACCACTATTCGGGGTTCCCAAAGTCTTTTGCTGACCAAGATCTAGTTTCACTGTCTGAAACTGTTTTCATTTTAGGGATGTGCCAAGTCACAGTGATGGTGACTGGAGTGCAATCACCTAACACCCTTACCACTGAAGGGGTGCCACAAATTGTTTTTGTGTTGATGTCACTTCATTTCTGTCTTCTCCATGTTCAGCATTCACATCCTCATTGTCTCTGCAAGGACCACTTGCCTTAAATCCAAAATATGCCACGGCATCCCATCAACTGTCAGGTTGTGAGGTGACTGCATTCTTCTCACCTGTGGGATCTCATTACCCCTTTCAAGGCAGAGGCCAAGTGCACACCCTTGCAGAAAATGTAGAAGGGAACTAGCAAGGTCTGGTACTCTCTACATAATGGTGCAAAGTACACTAGTAATAATGAGTACCTGTAATGGCAACTGTTGGTGACTAATCTTAGTTCTGCTGGTAGGTTATGGATATCAAGAAGAAGTATTGGTAAGGCATCTGACAAGTACAGCTTCTTTGTCATGATGGTTGTTTTAATAATATCATTATTCTGTTTTGGATACTATTCTCTAATTCAAAGGCTATGAAATCCTATCAAAGCTGACAACTTACTAAAGTTTTCATGTACAAAAACTTCTCAGTCAGTGATTAAATAAAGGAGCATTTCAAAGTGAGAGATGCATGACCAAATGTCTTGCACTGGTATGGCTTCTGTTTATTTAGTGGCTCTGTTGATATATGTTAAAATATATTAAAATATTGGATAGTTTGTGCAAGATCAGAAGAGAGATCAGTCACCAATCTCTGGCCATCGAGAGTCTTACAGGTGTGTCTGTATATAGTCATATCATCGGCATAGATGTTTACAAATGATCTGAGTATGTTCTTAGGCAGATTATTTATATAGATCAAAAATAGAGTTGGTCTGAGGAGTGACCCCTGGGGAACACTTGCGATGACTGCTAGTGCTCCAGAGGACTGGACATTAATAACTACCTTCAGTGATCTACCTTTTAGGAATGATTTTATAATTGAAAAGACCCTTCCAGTGATTCCATAACTGAAGAGCTTGTGTAGTAAAGCTTTTGTTTCACACCTTGTCAAAGGCCTTAGTGCTATGGTCCTTGGGGTGTGTCTGTCATCAAGGGCCTCACCAATTCCGTGATGGTAGTTAGGATGTTGGCAGTGGATCAGGCTGACCGAAATCCATATGGCTTCTCACTGAAGAGGTTGTTGCTTTCTATATACTTGATGATGTTCTTATTGATTATGGCCTCAAAAACCATGGTATTGAGGAGATTGATGGGTCTGTACTGGGAGGGGAATATTGCATACTCATGTTCTTGAAAACTGTACACTTTCCACAGGCTTGGGAAGGATTTCTCCTTCAAGTAACGGCTTAGTTGTGAAAGTTAGAATAGGTGGAAAGAAGGAATGTAGCTGAAAAATGAATAAGAATTGACGATGATTCTTCTAATAATAAAATTTAAAATAAAAAATATTTTACTATTTCACATATTTCAACTCCTAATGATCTGCATTTTTCGTGCAAATTGGGTTTTATTTTCCTGTTTTTATATATTTCTGCTGTAAGATTATGATTTCAATGGCACATCGTCTGTGCATTGTGCTTGTGATGCTGAAACACCTCTATAGGTTTCATTTTCTCTAAAGTACTTTGTTGGTGTTCATATGAACTGTCATTTCATGTATGAGCTTTTGTAATGAAAAACTGAGTTGAATCTTTTCAAAGTTCTGTCCATCTGCTTCCATTGTTCATTAATCGATGCATTTATTTGTTACATCATTTACATGTTTACAAGCCTTTCAGAAAGTTAAATGCAATGAAGAGAATAAACATTGCTATATTCTGAGGATTTTAATTTATTCGAAAAGCACAAGTGCGAAGATCATACTAATACTACAAGCATTTAGTTTTCACCTATTACTTATGTAATGGTGAGGAATGGGTAAGTCCGTAAGTGTTTCTTGCCAACAGAAGAAGCTGCAACCTCAGCTGTAGCCAACAGGTAAGAAACAAGATAGCATTGAAAGTCTAGGATAATCAGTCTCTACTGAGCTGTGAATCACATTTACAATGATCTTCTAATTTCATGTAAAGGGAATCACACCATGCAAAGGGAGTATCATGCAGGAGTGTGAGAAAAAGATGTGGAACAATGAATGAGGAAAAGAGATGCGGCAAAAGAATCAGATTTGCCAAATATACAAGAGAAATGGTACTACAGTTTGTGGTGAAGGTGGGGTTTGGAATGAAAGCATCTATAAGAAAGCAATAGAGAAATTATTGAATCTTATCCAAAAACAATTTCCTTTTTGATTTCATGGAAACTATATATGTGTCTAGCTGTTAATCAAAAAGAAGAGTACCTTATGAAAAGGTTAAGTATTTCACAAAGGAAGAAGCATTTAGTCTGTGGCAACGTTGGAGCATTGTGTATAAGTTATAATGTTTTATTTTGTTCCTGTGTAAGATTCTTTAATTAGCATCTGATAAAACTCTAGAATGAGAAAATGTCAAATCTAATTCAGAACAGATTAATTGAATGTAGTAAATCTATCTGTCCACATCTTATATGAATAAGTTATGTTCTGTTCAGATCTCTCTTTTTGTGAGTATATGTGACTATACAGGAAATATTCTGGGCATTTTATGTTAACACACACACATGATTATATGATTATCCTGTGACTTACAGAGTGCCCATTCAAGAGAATCTCTTGAATGGTAACCCAGTTTGACTTCAAGAAAATATTCTCATTTAATTTGATCCCTTATTTATTACTTACTGCGGATTAGGTGCAGAAGAAGGGTCATCTTTATACATACCATTTTTTTACTCATATAGAAATAAGTGAATAAATAAAGGATTTCTTCATAAATATCATTAATTATCTCCCTTGAAAAAAACATCATTTTTTTTCTCCAGTTCAACACAAATCCAGGCTTTATAATATCAACATTCATTTGCAAATCCTCCACATTAAGTTAACTCATGTTAGGCATACCTTAATTTAGTACCTCCGCTACTTAATAGTTATATACAGATACCAAAAGTCAATGTTTTAGTATTTTTAATGCCATGTTCCTTCATGACACAGACAATCAAGATTGCTACAATTTCCTTTAGCCTCAGGCAATTGCAATGACGTCTTGTGAAAGATAGTAGAGTGATTTCATATCCAGGGTTTCAAATTCAGAATTTTCCTTCTCTTACAGTGGTTGACACCCTAGATTAGAAAGTCCAGTCTATTTTGCTAATCAACTTATAATTGAAAGAAAAATAAATTAATCCATGCCTTTTTACAAGGGAATAAGTGTGAAAGTGAATGCAGTGGATAGGTGTGAAAGTGAATGCATCGGATTTGAACCTTGCTCTTTGATTGAACTTTCTATGTTGATATCCATTACACCATCTGCACATCCATTAGTATTATATAAAGTAAAACGTAACAAGAGGTTTTTAAAGGATAATTTAATTTGATAATTCAGTTTATTTTTACTTTTTTGTTCATTTCACCCAAAGCAAGTCACTAATTTTCAAAGGGTTACTGAGTGTGAAAGAAGATGAGAAAAATAAAAACATTATTAAGGAGAGAGAACAATAAAAGAACAGGAATTAAGAAGACAAAAATAACAATATTCCATTTAAATTTTTGAAGATCAAAGTTCACTGGAAAGTAAGAAGCCAGAAGAGAGTTCCACAAGTAAGAAGTGTGAGAAAAGAAATGGTTAACATAGAACTTATGGTTACATCTGACAATTTCAACTATAAAATGATTAGACCTAGCTGCCAATCTTGTACTGTGCTTAATTTTGTAAAATCTAGGTACCAAAGTGGAAGGCTCATCAGAACAATTACCAGAAAAGTATTTATAGAAAAGGCAGAGGGAAGCTACACTATGGTGGTGAGAAAGTGACTGAAGCTGAGATGCCAGGTCAGGACCAATAAGATATTCAAATTTCTTGCACATTCAGCTAGTTGCTTTAGGATCACACATAAGCGAAATAAAAAGCATAATGTATTTCATTAATGAGAAATAAATTCTAGGAGACTTACTGGGCGGGGGTGAACTTGTATTATGTTGTCTAATACTTGATAGACACTCTGCACCAGTGGAAAAAAAAGTTTCAACAGAACCTATAAGCCATTGTTTTCATCAAGCAATTCATTGACCGTTAATGTCTTCCATTGTCAATGAAATGCAATAAATTATTCTACATATGGAGAAAATATTTGACAAAATGCTATTGATGTTTTTAATACTGCAGATGAAGACAGTCTGTGACAAAGTTTTCACTTTATTGTAATGACAGAAATTGATTGGTTATGAGTCAGTATTAACAACAGAATCAATGCTTCCATATCCATTGCAAATGATTCCATTAAAAAGGATTGTATTCACATCTAAGACTCTTGCTTGTGGACAAGAAAACTTCTTTGTCTCTTGATTTAGCATCTCCTCAAATCACAGAAGATGTTTTGAATGATTATTAATAAAAGTGGCAAATATTCAATTGGTTTAAGGTAATTTTCTTCTGCATTAGAAAATTGTTCTTTCGTAGTGATATGAAAACCAGAAATCACTTTCAAGCACAGGTTTTCTTTGCATAAAAATGGAATTTTTTTTAATCCTTTCACCCGAAGCAAAGCAATAAAGCCACTAAGATACAAGGGGTTACTGAATGTGAAAGAATATAAAGAAAAAGACACTATTAAGGAGAGAGAACAATAAAAGAACAAGAATTAAGATAGAAGATAACGTTTGACATTACATTTACATTTTTGAAGATCAAAGTTGACTGGGAAAAAAGAAGCCGGAAGAAAGTTTCACATTTATGTGAGAAACTGTTAGTATAGAACTTATGGTTATATCTAGCCATTTCAATTGTAAAATGATGAGACCTAGCTGCCAATCAAGTACTGCACTTAAATTCTTATAGCCTACATACCATAGTGGAAAGTTCATCAGAACAATTGCCATGAAATTATTTATTAGAAAAGGCACAGGGAAGCTATGTTATGCTGGTAGGAAAGTGACTGAAGCCAAGATGCCAGGACAGGATCAATAACATTGCAAATTCTTCTTTGGATTTTATCAAATATTTTAAAATATATACCAGGAGCAACAGATCAGATGTGGCAAGAATTTTCAGTGAATGGAAAAATGGTGCTTTTAAAACTAATCAGGTTTAAATTTTTTATTGGCTCAAAAAAATTTCTAAAGTTTTAAAAAAATGACCATTTTATCATTTAATAATTCTTACATTCAAAATTTGTCAATTATCCTAATTTATGAAGTAATTCAAGAGTTCTGCGATAGAGTGAAGTTTTAAATTTTTATTTTGTATAACATGCATGTTAATAATGTCAATGCTTACACCATCTTGGACTCCCATTGAAATATGCTGTCATGGATACGTATAGTCAGAAGAAACCTCACAACTATTGAGTAAGATTGGAGAGTGAGATCTTGATTGTAATTTAAGATTAAGTTGAAATTCAGATCATTTGGAGATCACATTAGATCTAGATTTGTTTTCTGACATTCGTTCTGAGTGGAATTATTACATCTTCCCATTTCTGAAGATTTTCCAAATGATTTCCAATTATACAAACTTACAAGTTTATTATGCATCTTCATCTTAAAAGTAAATCCAATAAAATCATTAAAAATTTTATGATTTAAATATTTTGGCATTTAAAACAATTTCCAGTAATCAAATGAAATCAAAAGTTCACCACAGGACAATGGCTTCATGGATACAAACGTTGGTTTGTGAATTTGGTGGCATAGTGGTTGAGAGTTCAATCCCTGGGTCGGGCAGTGTGTACTTGTACTCAGTGGAAATGGGTGAGCAATAACTGAACAGTACTAAATAAGAACTAGATGATGTCCCCACACATGAGTAGTGGAATGAGAACAGTCTACTCCCATAGACTAAATAAAGGGTTCAGTTCGGAATTCCCTGTAGGTTATCCAGATCGATATACACCTGAAGATAGCTGGAAGGCACAACAGTCGAAACGTTTTGATAGCAACAACAAAGATGAGGATAATAGTCCAAACATAAATAGTGTAAATATTGTGGCTTGTTGTTGCATATTCCACATTAGGATATGAAACAAGCAGAAACTGGAGACTAACAGTTTCTTAGCATTTTCAAAGTTTCTATTTAACATGATAGACATTTTGTGTAGAGGAATACATGTGAGTCGAGAGAAAAAAATCGCAACTATGCAACTCTGAGCAGTCTCTTTGCAAATTTGTAGGTTTTTGGTTTCATATGTTCACCCTAGCCAGAGAGAGTTGAGGATGATGAATAAGCACTCACCAGCACTTCCTGCTGCCCAGCTGAGAATGCCCCCCCCCGTGTCTGACTACAAATAGCTCCACCTGCTGCTACACTGTCATTTAAATAAGAAAACCAAGGTATGATATTTCATGCTGATTACCAAAATTATATCCACATTTGAACTCTGATTCATTCTTAACAATATTGTTTTTCTTTTTTGAATCATTTCAGCAACGCAATAAAAGTCATTTGAAGATGCAGAGGTGGGAGGTACTGAAAGTAAAAGAAATGGTACGGGGACAATAAAAGGAATAGCTCTCAAGGAGACAGAAGATGATCGACATTGTATGCAAATCTTTGAAGATCGTAGTCGACATGAAAGCAGGTAGGAGAGAAGGAACTGTAAGCAGAGAATTTATTATAAGAAATTATAAGACCTAACTGCCAATTGAGTACTGTGCTTAAATTAATGAAGTTGAGAGAAGCTAATCAGAACAATTAACATGAAAATATTTATAGAAAAGTGTTGTATCATCAAGGTGAATGATACACAGAGAAGAATGAGTGCTTAATATATTTATTCAGCACCTGTATCAGGTGCTAACGGATACATACAAAAAACATAGAAGATGATGATGCCAGTACCAAGTATGGCAGAATTGTGGTTCTACAGAAAGATGCTGAGGATACCATGGACAAAATATGTAAGCAATTTTAGAGGAAATAGAAATAAAAAAGGACACTTATCAGAAAGAGATAGCTGAAATTTCTAGGGTACATAATGAAGAAAGAGGGTTTGGAAAATCTGATACTCACAGGACAGTTTGAAGGTAAGAGACAGAGGAAAACAATTAACAAGACAACTTACAAGGAACTGATGTGGGCCAAATGGTGTATAGCCAAATGAAGTAAGATCAGTCTGAATATTAATCAGCTTAGTATCAACTTATTAATCAAATGTCGAAGTCCTTAATTGTAGACTATTTGAGGCTATGAGCCAGGCCATCTGGTAGTCTGCTGAACAGGTGCTAGCTACTCTACAACAAAAAGGCAGAGGGAAGCTGTGTTATGGCAGTCGGGATGCCAGGTCAAAGTGCTTTGAGACCTAGATTCTTATTTATAGTAATCAGAATTTAACCTCATTTTCATTGTTTTGGGAAATTCATTATTTAGCTAAATGTACCATGTAGCTTTGTGTCTGTTAACTCCATCAGTTTAATGTAGTGGAGGGGGGAATATCTAAAGATTTTTGTTAAAAACAAGGAAAAAATACTAAACTGTTATATGATATCTATCATCCTGTATGGGAGTGAGTGTTGGATAATCTCCTGAAAGATAAAGAACTGACTTGAGACAACAGAATTGCGGTTCTACAGAAGGATGCTGAGGATACCATGGACAAAATATGTAAGCAATTTTAGAGGAAATAGAAATAAAAAGGACACTTATCAGAAAGAGACAGCTGAAATTTCTAGGGTACATAGTGAAGAAAGAGGGTTTGGAAAATCTGATACTCACAGGACAGTTTGAAGGCAAGAGACAGAGGAAAACAGCACAAGGCATACTTAGGGAGATTAAGTAATTGGATGGCAGAATAAGGTTTTTTACAAGAAATAACAGAAAGACAAATTTTATTGAGAGCTACAAGGGGCAGGAAGTTGTGGAGAGTCATGATCACCAAGGTCCTGAAGGGGAATGGCACATAATAAAGAACATTAGTTATTTCTAAGTTCAAATGCAACACTTTCTGAATGTTTGCATCATTGAATAAAATTCATTTTCTACGTTGATTTTTACATCTTATCATTTCCTTTGAATGAAATTAGCTTTCTATCTTTATGAGAAAATGTCCGTCTATCTCAGACAGTCTTGATAATTCACACTATCAACCACTCTGCATAGACAATGAAAATGAGAAAATTTTAAGATAATGTTTTAATTACTGTAAAAAAAGCTAAAGAAATGACGTGAGTTGGCAAGTGTTCCTCACATTTAGTAAACTTGTAGGACACAGGGCCATAAAGCAAGAAATATGGGCAGAAAATTTTGGGGAGAGGTTGTCATCCTTGAAAAATTAGCATTTGAAATCTTAGTTTTTAGTTAGGCATTAACCAGTAGCCCCAGGGGGGTGATGATCTATCTTATAAGCCTGAGTGTTCTTTTTTAAAAACTTTTTACGTGATGTGGTTTTTAATCATTTTTGTTAATTGCCTTCACTGTTGGGAAATCAATTAACACCTGTTGGGTCATTTAATGTAAAAGATCAGTTTTTATTTGGTTATTTTCTTTATTTTATCCAAAGTCAAACATATCAATCTTATTGCATAAATATAATGAATTAACAATTAATGTTAAGTGTTTCACTATTAATTACGCCCAAGAACATTTTTCACATCTGTAAAATAAACACGGAAATTTTTACATGGATTTTTAAAATCTGACATATTTTATCATGATGGTTACCATGGTCTAATTTGTAGACAAAACCCAATCATGGAAAAGGCTTCAGGAGTAAACCCTGAAAACAAATCCAGAGATGGAGTCCCTAAGACAGTCTGATGTTATGTTCAACTTCATTCTAGCAACACTTGCAATGATGCCAGTACCAAGTTGTATTGGACTCTACCTTTCTCTTGGACAACATTGGTGTCATGGAAAGGGGAGACATGCTGCATGGGCAACTGCCGATCTCTCATAAAACCCTGTGTCCTGGAGACGACACTCCAGCATTGCCTCACTGTGACAGCAAACCATGGGAAGCAACTGTCTACTGATGGGAGGATTCTGAAGGTTTTTCTCTACAGGGAACTGAACACTGACAAGAGGGAACAAGGATGACCTCATCTTCATTTTAAGGACATTGGACATGAGGGTGATAGACATGGACATTGAGAGGTGGGAAGATGTCACCAACAATTACACATGCTGTAGATGCAATTTACACCAAGGGAGGAGAGAAGGAACGGAGGTTTGCCACCTCCGTTTCTTCTCTCCTCAAAGGAAAGAAAACAACACAGTGACAGATGCAGATCCATGATCTCTTGAGACCACTGCATGCCACATATACATATATAATTGGTAAGGGCACATTTCAGAGATAGGAGTAGTTTGCCGAATGGAAAAAGGAATAAAGGTTTGATTCCTATCAGAAGGCACATTTTTCTTTCAGACTTTTCAATCTAGGCTGATTGATATTTTTTATAGTTTAATGTTACAGAATGCAGAGGTCAGCCCAGGATAGCAAATTACTGACCAGAAAACTCACGGGTGAGGAATTCTGACAGTGATGGACTGCCTTTGTCTGAGTTTTGAATATAAGACCAAAATGACATGAATTTGGCAGAGGGCCACAAATCTTTGAAGAGTTGACATGTTTTCTGCATCCAGATTCAATAGAGAGGCCAGCTTGCATATTACTAAATGCTAAGCCAGTAGGTGGGTATGTGTTCCCCTGAAGATCTTTCTCTCGCTACCTCATAGAATCAATGCTCTTACGTCTGTCCCTCTTGTATAATAAAGCAAATATGAAAAAGAAATTGTGCTTTGTTGATACAGTCTATGAAGTGGCCTTGGGCTTTGCAGGATTGAAGTCAATGGCAACAAAAAACATACAGGAGATAAAAACAAAGACAAATATAGGCCCCCTAAAAAATAACATTTAAAATTTCTACAAATTTTCTTTTTAATTTTTTTACATATCAAACACTAATAATTTTCAAGTAATGAATATCAAATGAGAGCTTCATATTTTGGAGCAATGGTTCACTTCCTTTATGAGTGATAAGAGGTTTTATCCATATTGACAATTTCAAACAGGTTCCTCATGTTTAATTAATATAATTTTGTTATACTCTGCTGCAAATTAGATCTCTTTCTGATTCATGTCAGCTGGATGTGAATGCTAAGAAAGCAAAATCCAAAATAAAAAAGTTTTCTTCTGTGCAGGGACTCCAAGCATCACACCCGCCCCCACAAAACAAACCCTCACAAAAATCTAAAATACAACAAAAAAATATGCCAATCACAAGCATTGTAGTGGTGATTTTGAATGCGGGCAGTGTTGGTAAGGCTGGAGCTGATGCATTTGGCAGGTTGATTGGCTGAAATCATGGTGGTGAGCTTCAGTACTCAACAACTCAACATTACCACCAAAGATAAAAGTACAGGAGCCACTATATTTGCCTTTAAGAAAGCAGCTCAAAAATGACTGGCACAGAATCTGGCCCAACATACCAGCAGGTTCTCAAGGTCACTGTATGGATATAGAAAGTGATTATCTTCCTTTAGTGACGTCACACCATACAGTGACGAAAGCATCAGTCTAATATGCCTCTACAGTAACTTACAAATACATGATGTTGTTTACCTTTGGGAATATATCTTTCCCAGATAAGGAAGAATCTCCAGCTCAATTTTGGGAAAACCTAAAACTTGCTGGTTCCCATTTGTGGAATATATCCTTGTTTGGGACATAGATGAATCCAGTCTCTTTGAATCTGGAATCCTAAAAATGACTTCTCCAGACACAGGAGTATCTCCATGTTATATGTAAGGTCCTTCCTTTTTGTTTCTCCTTACACTTTGCTGTGTAGATAAATGTGATATATTATTCTCCACATGGGACACACGTGTATATATTGTTTTGTGTTTATTTCTCTGAGTACATTACATGTTTGTCATTCTTTTTCCTTTCAGTCATTCCATTCCATCTGTGAAGTATGGTGTTATTATATCAGAAATATAATAATGCCATACTGGAGGAAATACAAACTGGAGAATAAATCTTTCTATCATAGCCCTTCCATTACATCACCATCATGATTCCAATCACACAACCTGCCAAGCACATCAACTCGAAGCCTTACAAACACTACCCACATTCAAAATCACCACAGTTTTCCAACACTGAGAAATTTTGCTTGCATTCACTTTATCAGCGGATAGAAAAGAATTTTATAGTCACAATTGTTATCTTCTTTTCACTTCATTGGTGGTACTGTTCTTTCTTTTGATCTCCGGTGCTACCAACACATTATAACAATTTTAATTGATATGATACAACTATTTTATTTCTTTTTCACTGCATTATGTCTGTAACATTGCTAAATAAACAAAATATTTTGGTCCAATTCAAATAAAGACCAGCCATTTTCCTTATAACACAGAGTTAAGAAAGAAGAGACGGAGCTGTGCTGTTCCAAATTGCATTAGTGAAAAAGGAAACTGGAATCTAAAACTTAGAAAATATTTGAAATGAAGATCTACAGAATGATAAAGAAATCTTCCACTCTCTTTTGGATTTATTCATATTATAAATTTGGAAGAGTTTGTTTATCTGTTCAATACACATGACAAATACATTTTATTTAAAGACCTTAAATTTGGTATGTGCACATTGAACCCAGGGAAGAGTTAAAGGTTAAGAAATGGTTCAACATGAGAAAAATGGGATGTTGTCTGCTTCTGTTAAAGAGTTATCCTTTGTCATCAACAATTACAATTTGTAACCATTCAATTTAAGACTATAATTTCTTTTTTACTATTAAGATCCTGACAATAAAAATATCTGTATCCTTTGAAAAAATTTAATGGAACAATTTCCCTCTCAAAAATAAATTTTCTACTTTTCATAGTATTTTTTTCATTGTAAACTTATCAGAAACAAATGGATTTTTTTTTCTTTGAGATTAGTAACTGTATATATATATATATATATATATATATATATATATATATATATATATATATATATATATATATATATATATACATACTTTAAATGTTATTTTTAGTAGATATTCATAATGGAAATAGATGTGAGTTTTTTTTAAATTTTTAAACAGTGTGTATCACATCTATTGGATTGCACACTTAAAATGATAAATAGAACCTTGCTATGCCCTGATGTTCTCTGTGACCGAGCTGTCTAAAGAACACTGGATCAAACAGTGGTTTCATCTGCAAAGTGGGACACTTCCAGAAAACCCATTTTCTTTATTAAGTTTTCTCAAGTTCATAGGCTGGTAGACAATAAGTTAAAAAGAAAAAAACAACAACAACTGAATCAATTTCAAAGATTCGTATCCACAAAGAAATAACGTTTGAAGTAATAATGTCGGATTTAGAAGAAATTCATTAATTCTTTAGAAATTGCTATATAAGAATATTTTAGAATTGATTTTTATTAATCCAACAGAGTTTTTACCAATTTAAACATTATTTTTAGTGGATACTTATATTTGATAAAAATCTGCTGGATTAATAAAAAATTAATTCTAAAATTCTTTTATATACCATTGGATATGAAACTATGTGCAGATACGAAAAACACCAAGAGATCTATCACAGAGGAAATTTAGCTTGAAAGCATGAAATTGGTTTCACCTGACTGTTCTTCATGGCCAAGTTGTAAGGCATACAGGGCTAAACAGTACCCCCGCTGCTCTGATGCACACTGGTTCAATTCATGCTAAAGTGTGCAAATTTTTCTTTAATAGGATTTCTTGAACATTCAGGCTAGTAGGGGAAAATAAATAAATAAAAAAATGGAGCGTTTACTCATATACGAGAAATCCACTAAAAACAATGGTTATGGTGATTATATATATATATATATATATATATATATATATATATATATATATATATATATGTGTATAAATAACAGTCCACCACTATGGCTGGTGTTGATAGAACTTAAACTTGAATAATTAACAATGTATAAATGAAGAGTATAAATGAAGCATTTAATTATATATTTCATTTTTCACTTTTGTATGTGACTAATTTTTCTGTATTTTATCATATTTTAAGTTTTCACTTGTATTTTCAATTTAGTTTATAACCAGAAAAAGCACAAATGTTGTCTGTTGAGGCTTCATCCCAAAATCATAATTTTTTTTTTCAACATATAATTTATAGTTGTTAACAACTGTTTGATAAAATGTCTAGGAAATAAATTTAAAAAAAGCTAAAAATATTGAAGTTTTAAAAATGAATAAAATACAAAAACAAATTAGTTAAATTTTACTTTAATTTTCATAAAAAAACAACTTTATTTTTATTTAAATATTTTGCTTAAATCATTTTGAATAATTTTCCCACTCTGAATTTTTCCTAGTTTTACCTTTCCAATGTCAAAGCTAATAACCCTTGAAGACAAATTAAAAACTTTCAAATCAGCAGATATCTGTTCTTTTGTAGCCTCTAGTCAATAAAACTTAAACACATTATCAAAATATTTGCCCCAAGTTTGGCTGACCATTTCTGTATCATCAATCCCTTTTCACTTTGTTGTATTTTAAGAAGAGATTTAATCAATTTTGACCCCATTTTGTCCTTCACCCCCCAAAATTCACAGACTACCAAAAACAGTTTTATATATAGAATTGGTAACTGTGTGCCATTCTGTCACCAGTCCTTTTATTCCATTTATTTATTTTCTGATTTTGCATATTGAATGGAAGTGAATGAACATCAAAATATGGACAAAATCAAATACATTTCTTGATTCTTCAAATATTTCTGACCCTCCAAACATGCTCTTCACAACTATCTATTGTGTGTGTTCTAAAATGTATACAAAAACAAACTTACCAAGGGATACGCTAGTTTGTATGCACACACTTAAGCATATATGCATACTAAAATTATCATGCAAACTTCGATGTGTGTACATGAAGCAATAAAAATGGACACTATATGTATGCATATGCATGTTTGTATACATACAGAGCCAAGTAGATATGCTTATACATATCTTTTCAAAGTCAATTTCCCTCTTATTGTAATCAGTATTCAAGTTTGTTTAATCATTCTCTTGGCTCCAATCCTTATTTGTTTCAAGTTATTTGGGAACAGTGCCCAGTGAAAGACACTCATAATTCATAAGTTTTGACATATGCAAACCAGGTTTTCCTAGGTTTTCAGTTTTTACTCTTTTTCTTTATATCTGAATAAACAAAATTCATAACAAATTACTTCTTTTAGAAAACTAAACTCTTTCTATAAAAGCAGGGAAACAACTTGTAAAAGTGTCTTCAATGAAATGCTCAACAATAAAGTTTTAATTTGTATTTAAATTGATATTTGCATTCACTGGTCTTGCAAAACTTGCAGCCCAAAAAGCACTGTTATATTCTTCTTAACATAGGAAGATTGCAAAAAGACTGCAAAAGGCTTTTATTTACATTTGTGATCTGCATCGTTTACAAACAACAACAATAATAGCTATATGGATGTGTGAACAATGGGGTCGTTATTGACATTGAAAATGGAATTAGCATGTTGAGTTCAAATTCCAGCCAGAGCCGTTGAGTTTGATTTCATACAAATATCGTTGGAAATGTGCAAATCCATCTCTCCTCCCTCCAGATATGGGTTAGATAGTAGGGTAGACTGGGTTTTCTAGCTTTGATTGGCAGTCTAGGAGAAAGACAATTATGAATTCAAAACCATTTGAGTATGGGGCTAGAATTTTCCTTCCATAAAAATGTACTTATTATCAAAAACCACAGCAGTAACCCCTAATGCAATGACACTTTGGACCTATACAACATAAGAGTTTACAGGATTAACATAAACAAAATACATAATTGAAACTGAAATTAAAATAAAGGAAATACTATTTGAGAAGTCAATCATAACTGATAATATTTCATGTAAAAATTTAAAAAAATATTACTAATATTTTTTTACAATCATTAATCAAGACACTAGTATGCGGGGATTTACAGGGAGTGAAACTGGGAGAAAAGACTGAGTATAGGAAGGTCAAAAGATGAATAGAATTCAAGAAGACAGAAGATGGCAGTTGACATCACATTTAAATTTTTGAAGATTTTAGTTATCAGGGAAGCAAGTAAATGAAAGAGAGTTCCACAGGTGGGAAGTGTGAGAAAAGTGGCAGTTGCATTTCACTATTTCAACAGTAAAAGGGTCGGATGTAAATGGACGTAAAGTAGCATGCTTAACATTTAGCACTTTGTATCATTTATAAATATTACTTCCCCTTTTACTGTATATGGAATCCCCTCAAAATATAGTCTTTTCTATAATAGTTCTATATATTTGAAATTGCAGTAGCCTGGCTCTTATTGTCAGTCAAGATTGTTTTAGGTGTAGCCAAAGGAGGACATGACTACACAATACATGATTGCCTAACCATGTATAACGCATGGCACATGTCTGACTTAACATTTAGCACTTTGCATCATTTATAAATATTACTTCCCCTTTTACTGTATGTGGAATCCCCTCAAAATATAGTCTTTTCTATAATAGTACTATATATTTGAAATTGCAGTAGCCTGGCTCTTATTGTCAGTCAAGATTGTATTAGTTGTTGCCAAAGAAGGACATGACTACACAATACATGATTGCCTAACCATGTATAACGCATGGCACATGACTGACTTAACATTTAGCACTTTGCATCATTTATAAATATTACTTCCCCCTTTTACTGTATATGGAATCCCCTCAAAATATAGTCTTTTCTATAATAGTACTATATATTTGAAATTGCAGTAGCCTGGCTCTTATTGTCAGTCAAGATTGTATTAGTTGTTGCCAAAGAAGGACATGACTACACAATACATGATTGCCTAACCATGTATAACGCATGGCACATGACTGACTTAACATTTAGCACTTTGCATCATTTATAAATATTACTTCCCCTTTTACTGTATATGGAATCCCCTCAAAATATAGTCTTTTCTATAATAGTACTATATATTTGAAATTGCACTAGCCTGGCTCTTATTGTCAGTCAAGATTGTATTAGTTGTTGGCAAAGAAGGACATGACTACACAATACATGATTGCCTAACCATGTATAACGCATGGCACATGACTGACTTAACATTTAGCACTTTGCATCATTTATAAATATTACTTCCCCCTTTTACTGTATATGGAATCCCCTCAAAATATAGTCTTTTCTATAATAGTACTATATATTTGAAATTGCACTAGCCTGGCTCTTATTGTCAGTCAAGATTGTATTAGTTGTTGCCAAAGAAGGACATGACTACACAATACATGATTGCCTAACCATGTATAACGCATGGCACATGACTGACTTAACATTTAGCACTTTGCATCATTTATAAATATTACTTCCCCTTTTACTGTATATGGAATCCCCTCAAAATATAGTCTTTCTATAATAGTACTATATATTTGAAATTGCAGTAGCCTGGCTCTTATTGTCAGTCAAGATTGTATTAGTTGTTGCCAAAGAAGGACATGACTACACAATACATGATTGCCTAACCATGTATAACGCATGGCACATGACTGACTTAACATTTAGCACTTTGCATCATTTATAAATATTACTTCCCCTTTTACTGTATATGGAATCCCCTCAAAATATAGTCTTTTCTATAATAGTACTATATATTTGAAATTGCAGTAGCCTGGCTCTTATTGTCAGTCAAGATTGTATTAGTTGTTGCCAAAGAAGGACATGACTACACAATACCTGATTGCCTAACCATGTATAACGCATGGCACATGACTGACTTAACATTTAGCACTTTGCATCATTTATAAATATTACTTCCCCCTTTTACTGTATATGGAATCCCCTCAAAATATAGTCTTTTCTATAATAGTACTATATATTTGAAATTGCAGTAGCCTGGCTCTTATTGTCAGTCAAGATTGTATTAGTTGTTGCCAAAGAAGGACATGACTACACAATACATGATTGCCTAACCATGTATAACGCATGGCACATGACTGACTTAACATTTAGCACTTTGCATCATTTATAAATATTACTTCCCCTTTTACTGTATATGGAATCCCCTCAAAATATAGTCTTTTCTATAATAGTACTATATATTTGAAATTGCAGTAGCCTGGCTCTTATTGTCAGTCAAGATTGTATTAGTTGTTGCCAAAGAAGGACATGACTACACAATACATGATTGCCTAACAATGTATAACGCATGGCACATGACTGACTTAACATTTAGCACTTTGCATCATTTATAAATATTACTTCCCCCTTTTACTGTATATGGAATCCCCTCAAAATATAGTCTTTCTATAATAGTACTATATATTTGAAATTGCAGTAGCCTGGCTCTTATTGTCAGTCAAGATTGTATTAGTTGTTGCCAAAGAAGGACATGACTACACAATACATGATTGCCTAACCATGTATAACGCATGGCACATGACTGACTTAACATTTAGCACTTTGCATCATTTATAAATATTACTTCCCCTTTTACTGTATATGGAATCCCCTCAAAATATAGTCTTTTCTATAATAGTACTATATATTTGAAATTGCAGTAGCCTGGCTCTTATTGTCAGTCAAGATTGTATTAGTTGTTGCCAAAGAAGGACATGACTACACAATACATGATTGCCTAACCATGTATAACGCATGGCACATGACTGACTTAACATTTAGCACTTTGCATCATTTATAAATATTACTTCCCCCTTTTACTGTATATGGAATCCCCTCAAAATATAGTCTTTTCTATAATAGTACTATATATTTGAAATTGCAGTAGCCTGGCTCTTATTGTCAGTCAAGATTGTATTAGTTGTTGCCAAAGAAGGACATGACTACACAATACATGATTGCCTAACCATGTATAACGCATGGCACATGACTGACTTAACATTTAGCACTTTGCATCATTTATAAATATTACTTCCCCTTTTACTGTATATGGAATCCCCTCAAAATATAGTCTTTTCTATAATAGTACTATATATTTGAAATTGCAGTAGCCTGGCTCTTATTGTCAGTCAAGATTGTATTAGTTGTTGCCAAAGAAGGACATGACTACACAATACATGATTGCCTAACCATGTATAACGCATGGCACATGACTGACTTAACATTTAGCACTTTGCATCATTTATAAATATTACTTCCCCCTTTTACTGTATATGGAATCCCCTCAAAATATAGTCTTTTCTATAATAGTACTATATATTTGAAATTGCAGTAGCCTGGCTCTTATTGTCAGTCAAGATTGTATTAGTTGTTGCCAAAGAAGGACATGACTACACAATACATGATTGCCTAACCATGTATAACGCATGGCACATGACTGACTTAACATTTAGCACTTTGCATCATTTATAAATATTACTTCCCCTTTTACTGTATATGGAATCCCCTCAAAATATAGTCTTTTCTATAATAGTACTATATATTTGAAATTGCAGTAGCCTGGCTCTTATTGTCAGTCAAGATTGTATTAGTTGTTGCCAAAGAAGGACATGACTACACAATACATGATTGCCTAACCATGTATAACGCATGGCACATGACTGACTTAACATTTAGCACTTTGCATCATTTATAAATATTACTTCCCCCTTTTACTGTATATGGAATCCCCTCAAAATATAGTCTTTTCTATAATAGTACTATATATTTGAAATTGCAGTAGCCTGGCTCTTATTGTCAGTCAAGATTGTATTAGTTGTTGCCAAAGAAGGACATGACTACACAATACCTGATTGCCTAACCATGTATAACGCATGGCACATGACTGACTTAACATTTAGCACTTTGCATCATTTATAAATATTACTTCCCCCTTTTACTGTATATGGAATCCCCTCAAAATATAATCTTTTCTATAATAGTACTATATATTTGAAATTGCAGTAGCCTGGCTCTTATTGTCAGTCAAGATTGTATTAGTTGTTGCCAAAGAAGGACATGACTACACAATACATGATTGCCTAACCATGTATAACGCATGGCACATGACTGACTTAACATTTAGCACTTTGCATCATTTATAAATATTACTTCCCCTTTTACTGTATATGGAATCCCCTCAAAATATAGTCTTTTCTATAATAGTACTATATATTTGAAATTGCAGTAGCCTGGCTCTTATTGTCAGTCAAGATTGTATTAGTTGTTGCCAAAGAAGGACATGACTACACAATACATGATTGCCTAACCATGTATAACGCATGGCACATGACTGACTTAACATTTAGCACTTTGCATCATTTATAAATATTACTTCCCCCTTTTACTGTATATGGAATCCCCTCAAAATATAGTCTTTTCTATAATAGTACTATATATTTGAAATTGCAGTAGCCTGGCTCTTATTGTCAGTCAAGATTGTATTAGTTGTTGCCAAAGAAGGACATGACTACACAATACATGATTGCCTAACCATGTATAACGCATGGCACATGACTGACTTAACATTTAGCACTTTGCATCATTTATAAATATTATTTCCCTTTTAATGTATATGGAATCCCCTCAAAATATAGTCTTTTCTATAATAGTACTATATATTTGAAATTGCAGTAGCCTGGCTCTTATTGTCAGTCAAGATTGTATTAGTTGTTGCCAAAGAAGGACATGACTACACAATACATGATTGCCTAACCATGTATAACGCATGGCACATGACTGACTTAACATTTAGCACTTTGCATCATTTATAAATATTACTTCCCCCTTTTACTGTATATGGAATCCCCTCAAAATATAGTCTTTTCTATAATAGTACTATATATTTGAAATTGCACTAGCCTGGCTCTTATTGTCAGTCAAGATTGTATTAGTTGTTGCCAAAGAAGGACATGACTACACAATACATGATTGCCTAACCATGTATAACGCATGGCACATGACTGACTTAACATTTAGCACTTTGCATCATTTATAAATATTACTTCCCCTTTTACTGTATATGGAATCCCCTCAAAATATAGTCTCTTCTATAATAGTACTATATATTTGAAATTGCAGTAGCCTGGCTCTTATTGTCAGTCAAGATTGTATTAGTTGTTGCCAAAGAAGGACATGACTACACAATACATGATTGCCTAACCATGTATAACGCATGGCACATGACTGACTTAACATTTAGCACTTTGCATCATTTATAAATATTACTTCCCCTTTTACTGTATATGGAATCCCCTCAAAATATAGTCTTTTCTATAATAGTACTATATATTTGAAATTGCAGTAGCCTGGCTCTTATTGTCAGTCAAGATTGTATTAGTTGGTGCCAAAGAAGGACATGACTACACAATACATGATTGCCTAACCATGTATAACGCATGGCACATGACTGACTTAACATTTAGCACTTTGCATCATTTATAAATATTACTTCCCCTTTTACTGTATATGGAATCCCCTCAAAATATAGTCTCTTCTATAATAGTACTATATATTTGAAATTGCAGTAGCCTGGCTCTTATTGTCAGTCAAGATTGTATTAGTTGTTGCCAAAGAAGGACATGACTACACAATACATAATTGCCTAACCATGTATAACGCATGGCACATGACTGACTTAACATTTAGCACTTTGCATCATTTATAAATATTACTTCCCCCTTTTACTGTATATGGAATCCCCTCAAAATATAGTCTTTTCTATAATAGTACTATATATTTGAAATTGCAGTAGCCTGGCTCTTATTGTCAGTCAAGATTGTATTAGTTGTTGCCAAAGAAGGACATGACTACACAATACATGATTGCCTAACCATGTATAACGCATGGCACATGACTGACTTAACATTTAGCACTTTGCATCATTTATAAATATTACTTCCCCCTTTTACTGTATATGGAATCCCCTCAAAATATAGTCTTTTCTATAATAGTACTATATATTTGAAATTGCAGTAGCCTGGCTCTTATTGTCAGTCAAGATTGTATTAGTTGTTGCCAAAGAAGGACATGACTACACAATACATGATTGCCTAACCATGTATAACGCATGGCACATGACTGACTTAACATTTAGCACTTTGCATCATTTATAAATATTACTTCCCCTTTTACTGTATATGGAATCCCCTCAAAATATAGTCTTTACTATAATAGTACTATATATTTGAAATTGCAGTAGCCTGGCTCTTATTGTCAGTCAAGATTGTATTAGTTGTTGCCAAAGAAGGACATGACTACACAATACATGATTGCCTAACCATGTATAACGCATGGCACATGACTGACTTAACATTTAGCACTTTGCATCATTTATAAATATTACTTCCCCCTTTTACTGTATATGGAATCCCCTCAAAATATAGTCTTTTCTATAATAGTACTATATATTTGAAATTGCACTAGCCTGGCTCTTATTGTCAGTCAAGATTGTATTAGTTGTTGTCAAAGAAGGACATGACTACACAATACATGATTGCCTAACCATGTATAACGCATGGCACATGACTGACTTAACATTTAGCACTTTGCATCATTTATAAATATTACTTCCCCCTTTTACTGTATATGGAATCCCCTCAAAATATAGTCTTTTCTATAATAGTACTATATATTTGAAATTGCAGTAGCCTGGCTCTTATTGTCAGTCAAGATTGTATTAGTTGTTGCCAAAGAAGGACATGACTACACAATACATGATTGCCTAACCATGTATAACGCATGGCACATGACTGACTTAACATTTAGCACTTTGCATCATTTATAAATATTACTTCCCCTTTTACTGTATATGGAATCCCCTCAAAATATAGTCTTTTCTATAATAGTACTATATATTTGAAATTGCAGTAGCCTGGCTCTTATTGTCAGTCAAGATTGTATTAGTTGTTGCCAAAGAAGGACATGACTACACAATACATGATTGCCTAACCATGTATAACGCATGGCACATGACTGACTTAACATTTAGCACTTTGCATCATTTATAAATATTACTTCCCCCTTTTACTGTATATGGAATCCCCTCAAAATATAGTCTTTTCTATAATAGTACTATATATTTGAAATTGCAGTAGCCTGGCTCTTATTGTCAGTCAAGATTGTATTAGTTGTTGCCAAAGAAGGACATGACTACACAATACATGATTGCCTAACCATGTATAACGCATGGCACATGACTGACTTAACATTTAGCACTTTGCATCATTTATAAATATTACTTCCCCTTTTACTGTATATAGAATCCCCTCAAAATATAGTCTTTTCTATAATAGTACTATATATTTGAAATTGCAGTAGCCTGGCTCTTATTGTCAGTCAAGATTGTATTAGTTGTTGCCAAAGAAGGACATGACTACACAATACATGATTGCCTAACCATGTATAACGCATGGCACATGACTGACTTAACATTTAGCACTTTGCATCATTTATAAATATTACTTCCCCCTTTTACTGTATATGGAATCCCCTCAAAATATAGTCTTTTCTATAATAGTACTATATATTTGAAATTGCACTAGCCTGGCTCTTATTGTCAGTCAAGATTGTATTAGTTGTTGCCAAAGAAGGACATGACTACACAATACATGATTGCCTAACCATGTATAACGCATGGCACATGACTGACTTAACATTTAGCACTTTGCATCATTTATAAATATTACTTCCCCCTTTTACTGTATATGGAATCCCCTCAAAATATAGTCTTTTCTATAATAGTACTATATATTTGAAATTGCAGTAGCCTGGCTCTTATTGTCAGTCAAGATTGTATTAGTTGTTGCCAAAGAAGGACATGACTACACAATACATGATTGCCTAACCATGTATAACGCATGGCACATGACTGACTTAACATTTAGCACTTTGCATCATTTATAAATATTACTTCCCCCTTTTACTGTATATGGAATCCCCTCAAAATATAGTCTTTTCTATAATAGTACTATATATTTGAAATTGCAGTAGCCTGGCTCTTATTGTCAGTCAAGATTGTATTAGTTGTTGCCAAAGAAGGACATGACTACACAATACATGATTGCCTAACCATGTATAATGCATGGCACATGACTGACTTAACATTTAGCACTTTGCATCATTTATAAATATTACTTCCCCCTTTTACTGTATATGGAATCCCCTCAAAATATAGTCTTTTCTATAATAGTACTATATATTTGAAATTGCAGTAGCCTGGCTCTTATTGTCAGTCAAGATTGTATTAGTTGTTGCCAAAGAAGGACATGACTACACAATACATGATTGCCTAACCATGTATAACGCATGGCACATGACTGACTTAACATTTAGCACTTTGCATCATTTATAAATATTACTTCCCCCTTTTACTGTATATGGAATCCCCTCAAAATATAGTCTTTTCTATAATAGTACTATATATTTGAAATTGCAGTAGCCTGGCTCTTATTGTCAGTCAAGATTGTATTAGTTGTTGCCAAAGAAGGACATGACTACACAATACATGATTGCCTAACCATGTATAATGCATGGCACATGACTGACTTAACATTTAGCACTTTGCATCATTTATAAATATTACTTCCCCCTTTTACTGTATATGGAATCCCCTCAAAATATAGTCTTTTCTATAATAGTACTATATATTTGAAATTGCAGTAGCCTGGCTCTTATTGTCAGTCAAGATTGTATTAGTTGTTGCCAAAGAAGGACATGACTACACAATACATGATTGCCTAACCATGTATAACGCATGGCACATGACTGACTTAACATTTAGCACTTTGCATCATTTATAAATATTACTTCCCCTTTTACTGTATATGGAATCCCCTCAAAATATAGTCTTTTCTATAATAGTACTATATATTTGAAATTGCACTAGCCTGGCTCTTATTGTCAGTCAAGATTGTATTAGTTGTTGCCAAAGAAGGACATGACTACACAATACATGATTGCCTAACCATGTATAACGCATGGCACATGACTGACTTAACATTTAGCACTTTGCATCATTTATAAATATTACTTCCCCTTTTACTGTATATGGAATCCCCTCAAAATATAGTCTTTTCTATAATAGTACTATATATTTGAAATTGCAGTAGCCTGGCTCTTATTGTCAGTCAAGATTGTATTAGTTGTTGCCAAAGAAGGACATGACTACACAATACATGATTGCCTAACCATGTATAACGCATGGCACATGACTGACTTAACATTTAGCACTTTGCATCATTTATAAATATTACTTCCCCTTTTACTGTATATGGAATCCCCTCAAAATATAGTCTTTTCTATAATAGTACTATATATTTGAAATTGCACTAGCCTGGCTCTTATTGTCAGTCAAGATTGTATTAGTTGTTGCCAAAGAAGGACATGACTACACAATACATGATTGCCTAACCATGTATAACGCATGGCACATGACTGACTTAACATTTAGCACTTTGCATCATTTATAAATATTACTTCCCCTTTTACTGTATATGGAATCCCCTCAAAATATAGTCTTTTCTATAATAGTACTATATATTTGAAATTGCAGTAGCCTGGCTCTTATTGTCAGTCAAGATTGTATTAGTTGTTGCCAAAGAAGGACATGACTACACAATACATGATTGCCTAACCATGTATAACGCATGGCACATGACTGACTTAACATTTAGCACTTTGCATCATTTATAAATATTACTTCCCCTTTTACTGTATATGGAATCCCCTCAAAATATAGTCTTTTCTATAATAGTACTATATATTTGAAATTGCACTAGCCTGGCTCTTATTGTCAGTCAAGATTGTATTAGTTGTTGCCAAAGAAGGACATGACTACACAATACATGATTGCCTAACCATGTATAACGCATGGCACATGACTGACTTAACATTTAGCACTTTGCATCATTTATAAATATTACTTCCCCTTTTACTGTATATGGAATCCCCTCAAAATATAGTCTTTTCTATAATAGTACTATATATTTGAAATTGCAGTAGCCTGGCTCTTATTGTCAGTCAAGATTGTATTAGTTGTTGCCAAAGAAGGACATGACTACACAATACATGATTGCCTAACCATGTATAACGCATGGCACATGACTGACTTAACATTTAGCACTTTGCATCATTTATAAATATTACTTCCCCCTTTTACTGTATATGGAATCCCCTCAAAATATAGTCTTTTCTATAATAGTACTATATATTTGAAATTGCACTAGCCTGGCTCTTATTGTCAGTCAAGATTGTATTAGTTGTTGCCAAAGAAGGACATGACTACACAATACATGATTGCCTAACCATGTATAACGCATGGCACATGACTGACTTAACATTTAGCACTTTGCATCATTTATAAATATTACTTCCCCCTTTTACTGTATATGGAATCCCCTCAAAATATAGTCTTTTCTATAATAGTACTATATATTTGAAATTGCAGTAGCCTGGCTCTTATTGTCAGTCAAGATTGTATTAGTTGTTGCCAAAGAAGGACATGACTACACAATACATGATTGCCTAACCATGTATAACGCATGGCACATGACTGACTTAACATTTAGCACTTTGCATCATTTATAAATATTACTTCCCCCTTTTACTGTATATGGAATCCCCTCAAAATATAGTCTTTTCTATAATAGTACTATATATTTGAAATTGCAGTAGCCTGGCTCTTATTGTCAGTCAAGATTGTATTAGTTGTTGCCAAAGAAGGACATGACTACACAATACATGATTGCCTAACCATGTATAACGCATGGCACATGACTGACTTAACATTTAGCACATTGCATCATTTATAAATATTACTTCCCCCTTTTACTGTATATGGAATCCCCTCAAAATATAGTCTTTTCTATAATAGTACTATATATTTGAAATTGCAGTAGCCTGGCTCTTATTGTCAGTCAAGATTGTATTAGTTGTTGCCAAAGAAGGACATGACTACACAATACATGATTGCCTAACCATGTATAACGCATGGCACATGACTGACTTAACATTTAGCACTTTGCATCATTTATAAATATTACTTCCCCTTTTACTGTATATGGAATCCCCTCAAAATATAGTCTTTTCTATAATAGTACTATATATTTGAAATTGCACTAGCCTGGCTCTTATTGTCAGTCAAGATTGTATTAGTTGTTGCCAAAGAAGGACATGACTACACAATACATGATTGCCTAACCATGTATAACGCATGGCACATGACTGACTTAACATTTAGCACTTTGCATCATTTATAAATATTACTTCCCCTTTTACTGTATATGGAATCCCCTCAAAATATAGTCTTTTCTATAATAGTACTATATATTTGAAATTGCAGTAGCCTGGCTCTTATTGTCAGTCAAGATTGTATTAGTTGTTGCCAAAGAAGGACATGACTACACAATACATGATTGCCTAACCATGTATAACGCATGGCACATGACTGACTTAACATTTAGCACTTTGCATCATTTATAAATATTACTTCCCCTTTTACTGTATATGGAATCCCCTCAAAATATAGTCTTTTCTATAATAGTACTATATATTTGAAATTGCACTAGCCTGGCTCTTATTGTCAGTCAAGATTGTATTAGTTGTTGCCAAAGAAGGACATGACTACACAATACATGATTGCCTAACCATGTATAACGCATGGCACATGACTGACTTAACATTTAGCACTTTGCATCATTTATAAATATTACTTCCCCTTTTACTGTATATGGAATCCCCTCAAAATATAGTCTTTTCTATAATAGTACTATATATTTGAAATTGCAGTAGCCTGGCTCTTATTGTCAGTCAAGATTGTATTAGTTGTTGCCAAAGAAGGACATGACTACACAATACATGATTGCCTAACCATGTATAACGCATGGCACATGACTGACTTAACATTTAGCACTTTGCATCATTTATAAATATTACTTCCCCTTTTACTGTATATGGAATCCCCTCAAAATATAGTCTTTTCTATAATAGTACTATATATTTGAAATTGCACTAGCCTGGCTCTTATTGTCAGTCAAGATTGTATTAGTTGTTGCCAAAGAAGGACATGACTACACAATACATGATTGCCTAACCATGTATAACGCATGGCACATGACTGACTTAACATTTAGCACTTTGCATCATTTATAAATATTACTTCCCCTTTTACTGTATATGGAATCCCCTCAAAATATAGTCTTTTCTATAATAGTACTATATATTTGAAATTGCAGTAGCCTGGCTCTTATTGTCAGTCAAGATTGTATTAGTTGTTGCCAAAGAAGGACATGACTACACAATACATGATTGCCTAACCATGTATAACGCATGGCACATGACTGACTTAACATTTAGCACTTTGCATCATTTATAAATATTACTTCCCCTTTTACTGTATATGGAATCCCCTCAAAATATAGTCTTTTCTATAATAGTACTATATATTTGAAATTGCACTAGCCTGGCTCTTATTGTCAGTCAAGATTGTATTAGTTGTTGCCAAAGAAGGACATGACTACACAATACATGATTGCCTAACCATGTATAACGCATGGCACATGACTGACTTAACATTTAGCACTTTGCATCATTTATAAATATTACTTCCCCCTTTTACTGTATATGGAATCCCCTCAAAATATAGTCTTTTCTATAATAGTACTATATATTTGAAATTGCAGTAGCCTGGCTCTTATTGTCAGTCAAGATTGTATTAGTTGTTGCCAAAGAAGGACATGACTACACAATACATGATTGCCTAACCATGTATAACGCATGGCACATGACTGACTTAACATTTAGCACTTTGCATCATTTATAAATATTACTTCCCCCTTTTACTGTATATGGAATCCCCTCAAAATATAGTCTTTTCTATAATAGTACTATATATTTGAAATTGCACTAGCCTGGCTCTTATTGTCAGTCAAGATTGTATTAGTTGTTGCCAAAGAAGGACATGACTACACAATACCTGATTGCCTAACCATGTATAACGCATGGCACATGACTGACTTAACATTTAGCACTTTGCATCATTTATAAATATTACTTCCCCTTTTACTGTATATGGAATCCCCTCAAAATATAGTCTTTTCTATAATAGTACTATATATTTGAAATTGCACTAGCCTGGCTCTTATTGTCAGTCAAGATTGTTTTAGGTGTAGCCAAAGGAGGACATGACCACACAATACATGATTGCCTAACCATGTATAACGCATGGCACATGACTGACTTAACATTTAGCACTTTGCATCATTTATAAATATTACTTCCCCCTTTTACTGTATATGGAATCCCCTCAAAATATAGTCTTTTCTATAATAGTACTATATATTTGAAATTGCACTAGCCTGGCTCTTATTGTCAGTCAAGATTGTATTAGTTGTTGCCAAAGAAGGACATGACTACACAATACCTGATTGCCTAACCATGTATAACGCATGGCACATGACTGACTTAACATTTAGCACTTTGCATCATTTATAAATATTACTTCCCCTTTTACTGTATATGGAATCCCCTCAAAATATAGTCTTTTCTATAATAGTACTATATATTTGAAATTGCACTAGCCTGGCTCTTATTGTCAGTCAAGATTGTATTAGTTGTTGCCAAAGAAGGACATGACTACACAATACCTGATTGCCTAACCATGTATAACGCATGGCACATGACTGACTTAACATTTAGCACTTTGCATCATTTATAAATATTACTTCCCCTTTTACTGTATATGGAATCCCCTCAAAATATAATATTTTCTATAATAGTACTATATATTTGAAATTGCACTAGCCTGGCTCTTATTGTCAGTCAAGATTGTATTAATTGTTGCCAAAGAAGGACATGACTACACAATACATGATTGCCTAACCATGTATAACGCATGGCACATGACTGACTTAACATTTAGCACTTTGCATCATTTATAAATATTACTTCCCCTTTTACTGTATATGGAATCCCCTCAAAATATAGTCTTTTCTATAATAGTACTATATATTTGAAATTGCACTAGCCTGGCTCTTATTGTCAGTCAAGATTGTATTAGTTGTTGCCAAAGAAGGACATGACTACACAATACATGATTGCCTAACCATGTATAACGCATGGCACATGACTGACTTAACATTTAGCACTTTGCATCATTTATAAATATTACTTCCCCCTTTTACTGTATATGGAATCCCCTCAAAATATAGTCTTTTCTATAATAGTACTATATATTTGAAATTGCACTAGCCTGGCTCTTATTGTCAGTCAAGATTGTATTAGTTGTTGCCAAAGAAGGACATGACTACACAATACATGATTGCCTAACCATGTATAACGCATGGCACATGACTGACTTAACATTTAGCACTTTGCATCATTTATAAATATTACTTCCCCCTTTTACTGTATATGGAATCCCCTCAAAATATAGTCTTTTCTATAATAGTACTATATATTTGAAATTGCACTAGCCTGGCTCTTATTGTCAGTCAAGATTGTATTAGTTGTTGCCAAAGAAGGACATGACTACACAATACCTGATTGCCTAACCATGTATAACGCATGGCACATGACTGACTTAACATTTAGCACTTTGCATCATTTATAAATATTACTTCCCCTTTTACTGTATATGGAATCCCCTCAAAATATAATCTTTTCTATAATAGTTCTATATATTTGAAATTGCACTAGCCTGGCTCTTATTGTCAGTCAAGATTGTATTAGTTGTTGCCAAAGAAGGACATGACTACACAATACATGATTGCCTAAGCATGTATAACGCATGGCACATGACTGACTTAACATTTAGCACTTTGCATCATTTATAAATATTACTTCCCCTTTTACTGTATATGGAATCCCCTCAAAATATAGTCTTTTCTATAATAGTACTATATATTTGAAATTGCACTAGCCTGGCTCTTATTGTCAGTCAAGATTGTATTAGTTGTTGCCAAAGAAGGACATGACTACACAATACATGATTGCCTAACCATGTATAACGCATGGCACATGACTGACTTAACATTTAGCACTTTGCATCATTTATAAATATTACTTCCCCCTTTTACTGTATATGGAATCCCCTCAAAATATAATATTTTCTATAATAGTTCTATATATTTGAAATTGCACTAGCCTGGCTCTTATTGTCAGTCAAGATTGTATTAATTGTTGCCAAAGAAGGACATGACTACACAATACATGATTGCCTAACCATGTATAACGCATGGCACATGACTGACTTAACATTTAGCACTTTGCATCATTTATAAATATTACTTCCCCTTTTACTGTATATGGAATCCCCTCAAAATATAGTCTTTTCTATAATAGTACTATATATTTGAAATTGCACTAGCCTGGCTCTTATTGTCAGTCAAGATTGTATTAGTTGTTGCCAAAGAAGGACATGACTACACAATACATGATTGCCTAACCATGTATAACGCATGGCACATGACTGACTTAACATTTAGCACTTTGCATCATTTATAAATATTACTTCCCCCTTTTACTGTATATGGAATCCCCTCAAAATATAGTCTTTTCTATAATAGTACTATATATTTGAAATTGCACTAGCCTGGCTCTTATTGTCAGTCAAGATTGTATTAGTTGTTGCCAAAGAAGGACATGACTACACAATACATGATTGCCTAACCATGTATAACGCATGGCACATGACTGACTTAACATTTAGCACTTTGCATCATTTATAAATATTACTTCCCCCTTTTACTGTATATGGAATCCCCTCAAAATATAGTCTTTTCTATAATAGTACTATATATTTGAAATTGCACTAGCCTGGCTCTTATTGTCAGTCAAGATTGTATTAGTTGTTGCCAAAGAAGGACATGACTACACAATACCTGATTGCCTAACCATGTATAACGCATGGCACATGACTGACTTAACATTTAGCACTTTGCATCATTTATAAATATTACTTCCCCTTTTACTGTATATGGAATCCCCTCAAAATATAATATTTTCTATAATAGTTCTATATATTTGAAATTGCACTAGCCTGGCTCTTATTGTCAGTCAAGATTGTATTAGTTGTTGCCAAAGAAGGACATGACTACACAATACATGATTGCCTAAGCATGTATAACGCATGGCACATGACTGACTTAACATTTAGCACTTTGCATCATTTATAAATATTACTTCCCCTTTTACTGTATATGGAATCCCCTCAAAATATAGTCTTTTCTATAATAGTACTATATATTTGAAATTGCACTAGCCTGGCTCTTATTGTCAGTCAAGATTGTATTAGTTGTTGCCAAAGAAGGACATGACTACACAATACATGATTGCCTAACCATGTATAACGCATGGCACATGACTGACTTAACATTTAGCACTTTGCATCATTTATAAATATTACTTCCCCCTTTTACTGTATATGGAATCCCCTCAAAATATAGTCTTTTCTATAATAGTACTATATATTTGAAATTGCACTAGCCTGGCTCTTATTGTCAGTCAAGATTGTATTAGTTGTTGCCAAAGAAGGACATGACTACACAATACATGATTGCCTAACCATGTATAACGCATGGCACATGACTGACTTAACATTTAGCACTTTGCATCATTTATAAATATTACTTCCCCCTTTTACTGTATATGGAATCCCCTCAAAATATAGTCTTTTCTATAATAGTACTATATATTTGAAATTGCACTAGCCTGGCTCTTATTGTCAGTCAAGATTGTATTAGTTGTTGCCAAAGAAGGACATGACTACACAATACCTGATTGCCTAACCATGTATAACGCATGGCACATGACTGACTTAACATTTAGCACTTTGCATCATTTATAAATATTACTTCCCCTTTTACTGTATATGGAATCCCCTCAAAATATAATCTTTTCTATAATAGTTCTATATATTTGAAATTGCACTAGCCTGGCTCTTATTGTCAGTCAAGATTGTATTAGTTGTTGCCAAAGAAGGACATGACTACACAATACATGATTGCCTAACCATGTATAACGCATGGCACATGACTGACTTAACATTTAGCACTTTGCATCATTTATAAATATTACTTCCCCTTTTACTGTATATGGAATCCCCTCAAAATATAGTCTTTACTATAATAGTACTATATATTTGAAATTGCACTAGCCTGGCTCTTATTGTCAGTCAAGATTGTATTAGTTGTTGCCAAAGAAGGACATGACTACACAATACATGATTGCCTAAACATGTATAACGCATGGCACATGACTGACTTAACATTTAGCACTTTGCATCATTTATAAATATTACTTCCCCCTTTTACTGTATATGGAATCCCCTCAAAATATAGTCTTTTCTATAATAGTACTATATATTTGAAATTGTAGTTGGCTAGTTCTCAATTTAAGTCAAGATTGTTTTAAGATTTGCCATAGAAAGTTGTGACTACACAACCAAGAAATTCAAATTTAACTTGCATTGTAAGGACTAACATTTTGCTTGTTGAAAATAGTCATCTACAGAGTGCTAAAGGTTCAATTCATGTATTTGGGGCACCAGAAAAAAACAAAAAAACTTGTCAGTGTAGTTACTATGAAAATATTTGTAGAAAAAACAGCGGAAAGCCATGCCACGTCAGTGAGAAAGTGATTGAATTTGAGATGCCTGGTCAGGCTCAATTACGTTACACATCCTTTGGATTTTGTCAAGGATCTATAGATGTACATCAGGAGCACCAGACTAGATATGGCAAAAAGTATTCAATGCACAGACGAATGGTAGATTTGTAAATGTGCAAGATGGATTCTAACAAGAAAATTTAACAGAAATACTAAAGTTGGAATGAAAAAGATTTCTACATTATATATTCTGTGGATTTCACCATATGCAGTGACCATACTATAAAGTCCAAAAGCTTTCAGTAGAAAATCTACAATATTTTGAAAATACAAGAAATATATCTAACTTCTTAGACATACTAAAAATAAAGAGAATTAGACAAAAACATAAGTGTTTTTGTTTTTTATTAGAGTTCAGGAAAAGACTTTGATAGCTTTGAGGATATTTAAAATAATTATTTTTTCTCCCAAATACTAGCTGGTGCTGAAAATATTCCCCCAACTCCTAGGTGATACCTATAACCTTTTTTGATTTGCTTTGCCCCTCTCCCCAAAACTATTCTGATGTTTGTTTGGCCAGATTTTAGGAAGTGGGTACACTATACTTAAAGATTTACTGTGTGATTATATACATGTAGAAAGAGAGAAATTTTTACTAATATGAAATATGTTTTGCAAAGTAGTTTTGCTTAATAAAAAAGTTTTACTGATTTGGCCAAGTTTGGATGAATAAATTCTGTCAATATCTCTCATTCATATGATTTGCAATTCCACAGATAATGGTGAAGCCTGACTGTATTGTTGCAAGATATTCGAATTGTACAAAAATGTTATTTAACAATATGTTCTACAATTAGTTCATTCTCATAGTAATTAAAGTCACATTTTATTATAAAATCTACTAGTTTACCAATATTGCGAGAAATGAGAAGTATTTTAAATATATTCTTCCAATTATTATTATTGTAATTTGTTATATACAAAAACCACTAGGAACATTATATCATAAGATATACAGTGTAACCCGGATATAAGAGACCCGGATATAAGAAAGATTTTCCCTGGTCCCAAATTGGAGCCTCTGTTAATGTATATATAATAGACCAAACCCGGATATAAGAGAAACCCGGATATAAGAGGGATTTTCTCTGGTCCCAAATTAGAGCCTGTGTTAATGTATATATAATAGACCAAACCCGGATATAAGAGAAACCCGGATATAAGAGACTTCTTCTTCGGTCCCGACAACTCTCTTATATCCGGGTTACACTGTAATTATTTGCAAATAAACAAGGGAAATTACTCTATAATTATGCAAACAGCAACTACATTCAAAATTGACTTAGCTTTTCTTTTACTTCATTTGCAGGAGTCTAGTGTTAAATGATCTTTGAACATAAATATTTACAATTTAGAAAAAAAGACATTTTTGTAATAAAGTGTGTAAATTTCATAATAGAAGAAAAAAGAATGGAAAGATTCATTTTTCCAGAAATTAATGATATTCATGAGATTAGAGTCTTATTTTGTAAAAACAATTTCTTTCTAAAAATATAGAATAACAATTTTTTTACAAAGTAAAGATGCCATTATTTAATGGCTTTCACTCTATTTGGCATTTTTCTTTTCCTTTTTCAATGATGGTGTGATTTTCAGCTCAGCTATTGTAACAAACACAGAAAATAAGATCATTATTATCAGTGAGTGTGGTTGCTGACCCCACGCTACTTTTCATTTCTTGAATCTTTCAATGTTGATGTGATTTTCTTTTAAGTTTTTGTAACAAACATTTTCTGTTTGTTTTTTCTTCTTTTAAACTCTACTTGCTTAAAAGCCACAAAAGGTGGCCATTAAGTCTGTTCACATATTTATACAAATACAGTGTAACCCGGATATAAGAGAGTTGCCGGGACCGGAGAAGAAGTCTCTTATATCCGGTTTTCTCTTATATCCGGGTTTGGTCTATTATATGTACATTAACACAGGCTTTAATTTGGGACCAGAGAACATCTATCTTATATCCGGGTTTCTCTTATATCCGGGTCTCTTATATCCGGGTTTGGTCTATTATATATACATTAACACAGGCTCTAATTTGGGACCAGAGAACATCTATCTTATATCCGGGTTTCTCTTATATCCGGGTCTCTTATATCCGGGTTACACTGTATATAAGGGGGTCTACTCTGTAATTAGCAGTTAAGACTTATTTCTGTATAAAACAGATACAAAATATAAAATGAAGTTGTTTTCATGTCCAGTGTAACCCGGATATAAGAGAGTTGTCAGGACCGGCGAAGAAGTATCTTATATCCGGGTTTCTCTTATATCCGGGTTTGGTCTATTTTGTCTTATTAACACAGGCTCTAATTTGGGACCAGAGAAAATCGCTCTTATATCCGAGTTTATCTTATATCCGGGTCTCTTATAACCGGGTTACCCTGTATATCATCATTTCATGTAGCATTTAGTTATCTTTTCATTCCTCCTTTGAATGTTGATGTGATTTTATTTTTGTCTTTTGAAATGAAGAACAAAAAAAGGACAGATTATTATTATCAAGGTGAAAATGAATGACGATGCTAGTGTTTGCATTAAGTTCAAACGGGACTTTAAATTGCTTTATTCTGTATGTTAATAGTTTTTAATAATATTGCTCTAACAAAATTCTTGCTAAGCTGTGCTGTTTTTGTTAAGACAATGAACATACCGACAAACAAAAATCAGTTCATTATATAATCCCTTTAAATTATTCCCTATATCATCTGAGGAGGGGTTTACTTCAATTCATTTATTTTTATCATTTTTAATCATTAAATATTTCATACATTTGTTGATTATTTCATTATTTTTTTTTTTTTTTCATAAAAGCAAATGTAGAAAAATTATTTATGTTATTACTGTTGTTGTTGCTTGACTTTTTTTATGTTTTTTTTGGGGCCTGGAACTCTTGTTAATAAAACCTGCTTGCTGACTCACATACACACATTCCAGATCTTTTATTTTCTTTGCTATATTTCTGTTCAGTTATTCTAACATACCAATCTCTGTAGAAGTTACAAGTATTATGAAAGCATTGCCTTTCCTCTTAACATTACCTTGTTCATCATGGCAGGTATAAAACAACCAGTTGTTCATCCCATCACTGCATTTTCACATCTGGTTCAGCTCACATAGTCTGAGAAACACGGACAAAATCATATATCATAAATATACCATATGAATTTAATTTTATAATACAGGTTGAGAACCCTTTATCCGAAATTCTTTGGACCAGAAGTGCTTCGGTTTTCAGATTGTTTTGGATTTTGGAATACAGTCTATTTAATTTGTATATAGCATCTAGAAAATAGGGCAGCTTGTGAATGGAACCCAAGCATAAAAACAAAATCCCTTTATATTTCATAACACAGCTTATAATATGCCCTGAAGCTAGTTTTATATAAATAAAATATAGCCTGAAAGTAGTATATAATTTATATAAAATTTAATAAATGTTTGTGTACATACAGATACAAGTAATGAAGATAATCATGTGACACTCACATAGATTTTTAAGTTGTGAAATTAAGATTTCATGTAAAAATAATGTTTTGTATTTTCTATATATGTGCAAAAAACATAATAATTTATTACAAAAAATATATAAATGCAGGACTTTGCATATAGGGAATATCTTAACTGAACACAAAGCACCTGGTAAGTAATCCATGAACAAAGGTCTTGCTGTGACAATCGCTAACAAAAATCTGGTGCCAACGTAGGCTATGTAACTGAGCTTTCTGAAATTTTCCATGTGTGGCAAGTCATGTCAGCACTTGAAAAACTTGGATTTTGGAGGGTTTTGGATTTGTGAATTTCAAATTGAGCTTATACTTTAAGTAGTAAAAGTTTTAGATTCCTTCAAAGTTAATGATACTTCAAGGTAAATGCAGAGAATTATTCAAAGTTCTTAGATATAACATTTTTGGGTGATGTAGGTTTACAATCAAGACTCTTTAAGATAAAGAGTATATATTTCTGCCAGAAGATGCTCCTTCACATTTTGCAGTGCTGAGCATTACCTACGTTGCCAAAATAAAGACACTAAATTGGAATGGCTCCCAATAAAAAAAAACAAACTTGTGGTCTATCATTAAAAGAGACGCGTATTAGAATGGGAAGGAAATCTGGGAAGCCATCAAAAGTGCTGAAAATAAAAAATTTATTTCCATGACTCGTATCAAACTAAAATGGAATAAAAATTTATAAAAACTGTTAAATTTAGATTTGTTGTTTAAAATGAGTTTAATATATCAATATTTTTTTATAACAAGTATTAATAAGCATACATGACTCAATGAGATAATTACAAATAGTCAAAAATAAAAGCCTTAATTGTATTGTGCTGCTCAAGTAGCAGACTATTGGCATAGTGGTTATGTCACAAAAATTATACTGAGAGATGCCCAGTCCTAGAGAACAGCTGCCCAAGGCCACACACTCTCATTGCACCAGAGAGAGTGATTGGTGCTCACACCAAAGCCAGCACAACCGACAGTTGTGGAGGCTGCAGGCAGTTTTTGTTCCCAGCCCGAGTGTACGCGCTCGGGAGCCCACCTTAAAAAAGACCTTGTGTCACAACTCATCTTAGTGGGGAGACAGAGTAAATACCTAGTGTTTATGTCACTTGCTAGCTCAGCTCAATGTCAAATCTTTGAACAAGGGCACAATTTGCACAATAAATATTCATTTTTCAACATATTCTCCTTCCTGCACCAAACCTAGTTGTTCTCTCATTGATGGCGTCAACTCTCAACTCATCGGTTATCTATGCTGACGTCACAAATATTTACTCCTTTCTTAATAGCATGATCATTTCAATAATGTCAGATTGGCAGCTGATCTCAAAAGTGACCTAAAATCTGCTGTTAACTGGGGCAAGGAATGGCTTGTTAATTTTAACACCTCCGATATCAAAACTTCTCTTTATTAATCATCTGAGAGAAACCTCTCTGCCTTCCATCAGTAAAGCTGATATTAATGTTATACTCTGTCACATTTAGATCTCATTCTGATTCATTCTACACGCTGACCGGATGTGAATGCTGCGAGGGCGGAAGGTGCGATAACAAATGTCTTTTTATACGCATTGGGCAGCACACACAACATCCAGTCTACAAAGTGAACTCTGGCGGTGGCCAATCATGAATGTTCCTGCCAGTAAAAGAGATGCTTCTTGGGATTACCAGACCTGCTTAAAAGCAGACTCTGAGGACAACCAGACACAAGTTGCAGGTGGCATGGCTGCTGACCATCACACAGGGTTCTACTGCTGCTGTTACCACCATCATGACTCCATCACCATGACAACAGAGTGGTAGATCACCCACCAGGCAAAGCACTACTACCACCACAGTCACTGCCTTCACTGCCACCACTCAACATGACTGCACATTTCAACAACCATTACCACTTCCTGGCTTGACCTACAACTTTGGCTATATAGTTTTTGACTCAACATCTCTACCTCAATTCCTCCAAGCTATAGGCCTCCATTGATACCAATGCCCGCCATCACCTCGGCCCACCTTGACATACTTCGACTCGCTTACAAGGCATTCCCAGCAACATCTACTCTACAGAACAGCTCCACCTCGACTTGCTTACATGGTGTCCTATTCACAGTCAACGCAGCTACCTCTGCTCCACAGAACAGATCTACCTTGACTTGCTCACAAGGCACTCCATTTGCAGTCAATACAGCTACCTCTGCTCCACAGAACAGCTCTATCTGAATATGCTGCAAGACACTCTCTTCACAGCTGTCACAGCTACCTCCATTCCAAAGGACAGCTCTACCTCAACTCACTTACAAGGCACTCCTTTTGCAGTTGACACAGTGACCTCCATTCCACAGAACTGGCCTCCTGAAACCTGCCGTCACCTTGACCTACTTCAGCCTACCTCAACTCGTTTAAAAGGCACTCTCTTTTCAGTTAGCCCCAGCGATATCCGTTTCATACAATAGATATACCAGCGAAAAGATGACCTACAACTGTGACCTCCATCAACCAAATGGGCACTAACCATACCTTGTGACCTCAGCCATGCTCGCATAAGAAAGGGTTCAACTCACATTATGCATACACTGCTCTCTTCACAGTTGATGCAGCTACCTCTGTTCCACAGAAAGCTCTACAGTGACTCACTTACAAGGCATTCCTATTGCAGTTGACACAGCTACTTCCATTCCACAGAACTAGCCTCCCTAAACCGACCGTCACCTCAGTCTACCTCGACTTATTTCAACCTACCTCGACTCACTTACAAGGCATTCCCTTTGCAGTCGATGCAGAGACCTCTGTTCTACAGAAATGGCCTCCTGAAACCCACTGTCACCTCAACCTACTTCAGCCTACCTCAACTCGTTTACAAGGTACTCTTTTTGAAGTCGACCCCTGCGTCATCCATTCCATATGATAGATCTACCAATGAAAAGACGACCTACATCCATGACCTCCATCAACCAAATGTGCACCAACCATATCCTGTGACCTTGACCATGCTGGCACAAGAAAGGGTTCAACTCTCGACACTACGCATACAACCGATTGCTATTTCTGTACTATCTACCAACAATAAACGTTGTTTCACTATTCCTCACTATTCCTTTCTCTCACTACCATATGCTTAATATAACACTAACCTCCAGGAGGGTGATTCATTGTGATTTCTTGGTCTAATGTTTTCCACTGACATGAAGTGGAAAGATTATATTGAATAAATTGCTAGGCCTGCTACTAGGAATGTTAGTGCTAAACAAATTTTCTCACCAGAACCTGTCTTAAGTCTACCATTCATATATGCATTGAATATTTCTGTCACATCTTCTATGCATTTAAAGATTCTTGATAAAATCCAAAGAAGAATCTGCAATGTTATTAGTCCTGACCTGGCATTTCATATGTTTTTTTCTATAAATACTTTCAATGGTAAATATTTTGATGAACTTTGCTCTGTGGCACCATAGCATTATGAATTTAAGAACAATATGAAAGTGGCAACAAGATGATCATTTTACAGTTGAAGTGATTAAATGTAACCATAAGTTCTTTGTTAACATTTTCTTTTCTCACACTTCTTGCATGTGGAACTTTCTTTCAGTTTCTTGCTTTCTAGTCAACTTTGATCTTCAAAGATTTAAATGCAATGTCAATTGTTATCTTGTGTCTTCTTGATTCCTCTTTAATTCTTATCCCACCTTAATAAGGTTTCTCCTTTTCTTATTCTTTTACACTTTGGCCTCCAGGTGAAAAGCTGGATAATCTGGAATCTTAGTAACATACAACTTCTAATACGAACGTGAAATAAATAACAAAGAAATATTTACAATATCTTTGTTATTGTCATTATTCATTTTCATTGACAGTAAAACTCTTAATAGCAAAATTCATAAAAGAAAACAAAAACAGATTTCAATTGTTTTTGGTAAGTTTCCAATGGAGAATTAATATGAAAAATAGAAAATATATTTCAGGGAGAAATATTGTTGTATGAAATTGCTTTTTCAAAGCACATAAATATTTCTCTTGTCTAAACATTAATCATATAAATTGCCATCACACACTGAAATGGTATTTGCTAACGTGAAAGAGAAATAGATATAAAAGAAGGAAATAGGTAAACATCTCCTTTGCCCATAATGAACCAACATTGTATTAATGTTAAAACTTTCCCCTGGGTTCAATAAATACGCATTTCAAATCTGAGACTTGTACATGAAAGTGTTTGACCCTGCACTTGAGTTTAAGCCTTGTTTGCTTTTAAAATCATGATCACCCTGTATAAGGCCCAAAAGCCATTCAAGATTGAGGGCTACAGAGTAAAAGGCAGTTTATGCAGATATGTGGGGAAGATAATGATTAACTTGAATAGGTTAAGATTGTAGTGATCAGGGAAGCAACCCCTTGGGAGTTGTTTCCACAAAACTGGTAAAGGGTTACAGAGTAAGAGGCAGTATATGTGGATATGTTATATTTAATCAGTTTACCCCAAGCTTATGCCACAAGACGCTACTCGGAGTGAAAGAGAAGGAAACTTTAGAAATAGAAACCCAATCCTAAACAGAAAACAAGGGATAAACCTCTACTCCTGGTCAAAAGGAGTGTGAACCGGATTATAGGCAAACCTATCTACTGCTATTGAGGAGAAAAAAATAAAAAATAAATAGTAAATAAAGAGTTTAGGTGGAGATGTTAGAAGTATCAAGTTAAAGTAGAATTTAGAAGGAACTAAAAATCCAATCCTTATTAGGAAACAAGGGATAAACCTCTACTCCTGTTCAAAAGACCAGCGAGGAGAGTGAACTGGACAGTAGTTGAACCTATTTGCTCCTATCTGCTATCTTTTGAATAAGAAAGTATTACATTATTCTGTAACTTTAATTCAATATTTCATTAGAAGCAAGTTCAGTGAAACGTGATCAGGTTAGTATTAATTTTGTAATAACAAGGTGATCCTCACTTAGTATATGAGTCCCAAAAAAGGATGACCATCATTACCAAGAGAATTAGGTCAACAGACTATGCAAATTTAGGCAGTTATCCATGGGAACATACAGATTTTTCTTGAAAATTTTAATTCTTATCATCCATTTCTTTTTAAAGTTGTTAATACCCTTTATTTGAAAAGAGTCCACATTAATGAAATTAATGGACAGGGACAGATACCCACACCCTGTTTATGAGCTTCACCTGGTTGTGATATTTATATCATATGACCCTAAAGATACATCAAATGCAGTAGAGTTTGGTGGGTTGCCAAGCCTATAAACAAATAAGAACTTGTACAATCAAATGTGTTTTGTGTATTCTATCAGAGTAAATGATGTCATTTTCTTTTTTGGTTTGTAGTATCTTCCTCCGCATAAATTAAGAGAGATGCAGAACATCACAGAATGAATAAAGATAAAAGGGGAAAAATACATAAATTCTTCTGTTAATTCCTTTTGACAGAAGTGAATACCATAATAAAAGCCAAACAGAAGGAGGAAAAGTAAAATAAAGATAAAACTTCATTCATAGTTTTTTCCTGCAACAGAAATGAGAGACTTAACAAGAATTTATTAAATATATCAACAAGAACTTGCTTTTTTGAAGGATCATCATTGGAGACCTTTTTCATGAAATTCATTGGCATTTAACCAATTTTTAAGAGATTAAAATGTGACTGGAATTTTGAACTGAAACCTTTATTTTGTCTACTGGGGTAGATTGTTCTAGTTCCACATGCCACACCTCTTCCGGATATCTCAGCATCAGTTATCTTCCTTTAATTCAACTCTCCAATTTTTTTGTTCATCTCAGCTGTAGCCAGGTATTGAACTCATAACTCTGTGGCTCAAGTCACTGAATTTAACCAACGCTTTTATCCACTGGGCCATGTGTCCTCAAGGATAAAAGTATTTGTTGAATCCAGTAACTTGACCCAAAGAGTTGAGAGTTCAATACCAGGCTACAGCTGAGGTGAACAAAAAACTTGGAGGGGTGTGCTAAAGGGAGATAACTGATACTGTGACATCTGGAAGAAGCATGACATGTGGAACTAGATTAAAATGTGTCAAAATTTATACATTTTATTGTCTTTTAAATGGTCAGATTCTAATTTCCATAGAATGTTCATGTGCTGAATTTCCTGTCCAACATCTTTAACTTTTTGTGATGTTAATTTTTCTATTCCTGGGAGTTCTTCTGCAGCTGATTTTAAGAATTTGTATGCATTGCAAATATTTTCTGCGGAAATTAGAAGTGGACTATTTATGACAAACAATAAAACATAAACCACAGACTGCAATATGAATTACATATCCTCTGTACAAACAGTTTATGGACGAACAGGTTCATCAGGCATTAAAAAGTCTATCAACAAAAAGAAAAAATTCTATTTTTAGAATTACCTAAGGATTTAATGTTATAATTCAAGTTTTAATAAAACATTTTAGTCTGGAGAGAAATCTTAACTGTTCAAATATTCAATACTTTTTTTTCTTTTTCCTTTGTGCAACTAATATTTTGTGGTTAAAATTCCTGAGACAAACATTTGAAGGAGAAAGGAATCTGAATTCAAGTTTTGCTGGGTGATTTTTTTCTTTTTTAGTGATTACTAACAGATGTAGAAAGAGGGTGTGAGAAACGGATAAAAAGCAAATGGAATTAAGATTAAAGAAAAAGCTAATCAAAAAATTAATAATTATCTTGATTTATATTCATCTTGTGAAGCAATTCTAAATCTACTTGTTAGAGACAATATTTTGAGAGAAATTCAATTAATTCATTTATAAAAATGGTTAATCAATTTTCATTTTTAAAAAAATATAATATGTGAAAAAAATAGTTGTAAAACATCTTGAATAAAAAGATGACTGAACTGAGAACAGTCTCAGTGGGAAATTGTATTTGAGGCGAAACTTTTGTATTCATCTTACATGTTGTTACCGATTTTGCTTGTAGAATATAAAATAATTAATGCAGAAGTCAAGCCTTACATGTATAAAATTTGTGTGGACTTTTCTGTATAATTTGAAAAAATTATGTAAGAAATTTGGAAATATTAAAGAAGGCATAAATATGAAATTGTGATATGTTGCTAGTCTAAGAGATAGAGCAGAAAGTGAAACTGATGAGCAGGGTTCAAATTCCAGCCTCGTCTGCTGTATTCACTTTCACACTCTTGTCTTTTGGAAAGATGTCAATCTATCTTCTCTTTCTTAAGCTATGGCTTAAAGCAGATAGACTGGGCTCCCTACTCTTGGATTGCTACTAGCTTGAAGGAAAACTGAATACAAAATTGTGTAGCAATGAGAAAATACTCCACTATCTTTTCCAAGAATGCATGGCAATTAACAGATAATAAAGAAAAGGAATCTGTGGAGAGCCATGATTCCCAACAACCTAAAGAGACATGGCATTAAAAACAATGTATTATTTTTAACTTTGAGAAGAGTCACTGACATTCAAATTTTATTTGGAAAAGCAATATTATTGGTCCTGACCTGGCATCTTGGCTTCACTTACTTTCTCATTGTCATAAAGTTGCTTCTCTGTGCCTATAAATATTTTCATGTCATCTATTCAGATGAGCTCTTCGCTATGCTACTGAGACATTCTGAATATAAGTGCAGTACTAGACTGGACACATGGTCTCATCAATTCACAGCTGAGTTGGCTAGATGTAACTGTAAGTTCTATGCTAACACTTTTTTCCCTTATCCTTCTTGCTTGTGGAACTCCCTTCCAGCTCCATGCTTTCCAGCCAATTTTGATCTTCCAAAATTTACATGCAATGTCAATCACTACCTACGATCTTGATTACGCTGCTATTGTTCTTGCACCATAGTAATGTTTGTGTTTTCTGTTTCTTCCACGCCCACTAACCCTTTGTGTCTTAGTGGCTTTACCACCTTGCTTGGGAGGAACACGATTTAAAAAAAAATGAATCTCGCCTTTGTGTCCTTGATGTTGACAACAATTTTACAAAGAAGGGGGACCCAATTAATCAAACAAAATTTTAGCTTGTGAGAAAAGGAAAAAAATTCCTATCTTTCACATTTTGTCCTTTGAAAAGATTTAAGACCAATAATGTTTTTATCTGTGAAGCCTTTACGTATATATATATATATATATATATATATATATATATATATATATATATATATATATATATATATTAAAATAATGAGAAGAACAGTAAGATTTATAATACAGTGTTCTTATTATTTTTATTTTTTAAGAACAGTGCTCAATATACTTCTGTAGAGCATAAACATTATAAATTTACTAATTTAAAAATATGGTCCCATCGCTACACAGGAATTACCATGTTTCAAAAATAGAAACTAAAACTTTAAATTTAATTATAGAATTAAATTAAAATCCGTAGTACTGTTTCATTTTCGAGCTATTTTTGGAATAACTTATTTTGAAATTTACTGAGTTTATAAGCACATACATTATAGATATTAGTTGCTAAGGTTATGGGGAAATTCAATCATTTTGATAAGGGGTGGTAGGATATTCCTTTTCACTGACAACCTGTGTATCGCAAATATGAGTTACTTTCAAAATCCGGTTAAGTTAAGGTAGGGTGGGGTGCCTGTTCAACAAATGATGACATCCGTTTTTGCATGTCGACTGTATGTTTTTTGGCATTTTTATTTTGCTGTTTAATTTATAACTAGCAGCATGGCCCGGCGTTGCCCGTGCTTGATTCAAAAATTGTATGACTTATACAGCAATCACTATCACTTGAATTAAAATATTCTTGCCCTTCCTTGCCTTTAAAGGAGTGCCCTTTGCCGTGCTGATGTTGCTACATGCCTTACTTCTTCCCTATCTCACACTGTGAATTTTTTCTAAGCTCTATACTAAACATTAAATCTGTCACGAAAAAAGAACTAAACAAAATGAACACAAGATGATCAGCTTTAAAAAAGGACTCGTAACTGGAAAAACCGAATGAAAAAAGAATATTAACAACAAATACTTTTTCACACCCAACCCACTTCTGCGGAATCAGAATCAATGTTGAGTTTAAGCAAGCGAATGAGCCAATTGGAGTAAAGTGCCATACAGATTTAAATTTTTCCCACTTGTGACGAATGCAGCTATCGATTTTTTTTGCCTGCTAGCATGCTAGTTAACATTCGTGTCAGTCAGCTGTTGGCTCTCACGCTGGCCAGTAGAATCTTCCTGCCTATTCGTGGCAGCCAGCTATAGGCTCTCACTCTGGCCAGTAGAAAATGGCTGCAAACTACATGAAAACTGCCATAGAAGCATGAAAAAATCGATTATTTCCACTATCGATGGGAGTTGAGAAATGCAAAGTTGGTCTTGGCCTTGCTACTAACTTGAAGCATGTGCATGTAAATTTTGGTGCAAATCCGTCGAAAATTGCGGCTTTGCATTCGTTACACACACACACACACACACACACACACACACACACACACACACATCCTGCTTTTATAGATAGAGATTGTATACGCAAAGATTTTTTTCAAAAGAGTCATTTGAATATGAGTTCATTGTATTTTTAATATTCAAAATCTATTGCTACAATTTTAAATTATTATTCCTAACTCTAATTACTAATAGATTATATGTTTTTTTTAAAACAAATAAATATATTAGAATTACTTTCTTATTTCAAAATTATTATTCAAAGATCAAGTATAAATATATATGTTTCATTTTTCATCTTTTTACTTTTATTCATTTAATTAAATTAAAGAAAATCTTTGACAGTGCAAAAAATAGCTATTTCATTTCTTTAAGTAAATTAATAATGTATAATTTCTCATTTATGCACAAGAGAAATGGGTCATTTAATGACCTACAAACTCTAGCTTTTCTTATTAATTTCCATTTTACAGTAGGTGTTTTATTGGTTTCCTTTAAGTGCCAGAAATATTTAGATAGGGATGTCTGATTTCAGTATTTACTTATTTTAAAAGACCTTTGATGTTGGTTCCAACATCTTTGGAATTCATGTTGTGTACATCTAATGTAGACTTTAACTTTGCCTGGATCCTCAATAGATGAGATATTGCATTGGTACACTAATTATTTAGTGCAACATTTATTATTAAGAAGACAGTTTTGAGGATAAAACAGAAAATGAATATTAAATATAGAAAATAAATTTTTATTTGTTTACTATATATATATATATATATATACAGGGTGTATCAAAAATACTATTACAAACTTTTGGAGTGGGTTCCTCACACCAAAACAAGGACAAAAGTCCACACAAACATATGGACAAATCCTTCATTTTAAGTTTAAAGGAAGTTTACAATAGATAGTACCATATTGTCATCTAGACTAGGTTACATTTGTCATTCGTGTACATTTGTGGCTAGTCTGTCTTCAACATTTAATGTGTGTAGTAGTGAGTTAACTAAGAAGTGTTCTGTTTAACAATGGCAGGACAGTCATATCGTAAGCAGGCAGATATGATTTTTACACACGGCTGCATGAATGGTAATGGATGTGAGGCTGTATAGTTGTATCAGATTATGTTTCCAGAATGAAGGCAGCAGAGTCATCCAACCTTTGCTCTTGTTTATTGTCACTTTGCTGAGGCAGAATCTATGGCACCACAAACTATGGACCGAGGAAGACTGTGATCTGCTTGTACACCTGACTTTGAAGAATACATTCTACAGGCTGTTGGAGATGATCTAGGTATCAGCACATGTCAAGTGGCCCTAGAATGTCATACATCTCATAGTACTGTAGGAAGGGTATGTCAAGAACAGCACCTGTATCCATATCATTTACAATGTGTGAAGAGTCATTTGCTCTTTGGCAACCATCAGGTTGCACAAACTGCCAATCCATTGTTTGTCACTTTAGTATTGTTTACAGGTGAGGCAACATTTGAAAGAGATGGAATAACAAATTTACTCAAACAACATTAGTGGGGGTGGATTGTCAGGGTCTTTTCTGAATGAATAATAATGTCTGGATGTAGCTTAGTGTGTATTATTTTCACTGGGAATTTTAACCGCCTGCTTATATCTACTATCATTTGCCAGTCCAAGGCAGAACTGAGGAGGGACATTTTCTTCTTCTTTAATGTCTTTACCTTTTCTCTAGCTCTGACAAAATTCATCATCACCTTATTTGGTTTATATCAGTTTGTTTGGAGACACCTTGAGACTATTGTTGCAATGGCTCCTAAAACTTTATCATGGTGCCACTGGTAATGCCCCTCACTTAATTCCTTGGGAGAACCACTCAATATGTGTTGGAGGTATCTCTCTTCTTGCACAATGGACAAAGTGGAGACTCACTCTTTCCCCATGTGTGGAGGTTTGACAGGTTGGATAATGCACAGTGATTAGTATACCAGAGAGCTGCCCAAGAAATTTTCCTTTTTTTCTAGATTCCCCCATTTTGTCAAGGCTTCCTGTTGACCTAAGGCCACCATTTTATTGGCTCTAATCTTCTCCATAATTGTTCTCACTTCATACTGAAAACAATGTTTCTGATCTTTCTTTTTTTCTCTCCTTTGGAGATTGGAACAGTAACCTAGGCCTGATTTGTCCACTGCCACTGTTGCTACTAGCGCCTTCTGTCTCAAACTGCTGTACTGAGCTTGTGTGATGCCTTTCACTTTCTCCCAGTTTGGACCTGATTCTGCAACTTTAGGATCTTTTGAATCCATATATAGGATTGACTCCCTGGTCCATGACAATTTAAACTCCTCAACTAATCCTCTGAAGGGGAGTTGCAATGCATTCGATACTCCATGCAGAGCTACACTGCTCAAACCCCTCAGTAACCGAGCCATCATCTCAAATAACCACTTTCTTCCCCATATTCTCAACTATTGTTAATGCTACTTCATATAACATCAGGGGTCACAGAATCTTTGGTAAAATGGCATATTGATATATCCATGCCTTAAAATGGCCTGGCAGCCTTGACTTATCCATTTTGCTCAACATTACTTTGAGGTCTGTAAAACATTTCTGGGTAGCATCTGTTTTCTTTTAAATTAGCATTGAATATTTTACTCGGAAACTTAACTAGTTTTTCTTTTAATGATGGGATAATGGTTCCTGCAATCTTGAAATGGACTTTTGTATCACAATCCCTGTCTTTAATACTAATGACCTTGATTTTGTTGGTTTAAGCTTCATGTTTGCCCAAGTCATTATTTTTTCTAAACCCTATAATATCCACCGTCATCCAGGGACAGTAGATGTAGTAACTGTCAGGTCATCCATATATGCACGGATTGGAGGTTGTCATCCTCAGTTTCTCTTTATTGGCCCCCAACACTCAACTTCGGCTGATTTTACCAACATGTTAATAGTTATGGGGAATAATATTGAGATTGTACATCTAGTGATAATTCCTCTTTCTAGCCAATGCCAATTGAAAGATATCAAATCAGAGTTTGTTTTTATATTGTAATAATCTTGTATGAGATTCCTTACACAAATAGGGGACATAGTATCTTCTGAGAGCTTCCTAGACTAATTTGTGTGGAATGGCTTTAAGTTTTTTCTCAATGTGTCTTGGAGTTCCAAAAGGGGTGGTTTTTCCACCTCATTTGCTTTTTTGTATTGTTTCTTTAAGGATCTAAGGTTGAGTCTCAGATGGTGAATTCTTTTTCCTGACAGTTCATAGTGTGTGTATGTACATGTGCATTCCCACTCATGCACTCACCTGTGCGTTTGTGTAAAATGCTGTGGTTATTTCTCCCTTTTGTTATTTTAATGATTTATAAAGTCTTTACCCTGGGTTCTACACTGTTTCTGATCTTCATTAATGATCTTCCTGATGTCATCAGTTCCAAAGTCGGCATCTACGCAGACAACACTGCTATTTACTCTTGCCTCAATAGTAAATCTAGCATTGCTGGCAAAACTAACTTGGCCATTGGTCTTGAAAAGGACCTCCAATCTGTTGTTGCCTGGGGCAGGAAATGGCTGGTAAACTTTAATACCTTAAAAATAAAACTGCTTACCTACCACAGAGAACCCTCCCTGCCTTCCACTAGAATGTCTGATGCTCAGCTCCAGGAGAGCACTTCTCTGTGCCTGCTTGGTCTGACGTTGTCCACTGACCTAAGATGGAACAAATACATTGAATCAATAGCTTCATCTACTGCAAGGAAAGTTGGTTCTCTGTGTCGCACCAGAAAGTTTTTCTTGTCATCCTTCAAATCCACAAATCAAACATTTGCCCTTGCATGAAATACTGCTGCCATATGTGGTCTGGAGCCCCACTGTTTGTCTCAAGGTCCTCAACAAAATCCAGAGACTGATATGTAATATGGTTGGTCCTGGCCTGGCATCTTGTCTACAGTCGCTCTCTCACAGATGTGCCCTCACTTCCCTCTGTCTTTTCTACAAGTACTTTCACAGTAACTGCTTGGCAAGTTAATTTTTGCTGTTTCCCAAACTGCATGAATTTAAGCGTCTTACTAGGCTGGCAATATCAGTCCCACCATTTCACTGCTGAAACGGTTAAATGTAGCCATCTCTTCTACACCAATTGCTTCATGTCTCGCACTTCCCGTCTGTGGAATTCCCTTCCTCTTACTTGCTTTCCTGACAGTTATAGTCTTCAGATATTCAAATGTAATGTCAATTGACATTTTCTGATGTCTTCATCTAATTCCCTGTCCTTTTCTTTATCCTTTCCCCAATTACGTCTCTTAGTCTTGCTCCCACTCTCTGTAACCCCTTGTGTGCTAGTGGCACTCCTGTCTTGCTTGAGGGTGAAATGCTTTTTTAAAAAAAAAAGATGAAAATGCTTAGAAAGTGCATCAATCACTAGATCATTCACTGCAAAATTGTATTCAGGTTCTTACAATGTTTCACTTTTCTTAGCAGATCTTCTATTATCACAAGTGGAAAAATGTTTTTGTATAATGTGTTTTATCCCTAAGGAATTCATTGGTTTGTTTATTTTGATGTGATTTCACATGTGGACAAACGAGAAAGTATTTTAGATCTACAATTTTTTTTTATCTGCACTTTGGGTCTGAAATTTATCCAATTTCATTTACCTTCTTTTCTTTTGGTTTTCATCATCTTTTTTATTAAATATCCGACATTGGGATAACAGAAGATTTGCCAAGAATGGTGAAACTTAAGAACATGAATGTAAATTTCAGGTGGATGAACTAGTAATGAAAGTGCTTTCTAAACATTTTCATCTTAGTGAATTGTTTTCTTTTTAATCAAAGCAGCATTTTTTATGTCAAAATTGTGGTCAGTCTCATTATGGTGAGCATCTAATGCGCTTAATATGTTGTTTTTTAAAATGTCTTTTGTGTTTATATAAGCTTTTATTTAAACTGCTTGAGGTTTCTCCAATATATTCTTTTTGGCAATCCTTGCCAATGATAGAGTAAATTCCTCCTTCAAGTTTTGGCTCGTCATTTTGTTTTGTATTGATTTTATTCTTTTATTGTTTTAGTTGGGACAAATTTTATGTTGAGTTCAGATAAATTCTTTTCAATTGTTGTTGTGATATAGGTAAAACAATATATTTTTTTCATTTTTCAGGTTTGTCAGGAGGGGCTGCTTTCCTATTTTGGAATATTTTATGAAAGTTTTTTTTCATATGGAATATGAAATAGTTAGAATATTGGTGGGTTTTGTAAGTATTTTCAATGTATTATCAATATAAAAAATAAAAAATAATTTTTTCTAAATCTAAAATTCCTAGCATTTCTCATTCATGCACATCAGTGTAGCTAGACGTCCGGTTGCCTCTGAATTTGAGTCAGTCCGAACTTCTCCCACTAATCCGTCAGCTTACGGTACGGGATGAAGGTGAATTTTAGCGTGTTTTATTTTTAGATTCGGATAAACACACAGTGACTGAGAGTGACTCAATTCTGTCGAAGAGTCGTGCAGTATTAGCTTAAATAGTCACTGTTTACAAATTCACACCTCAAACCAGAGGGCTCAACCGAAATTAATTTTTCAGGAGCTAATATTTTTGTCATCCACAGACAGACTGTTTCACTGTTTCAATATATGTCACTCAATAGAGATTCAGATCTAAATGGAAAGTCAGGAAAGTTACTCCTGATGAGTGAAGAGTAGAGTTGGAAAAGAATTCATTTTGGTATCATTCAAAGAAAAGAACTTTCTACAATATATTGATGTATGATAACAAACTCTCAAGTTGAGAGTTTTTAATGAATAGAATGTCACAAAATGAGACCAAAGAAATTTTAATCATGGCTGGCAAATAATCAAATTGTTATATTTAAAAAAAAAAATAGACTCTAAAATGCAATAGATATAATTCAGTATTATGAAGCTGGAGAGAGGCTAGGTATTGCCGAGCTATCAACTTATGAAAAAGAAAGTCTGATGCAATAAACATTGCTAAGTGTTAAGATAAAAGTAAAAGGAATGTTTGTTGTTCTATGTGAAGTTGAGTCATGAGGAATCTCAGAGTGAATTATAAGACAAACTGGAGCCCAGTCATAGGCATTTCCAATTTGTTGGCGCCATACGTATATTTCAGAATTAGGTGAATGATGTAAGCATTAATATGTGCATGAAAAATATTGATAGAAAAGTGTAAAACATTTTTTCTAAAAAGATAAGTTTCTTTTTTTTATCTGTAAACTAGTTTTTAGTAGAATAATGAAAAAAATAACATTTTTTTTGTTTTTTTTTTAACAAGATTTATTTTATTCCTCAACACAATTATTCATGTCACATCATATGATCTTTTGGAAATGATCTGGAACTAATCCAATATGTACTATGTTTGGTGAATTTGGTTGCATTAATTTTTTATTATATGAAAACATCGACCCATTAGAAACTATTGTGATATGAACCAGTGCAGAAAAAATTTAATGAAATTAGGTCAGGTAGACTATTGGAACACCCCAGATGGTTGATTATCATGAGATTATTTCTCCCCAATTATGGGGTTGATTCACAGATTATTAATACCAGAGATCTATCAATAGGGATGCTTTTTTTTTTTTAAATATTGATAAATATCAGCAACAACAGTCAGATCTGATCAGATGCTTTTAGAAAAATTAGCTCTAGAAGTTTCTCCTTTAACTTTCTAAATGATTTCGTTGTTCATCACAAGACCTTTGAAGCGTGTGCTTTGTTGTGGCGCTTTCCAATAAAAATGGATCAATATCAGGATAGATGAAGATGAAATGAAATCTCTTTATTCTGGAAGTTAATATATTTTCTGCAGCTCAGAGCAGATTTGTGAACTTCAAACACAAATTTAGAAAACTTATTTCAAAAGCTTGAAAAATAATTGATTGTTTGTTTCTTTGATCTGGGACAGGAGCCTCGATAACTTTACATCATCGGCCGCTTCATGGAATCCATGATCTCTCATCAACCCCTGGGCATAAGCAGAAATTTTCACTTTCTATATAAATCAGTAAATGAAATTGCGTACCAAACCCTTTGAGACTGATGTATCCCCGACCTCTGAATATCTCATGAAATATTGTGGCATAAAAATGGAAAAACAATTTACTGTCATTATGGAAATCATAATAAATTGACAAAATATTGTATACTAGAATCCAACATGAAATTTCTCAAATACAGTGGATGAAAAAGAATATGTTAGCTGAAATAAGTGGAAATACACAGGGAGGAGAACCTTTTTGTAATCACTTAGCTATGTTCCTCTGTATGGGTGGTGTAATAAAATGGTGGCTCAGAATGAGAAATCAAAGAGCCAAGTGCAAATTCCAGTCAGGTTTCATTACATTCACTTACACAGAAACACACTTGGAAAGGTATGAATCCATCTACCCCAAACTATGGGTTAAATAGTATGATTTGTATCTGGAAAAAATTATTGTTGTCTAAAAAAACACCCCAAAATATATTTCATTTTTATATAACCCACAAAAGGTTGATAAACCATAAAAAATTCATTTTGATACCAATTAGTTCTATAGTGATGGTGGAAAAATTTCAGTACAGACTTTCTTAACTCCCTATAATATATATATATATATATATATATATATATATGTATATATATATATATATACTCTCTGAGGTGTCCAAGAGAAGGGGCGAAATTTTTTTTAGAGGAGGAAAATTTTCTGACCTCCTATCCTGACCCTAATTAAGACCCACTCCCCATTTATTAATTTTTGCACCTCCCAACTCAAACAGGAAACAATTATTAGAGTTGATTCAAGTTTTTACTTGCACATTTTTATGATTGCATTCTTTAAAAACATTGCTTCATTGTTCTTTTTATATTCTTTCTGGAATTACCATTTTCCATTTTTTGATAAATTTGATGGTAAGCGACAGAAAATCATTGCTCTGTATTATTGAACACTGAAGATGGATTATCTAGGCACCAGCTTCCCTACTATTTAATCCAGAGTTAGGGAGAGAGATGTTAGTTTAAAGTGAGTAGAGTGTGCCTCAGCTGAGTTTGAACACTACTCGCTGATTTTATTTGTGATGCCATTAACCTTTACAATATCTGCACATCCAAATTAAACATACTTACCGAGAAAATACACTTATGGTTTATTTATCTATGATAAAGTATTCTTAGGTGTCTAATAGAAGGTGTGGGGATTTTTTGAAGAAGAAAAATGTTCTGATTATTAAGACTGCCCTGTTTATTAAGTACCCCCTCCAAATCTCAAACCAAAAAAACATTAATTATTAGGGTTGGTTTTACACATACTTTTATGAATGCGTTCTTTAAAAAGCACCATTTCATTGTTCTTTTATTCTTTCTGAAATTACCACATTTTATTTTTTGATAAACATGATGTTTAAAAAAAACAAAAAAAAAGTTTCTTTACTTAAATTCTAAGTTTCAACTCTTTAAATGATTTCCCCACATTTTATTAAGTTATCCCTGTTTATTGTAAAATAAGAAAAATTCCGGCTTCTTAATTATTAGAAACTCTTAAGACTACATGTCATGTACTAAAACTTACATTATCAATAACAATAAAAGAGAAAAGTTTCATAAATAATATTAGTAATATCAAATACATTACAAATAAATTAACATACCTTTTTATTGAACTGACTGACATTATCAATGGTAAGAATGTCTTTGATTAGCCTCAATTGGAAAATTGATATTTGCCTGATGACTGATCAATTTGAGTCATAAATCTGCACATCTTTCCAAATTTAGTTAGAAATGTAGTTGCATAGTTAAAACCAGCCTTAACCATGTACAAAATTTGGGAATGCAGTTAAAATATCTCAACAACTTGCACTATACTTCAGATATTGAGTGGCAAGTTTTATAATAATGCTTTTACTTTTGACCAATGATTTAGTATACATTATGTATACAGGGTGTCCAGTAAAAAAGCAGTAAATTCAGAAAGACAAGAGACAACAGGTGAAAACTGTTGATGACTGATGTGACCAAAACATTTAGGAAGAATTTTTGCACATTTTGTCAATCTGACATGTTGGATGTTCTTCAATAACTTGACGCTCAAAATCAGCGAATTGTTTAGCCATACAAGAAGGGCAAAACAAAAGATGAAAGTTGTCTGCAAACAACCCTTAAGTGACTAGTCATAAAATCGAACAATAATTAATCAATCATAAAAGAACCAAGCAGAGTTAAGTCATTACATGAGAGTCAAATGATTATTCAAGGTTATTCAAGGTCAATTATTTTGTGAAAATAAAACATTAATAATAAATTTGCCACTCTTTTACTAGGTACCTTGTATATATATATATATATATATATATATATATATATATATATATATATATATATATTTATGTCATTCACAGACAGTACTGTTTCGCTGTATCACAGCTCCTCAGTGCGACTAGACTTCCGAATGCCTCAAGCCAGGATTGAAACACAACTAATTTGGTGTCAGCCAGAACTATCTTCACTCGGTAGAGTTACACAACTAAATCTAGCATATTGTTTTTACAAATGTAAACAAATGCCAATCAGCCAAAGTGCTCCATTCATTTTACTGAAGAGCTTTACTTTTACTTTTAGTGCAGGTGGCTGTTGTTTATCGAAATAGCTTATCACTCAACAGTGCTCAATTGAAATGTATCTTCAAGAGCTAAATTATGTCATTCACAGTACACACACAATGATGTTCACCCTGTAAAAATCCCGGGAGCCACTCAAGGTAGACAGCTTAGTTTATGCAGGTATGTGGAGAAGATTATGGTTAATCCTAGACTTGAATAGGGTAAGACTGTTGTGATAAGGAAAACACCCTCTTTGAAGTTGGTTCCACAGATCAGTGGTTCATGGGAAGAAGTTGCTTGAGTGGAACTTATGTCTCACCAATGGAATAGAAAGGGAATGACGGTGGTTTGCTACAATGCGCTTGGCATGACATGTCTTAGCTGAGAAAGTTAGAACTGGTGGAAGTATGGAATGCAGTTCATCTGAGCACTTTCCATAGAAATAGCGATAGAGCAGTGAGAGGTTTGCAACGTTTCATCTGTTAGAAAGAGGTTATAGGGTGGAAAATAATTTATCACCCACAAGGATGTGGAGATGCTTTTGAACTATCTAGACTGAAAAGTGAAAACCGGGCATCTCCTGCCCATATATGGCAGCAATACTCCATTTTCAGCCTGATCTGGCTCTTGTAAAAGTAAAAGATAGCAGGAGGAGTCTGGTAATTACTAGAATGCTACAGGGAAAAGACCATTTTTCCAGAATCTTTAATGGTGGTGTTTAGCAGTATATCAACCTCTTTGGGCTATTTAATGCCAAAATCAAAATATTTCATACATAATTTTATACTTTCAGGTAAAGGTATGTTTTTTAGATTTATACTTTATAAATCATAAAATGTATTGTTGGTATTTTGTTTTTTGAATGTATTGCTGGTAATTTCACTACAAAAATGGATTGTTGGTAATTTTTTATTGTCATTTTTCTATTAAAAACGTATTCTGTTGATTTTTGTTTGTGCGGGGGGAGCATGATTTACCCATAGCTGGGTCCCTGACAGGTGTTACCACTCAGGTCAGAGTGATAAAAACAGCAGTTGATTAAGAGATGGTCCCATATTCCTCAAAATCACAAATCTCCCAATCAGATGCTTTGCTGCCGGATGTAGTTTGTCATATCCAGGATGCAGAATCTTTTAGAATTGTATGTACGAGTTCCATTTGTTGTCGGGGTTGCGTTTAAGGGCCAAGAGACACACAAGGTGGTCTCCTTGATATCAACAAATTCATCATCGACGTGAGATTTCGTGTTTGCATTTTATTCCAAATAAAAAGTGTAAATATCCAGTTACACATATTTTCTCAAAGTCCACAAAACAAAGTCGGATGTAATTTTTTTGAGGTGCTTTCAAGGTTTGAAATGTTTTCATTTGCTTCTAATTACTTCTTCAGATGTGAAGTGACTAACCCTGGTCAAATGCAAAATAAGTAACAGAACTGCCCAACAAACAACCATAATTCCATCTTTCAACTGATGTCCTTTCTTCCTGCTTTCCTTCACTTCCCAATTAAAAAAAAATAGTAATTTTTAAATTAATTTCCATAGATATAGAATACAATTGAAAATAACATTTTATTTTATCTTCCAGATCCAGCCAAGAAAAATGAAGTTCAATAAAAGAGGATTGTAAATGCAGGCGAATTCGTCAAATTACAGGTTCGTATAGTTTTCTTTTCTCAACTGTATATCTTCAGTTCTTCCCAAAACAAAATGTCTTCGTAACGTGTTCACTTTTTGATTTTATAATTCAGATATTAAATCAAGATGTGTATTTTCCTTATCAGAGTGAAGAAGACCTTCCAGGTGCTTTTAATTGGCTCAGGCATTGTTTCTCTTATGAGTTAAACAAATGTACGAATCCAAATTTCAAATCGCAATTCTTTATTAATGTCGCCATTATATTGTGTTTTTTTTTTACTTAACCAGAAGTATGGCAAACCTTTCGCGTATTTAAATAAGCACAATGGATGGACAAAGAAAATTTAAGTAAATTCAACTATGTTGAAACAAATATTCCAATGGTCTATTGTTTCGTAATTTAGTACATGTGTAAAATGTGTAGATCGTTTTTCAAAGTTGCTAATGTCATAAATTTATGTTGTCATCGTGAAGGAAGCGGCGGAAGCCATTTCATGTTCAAGTAGAAAGAAAGCTCAAACTTTTGCAACATGAAAGCAATTTTTCCATTTTACGTTTTTCTTTCTTTTATTTTAGTTAGAACGTTGAGAAATTTGATTGAAAGGTTGCTTATTCTTATTACGTAAGAAAAAAAAATAAACGAGATAACGTAATTTAAATTAACAAAGTCGAGTCTTTTTGTTTATTCATTACAAAGTAAACTTTCAAAATCGAGGAAAAATGTTTTCGTAAAAAAAAAATAAAAAAAGATAGAGGCTATGTATTTGTGAATTGTCTTCGTGTGTCGCGGTGTGCCCGGCTACAGCAACAACGGCATACACATCATTTGTGCCATCGATTGCATTTCGGAAGTAACACACATTCTACATATGTACCGAAAAATCGAGAGATTTTGTCGGCGAAAATAAATGAAAGCTTTGTTGAAACGAAATGACCTCTGTTATGTTTTGGTAAACAGAATATTAAATAATCAAGAAGACTAATTACAAATCAAAACTGTCTCACCAAATTCTATTTTATCATTTTATGTATTTTTGTTTCTTACATAAAGGTCTGCTTTAAAAAAAAAAAATTTCAGTGACGTTCAACCAATTAGGAAACTCTTGAAGGTGATCATTGTACAAAGTGGTCCGAAAGTCTTGTCACCACCTACAAAAAAGTAATGAGAACATTAGACGAACTAGTAATATAGTAATACAAAGCACATGTACTGGATTCAGTTTATTCACTTGAGATTCCGTTTATTCATTGAAAAGGTCTGTATGAATACCACCATTTTCGTGGCACAAAATGATGCGACGCCCTGTCTGATATTTTATGAAGCTGTAGTGGACCAGGCGGTTTGTGAATGTGTGAAGAGAAGATGAGTTATCTCTAGGTTAAGGCGTCCGCTGGCCGGTCCAGCTACATAAGAATGTTGGACTTTAATGGAGTCCAAAGAAACAAACAAGACCGATATATACATGTACAAAACAAATATATATTATTAACGAATAGATTAAAACACGAGTTACAATACATTGAAGACATGAATAAAATGTTACAGTGTCTGTATGGAAAGTTGTGTGTGTGTTGTTTTTAGTTGAATGTCCGTACGGGTGAATTTTGTTTTAGCGTGTTCCCAGAATATGGGAAACGCTGGTTGTGTATAAGAGTTCACATATTGGAAATTTTATCGACATAGTTGCTCACACGTGCGCGTAAGCAGAGAAAAAGAGGCGAAAGGTCAGCCAGTATTTATACTCCCGGGAGAGAGAGACCCCTGTTGACGGGTTAAGGAAATGAGGAGGAGCTAACTGTGACAAAGCTGTGCTTTGTTGATTGTCGCAAAAGCTCCCCGAACAGTGTCCTTCAACGGATGAATATTCTGGTATCGTTCATGTGAAACTCTCCCCTTGGATAGAAGAACTAATATGCCATAGGGCATTGAAATAGAAAGTTATATTATGTAGTGGGTGACAAGACCACCCTGTAATTTTGTGTGTATAATACGCTATGGTATATAGAGATGAAGTAAAGGCCAAATTTACTGTCTATAGTACCATTTATTGTTGACTCCATTTGGTTACAATGTTCAAAATGGTTGACTATCATCATAGTTCTTTTTTGTGATTTTAGAGTTCATACAGGGCTGTTGTGTTCCTTTTGGTTGACGGAAATTAATTCGTTGCATTCATCCTTTTTTCTTCTTTCTCTTCTGGAGTTGTACGTCAGGTCAAACTGACAACCAATGAATCACCAACCCTTGCATCTCAAACTGCTATCTTGAATCAAGTTCCACTGCAGTGTCTCTAGTCTCGTACGTGGTTTTCTTCTTTTTATTGGGGCTGATACATCAGTGTTTCCTGTTTGATTTTTGGTGGGACATGTTTTCATTGGTTGATTTTTTTATGATGTTTACTGACCCACATAAACTAAGTCCAGGTTCATGTCCGTTAACCAGGATAGGAACAATAGAAGAAGTAAAAGAAATATATAGAAGAGCGGGAGAGAGAATTCTTTTCACTCACTTAGTAAAGAAGAAAGTGTATATTTTCATATGGTGTTATTACTACCTAATCCTACTACAATGCAGTTACTGATACTGCGTACATAAGGGCATTGGGTTGTTCTGCTTTTTTTTCTAGTCAGTTCAAACAGAAAAATGGTTTGAAACAATGCACATATGTGTCGTCTGTGGTTTCTCACTGAACACACTAGTTATCATAGGTCAAAAGTGGTTAAACTAATGTGATGTTCTTAAAAAGAAAAAAAAGATTTCACTGCTGGTCAGAAGAAATGTTCAAAGTCCAATGATCTGAAGTCTTTCAACTTTTTCAATCCAACAGAAGTGGCCAGCATGTCAACAATTTGAAAGATTGAACGAGGAGAATGGCAGGTTCAAATCAGCATTCTAATTTACTTTATCAATGGAGAAGCAGATTATATAAAACAATTACATTTTCAAAGAAAGAAAATGAGAATGACATGGTATTATTGAAATTCTTTGCTCATTTCATGCTGAAGAAAAATATCATCCACACTCTAGAGGATAGATTCCATTTGAGAGCACAACACCTCAAAGAATCATGAGCGTGTGTAAAAATTTTATTCCTACCAAATCTAAGTTTTTGTACCAGACACAAAAACTTAGTCTAGTAGGAATAGCAATACATTGTATCGGACCCCCTGAAAGGGGTGCAATATAACATGGCCTGTGCACCCCAATAAGAAATGAATCACAGGGGGCCTGCTAACATTTAAAAATAAGACGTGAATCTGACAGGTTAACAAGAGAACAACAAACTTAAAATTAATACAAAATTTATTTATATCATATACAAAAGTAGTGTTTTGATTAAAGGGACATGAACAAACAATGAATGAAATGGAGACAGACTTAAGAAAATTGAGGGACACTGACTGGCTAGAAGATCATAGATAATACAGCTGTGACTAAATAGTAAAAGTAGAGTAAAGTTAGCATGATGAACCACAGGTCAAAAGTTTAGTTTAAATGTACGGTAAAAGTGTCGAATAGTTACTCGTTAAGTCCAATGATAAACCTTCTGTAGTATTTAACTGAAGTGTACGGAATAGGTTGTTTGAAATCTGGGCGATATGTATGCAGCATCTTCCTAAACCATGTGAGTTGTAAGTAGGTCCATTAATGCCAATCAACCAGGTGAGTTAAGTTGAGGGAGAGATGCTGGAATTAGGTACTAATGTGTAGCTGGAAGTTCAGAGCTGTTGTAAGTAGGTCAAATTATGCCGGTCAACCAGGTGAGTTAGGTTGAAATACGGATGCCTAAAATAGGGACCGATGTGTAGCTGGAAGTAATGAAAGCCAGGAATGCCAGAAGGTAAGGGTCCGTGGTAGCTGGAAGTAATGAAAGCCAGGAATGCCAGAAGGTAAGGGTCCGTGGTAGCTGGAAGTAATGAAAGCCAGGAATGCCAGAAGGTAAGGGTCCGTGGTAGCTGGAAGTAATGAATGCCAGAAGGTAAGGGTCCGTGGTAGCTGGAAGTAATAAAGGCCAGGAATGCCAGAAGGTAAGGGTCCGTGGTAGCTGGAAGTAATAAAGGCCAGGAATGCCAGAAGGTAAGGGTCCGTGGTAGCTGGAAGTAATAAAGGCCAAGAATGCCAGAAGGTAAGGGTCCGTGGTAGCTGGAAGTAATAAAAGCCAGGAATGCCAGAAGGTAAGGGTCCGTGGTAGCTGGAAGTAATAAAAGTTAGGAATGCCAGAAGGTAAGGGTCCGTGGTAGCTGGAAGTAATAAAAGCCAGGAATGCCAGAAGGTAAGGGTCCGTGGTAGCTGGAAGTAATAAAGGCCAAGAATGCCAGAAGGTAAGGGTCCGTGGTAGCTGGAAGTAATAAAAGCTAGGAATGCCAGAAGGTAAGGGTCCGTGGTAGCTGGAAGTAATAAAAGCCAGGAATGCCAGAAGGTAAGGGTCCGTGGTAGCTGGAAGTAATAAAAGCTAGGAATGCCAGAAGGTAAGGGTCCGTGGTAGCTGGAAGTAATAAAAGCTACGAATGCCAGAAGGTAAGGGTCCGTGGTAGCTGGAAGTAATAAAAGCCACGAATGACAGAAGTCTGTGGTAGCTGGAAGTAATAAAGGCCAAGAATGCCAGAAGTAAAATGGATAGGTAATAAAAGGTATTATAGAATGTTCCCTAAGAGTATATTATTACTAATCAAACAACTAAAAAGAAATTACGTTGATCACATCATCTAAATAGACTTGTTATATTTTATAGTAGAAAGTAGTCATGACGCAACAAAGACCATGAAGGTATATAGTGTCTGCCCATGATGATGTGAACAGAACGGTGAAGGGGCTATGATAACATGATAGGTGCAAAATCGTAACATTTTAAAAGGAACAATATTTAAAGTTTACACAATTATGAAAAAAGGTAGAATACAAAAGCAGGATAACAATTTTAAGGATTACCAACAAAAAGTGGAAAATTACAGCTGGGGACAAACAAGGATTTTGTAAATGACAAAAAGAGAAAACAATATAAGAAGGCTGTAAAAAAAACAAAGTTCAAAAACCTTTGAAAAGAAATTAAATAAAACAACTTTCACAGTCATTTAAAAAAAAAACGTCCTTTTTAATTTCACTCAGTTCATGCTTAGCAAAATTTCTTCAAAATCTTTTTGCTTTAGGAAAAGGAGAATTTTCGCTTGAACTTTGCTCTCTCTGCAGCTGGCTGCTAACTGTTGCCTTCTTTGGTGTTCTCCTCTTGATGTCAAATGCCTTCTTTCCTGTTGACAACCTGCCTTGTTCCCTTACTGTCCAAAAGTCTATGATTTATTATTGATTTTTACACAATAATTGTGGCACAAATCCGAAAAGGATGAGTTGGTTTGAGGCTGGTCAATACTAGCTGTCCCATATCTAAGTGGATTCCTGACCCATACATCTCTTAGAATATATTCATTCACCATAAGAATCTATCCATCACAATTTCCAACAAAATCAAGAGGCTTTCTTGCTAAGGGAAGAAGATTAAAAAAAAATGTGGGAATTAGAAAATTACAAAAAAAACTGACCCACTCAAGATAAAAAAAAGGGCAGACCGAAACAAACTAGTGAGATAGGGAATCACCCCACCCCACCCCGGTTTGTTTTGGCCTACCCTTCTTTCTCTTGACTGGGTCAGTCATTTTTTTGTAATTTTCTAATTCCCACATTGATTTTCTTTTCAATCTTCTTCCCTTAGCGAGAAAGCCTCTTGATTTTGTCAGAAGGCAGAATACAGCAGTCACTCTTATTTTTTTTTATTTTAAGTGATGTTCACTTCAGTGTTTCATATGTGAAAAAGTGGTTGTAGGGTAGAAAATAATTTTGAATTACCGAGACTGGAAAGTGAAGACTGGGAAGCTCTTGCCCATATATTGCAGCAGTACTTCATTTTAGGCCTCATCTGGCTCTTGTAAAGGTAGAGGATAGCACAAGGAATCAGGTACTTACTGAAGTGGTACGATCCCCCAAATGGGGCCACCTGTTGGCTGTAGGTGGTGACCTGTAAGGTATCAGGACGGGATCCTAGTGGCTGAGCAGTACACGACCCAGGATTCATAGAGATCATGTGACTGGTAACACTCGTTTTTGGCCTTTACTAGGCTAGATGGGCCCGATCCAATCAATCAGCCGGTCATGTCAGCCCTCTTTCCAATTTTTATAAAGATCTGAATATGAGGGCAATGGCTGTAGGGTCAGTTATGCCGAGGAAGAACTCATATCCCCTTTCTGTTTCTGGGTAAGTATTTATCTTGGGAATGAAAACCCAGAGGCAGAAACAAAACTGGTTATCACCAGCATGAGTATATTGACTACGTAGCCCCGATGTTACTAGGCGAATGGGTTTCCCCCTAGACACATTTCTGCATGGGGCTCCATGGTGGGTGGGGTGCATAGTCAATGAAATCCATGGGCTTTTTTATGGATATGAAAAATAAAACCCAAGCAAATATAAATAAAAACCAAACCTTAGAGCGTCCACATGCAGACTCTGACTCGGATGATGACTGCAATGAGGTACTTTTCCCCAGTTTTATCGTACTGGAATTGATGGAGGATACTCCAATCACTAAGTTGTCTCCCTTTAGCATTGGAAAAACTCTTAGCTTTCTAACAAAACCAAAATCAGTCAAAAAACTAATCAACAATATCCTACTGGTAGAAGTACCAAAGAAAACTTTCTCAGACCTTCTACTTAAACAGAAATACTTCCATAACCACATTTGAACTCCTCTGCACTCTCGATGAAATAAAAAATAACCTCTGCCAACAAGGCGTTACCGACGTCTAAAGAATATAAAAAACAAAAACAACCAAACATTCCTAACAAACAGATATATTTAAATTTAACCCCCCAAAACTGAAATAAAAATAGGGTACATTATAAACAAAGTTGAAACATATAACCCAAGCCCCCCCACTGAGATGCCCCCCAAGTAGCAAAAATTCAGGCACCACAGGGAAAGATGTCCAGACCAACAACATTCAAAAACTGTGGAGAAACTGGAAAGCACACAGACTGCAGACAACCACCAAAGTGTGTAAACTGCAAACAAGATCATGCAGCAGATGCAAAGGAATGTGAAACATGGAAGAAGGAAAGAAGAATAACAGAAATTAAATACACAAAAATATATCGTTCCCAGAGGCAAGAACATTAGTTGAGAATTCAGTGCCTACAAATTATGCAAGCATAGCCAAAACCACAAACAACTCAACCCCAAATCAAGGAATGACCCAAAACGAAATGAAAGATTTAATGAAAGAACTGAAGATACTTTTGGAGTTAGTGAGAGAAAGCTTGACCAACTTAACAACTAGTCCTCATGCTGAACAAGATCCAAAGAAAAGCCTCCAACCCAGACCAACAAAGCTGAAGACTCAATAAATACAAACCAAACAACAACTCAAACCGAACAACAATTCTCAAACATCCCTAGTATCACTGGACAATTCCTCACCCCCTAAAATTGGATAACAAGGAAAGCCAACTGCTAACCCATCTCAAATCTCAAACCCAGACTAAGAAAACCAAAACCAAGACAAAAAAGAATCAATAGAACATGAAACCACACGATCGAGATTCCTTTTAAGACAAAGAAATAAGATCCTAAATGAGAATAAATCTACAGTACTGGAAAATATGGAAACTGAAGATGAGAATGAAAACCAAAAATTTCCAGAACAAAATCAGAAGGCTGGCTGGAAGACAATACAAAGTCAAGGATTCCAAAAATAATCCAATAGAAAAGCCAGAAAGAATGGACTTTGAACATAACACCACTAAAAACCCCATCATGGCACATAGAACCAGCAATACATTTTTGAAAAAAAATATCACCAGCAATAAAAATATTGTTGGCATTAAATGGTTGATATGCCATAAACCAAACCAAACCAAAAACTATAAAGCAAATGAGAATGTCAAAATCAATTTCTCTACAAACCGTGAATCTGAAAAGAACACATTAATGAAACCAGACTCTTGACAACAGCCCTCTTTACAAAAATAGATCAATGAAACTGAATCTAGAAACTGCTTACAAAGGATAAAAAACTACTTACAAACTTTTTACAATAGATTTGTATGGATAGGATATATCCTATTCATACAAATCTATTGTAAAAATTTTGTTGGCATTGAAATTGATATGCTGTAAAACAAAACGAACCAACCAAGCAAACATTAGGATCGCAGGGCCACAACATGCATTGCAGCAGCAGTGGAGTTTGCTGGCAAGACACAGCCCAATGGATGGTCTTGAATGCAGAGCCATTCCCTCTCCCAAATCGGTTGACACCTAAGGCTATAGGACCTGATGTTCTAGACTGTTTGAAGGACGTATTATCTTAGGGTTGATCTGTGCAGGAGGCAAGTTTGTCATTTGTCCTTCTGTGAAGCCATTTTCCTCAATATTCCCTGAAAGACAGGTGTATTTATAGCTGTATACTCCTTGTTCTGCATTTAGTTTCAATGCATTTGGGGTAGTAATAGGAAACTGAGCTTAAATTTTGCAAGTTCTGCTTCTCCACCACTCCTTTATTATGCATTTTAAGCCTATAGATAAGGTACTTTTCATGATGTCTGTTTTATTAAATGCATTCCAATCAATCATTGTTTTATTTCATTTTTTTAAGGTTATCATTTACCCAAAGTAGATATATTCCAGGACATCTTCCAGTTCTTCATCCTCTATTTTTATGATTTTTATAAGAATTTTACAATTGAAAGTCAGTTTTTTGGAATTGGACATTGGACATTTTCCTCATTCATATCATTTAATGTTTTCTATTTCATCCAATGAGGATATTAATAAAATATCAGCAAATTGTAGGTTGTTCAACTATTTCCATTTATATTAACTCTCATTTCTTTCCTTTTCATTTTCCAGAATATAATTTAGGCAAGGCAACATTTTACCCACTTCTCTGCAATACTTGATTCTAATTAAAATTATTGCATATTTCTGATGAAGCAGAGAATTTCAGAAAAATTCAATTAATTTAAAAAAATAAGGTGACAGCCCAATTTAAATCAGAACTGCTTTTTTAATTTTATACATTCAGGGATTTTAAAGTGAAAATTTGTTTCATTTTATTTCTTTTGCTTTTTATTACAGTCATATCAGATGCAATAATCTTCAAATTTCTTACATAAAATATTTCTGTTGCTTTTAATGGCAGCACTCAGACTATCATTCTAGGATCAATTGTAATATCTTGAATTGTTATTGTTATTGAAGCATTGTCAACCATTATTAATGTTTCACTAATCCCCAACATGCAAATTATAAATTGGAGATACAAACTCAAACATCTGCAACAATTCAGATATCTGGAAAGTATATTAACAGTGGACAGAAAGTGTAACATAGAAATCCGAAGATGCATTGGGATAGATAAAAGATGCCTTCCAAGAGCTGAGAAAAGTATTAAGTATCATTAGGAAAAAAAAGGAAAGTGAACTGTTATGTAATATCAATCCACCTATATGGCAGTGAATGTTGAACAATCTCCTCACAGATGAAGAAGAGTCTTGAAGCAACTGAAACAAAGAAAGAGTGTTGAACTGTTATGTAATATCAGATCTCCTTTATGGCAGTGAATGCTGGACAATCTCCTCAAAGATGAAGAAGTGACTTGAATTAATGGAAACAAAGAAAATATTACTGAACTGCTATGTAATATCAGATCTCGTATATGGCAGAGAATGCTGGACAATCTTTTCAAAGATGAAAAAGTGACTTGAAGCAAGAGAAACAAAGAAAACAGTACTGAACTGTTATGTAATATCAGATCTCTTTTTTGCAGTGACTGTTGGACAACCTCCTCAAAGATGAAGAAGTGACTTGAAGCAAGAGAAACAAAGAAAACAGTACTGAACTGTTATGTAATATCAGATCTCTTTTTTGCAGTGACTGTTGGACAACCTCCTCAAAGATGAAGAAGTGACTTGAAGCAAGAGAAACAAAGAAAACAGTACTGAACTGTTATGTAATATCAGATCTCTTTTTTGCAGTGACTGTTGGACAACCTCCTCAAAGATGAAGAAGTGACTTGAAGCAAGAGAAACAAAGAAAACAGTACTGAACTGTTATGTAATATCAGATCTCCTTTCAGGCAGTGAATGCAGGACAATCTCAGCAATGATGCAGAAGTGACTTGAATTAACGAAAACAAAGAAAAGAGTACTGAACTGTTATGTAATATCAGAACTACTTTATGGCAGTGAATGCTGGGCAATCTCCTCAAAGATGAAGAAGTGACGTGAAGCAAGAGAAACAAAGAAAATATTACTGAACTGCTATGTAATATCAGATCTCATATATGGCAGAGAATGCTGGACAATCTTTTCAAAGATGAAGAAGTGACTTGAAGCAGGGAGAAACAACGAAAAGAGTACTGAATTCTTATGTGTTGTGGAATCAGGGATGAATCCGATATCAATGAATAACAAACGCCAGTAATGGATAAGGAAAATAAATGTATTAACGTAATAATACAAACTGGTAACACGGTTTAGTAGATCTAGGAATGCGGGTTAGTAGCAATAATATATATACAGTCTTGCTATTGAAGTATCGCGGATGACTCCTTACTGAGTCTACGTGCTTTCTAACTGTGACTCTTGTGCTCCCCTCCTCTATTACAGACAGTATTTACTGTCCCCCATGATGGATAGATGTGGCACAAGGCCGGGTTTAAACTGGCGCATTCCCGAGCACGTAGGCTCGGCCAAAAAATGTCCATAGATCCTGTATAAACAGGATCGGGTTGGTCAACCTCCCCGAACGAGACTCCGCCCTTCGGCAGAGCCTCATCCGGGTTCCTCTCTGCTCAGAGGCAGAGAGTTCGACCATCTAACCGAGAAGACGTCACTGTCTCCTCTGTTGCAGGCTGTCCAGGTATTTACTGGTAGTAGTATATGTATACCTCGGTTGAGTCCATTTGTGTGAAAAGTGGAGCCCCCTCAATACCCCCTCCTTAGATAGGGAGTTAGTATCTTTTCCTTTCTCTTATGGTCGACAATTTGAGGCACTGTCAATTTTCTATTTCTGCGAGTCCTTCTAATTTCTGTGTCTTCTTGTGGTCTTTGAATCTCAAAAACTTCAAAGATCGCCTCCATTGACTCATCATTTTCTGCGAGTGACGAGCTTGGCTCTTCAATCCGTATTTTTTGTATTTGGTCAGTATGTTTTCTGTGGGTAAATTTTTCGCCTTTTGTGTACATCATGTTTCCTAGTCTGTTAATTATTGTATTTGGTTCCTCATAAGCCATATTGTTACTGAAATAGACCCATTCTTGTTTGAATGATCTCTCGAGCACTGTAGGTGTATACCGGTTTTTATTTATTTTTTCCTTCGTCCTCTGAATAAATTCATCCTTTTTTGCTTCTTTTCTTATCTTTCGCAAGGTCACAGGTAGTTCCTTTACTGCCTTGTACAACTCTTTACTGTTTTCATCTGTGGTAGCAAATGGCGCATTTCGCTTCTTTTTACATACTGGTTGGACATTTTCTTTCAATTCAATTCTAGCTGCCCCCTTACAAAACGAGCTGATAGGTGAATCCCATACGTCAAACTTTTTCATCCAGTCTGTACCCACTAGATTTTCTGTATCTTTCATTACGTATATCTTGAGTTTTTTTTTCCTGTGAAAATTAACATTTATGATTATTTCTCCTTCGAATTTTATATGGTTTCCTGTCACCGACTTAGTAATTTTTTGTGTATGTAACATGGTTGGTCTGTTAAGCTTTTGCCATGTCTGTAAGTTAATTATTGTTAGATCAGAACCGGAGTCTAGTTGCAATTTTATCTTGTTATTTAAGATTTCAAGTTCCACATATTTCCTTATGTTGGTATTGTCTTCGTCATGCATCCTAGTAGCTCTTATCCTACTAGTAGCCTTTCTATTCCTACATTGGGATGCCTTGTGGGGTACAAGGAAATTTTTCCACACACAAGACAGTTTTTATATTTAAAACGGCAATCCTTATTCCAGTGTAGTCCTCCACATCGATAACATGCAGATGGGGGGGGGATTATATTTGCTTCGATTTTCGTCATAATTTGCCCTATATGCTGTACTTTTTCCCTTATTATAGAATTTTTGTTTTCTTTCCGGGGAGGGTGAAGAACGTAAACTTTTGTTTAAATTACGTATATGTGATACTCCTGGCAATCTTCTGATAATTGTTGTAGTGTTAGTCCAGGTTCATTTTGTAGTTTTGAAAGCATTCTTTTGTGCATTTCACTATCTTTTGCTGAGACTAACCTTTGAACAAAGATGAGGCACTTGAAATTGTCCGGTGTTAATTCTGCCAACATGAAGTCGTCGCAATGTTTATTCACGATTGCGGCAAACGTGGAATAGTCCTCATTTTCGCCCTTTACCAGGTTAAGACATTTCCACCTCTTGTAAAAGAGTGACGTTTTTGGACTGAAAAGCTCTGTAAGACATGTAACTGCTTCGTCAAACGTTAATTCGTTCGTCTTTTTTTGGCAAAATGTAATCCACAAATTTTGTGTATTCCTCAGTTCCTAATTTTCTGAGCAACAGATGTAGTTTCTTTGCTTCTGTCCAGTTTTGACAATCGACGTTAAAGATGTCTTCGTGGCGTCTAAAATAATCCCAGAAATTTTTATCCTCTTCTTGAGAGTATTTGAAAGTTTCTATCGTATTCCACACTGCGTCTTGGGAAAAAGTCGGCCCTTTTATGATATTTTGTTGTTTGTTAGACGCTACCTTTAAAATTAGTTCCTGCGTACAACATATAGGGCATATTATGACGAAAATCGAACCAAATATAACCCACCCATGTTGAACTGTTATGTAATATCAGATCTCCTATATGGCAATGGATGCTGGACAATCTCCTCCAAGATGAAGAAGTGACTTGAAGCAAGAGAAACAAAGAAAAGTGAACTGAACTGTTATGTAATATCAGATCTCCTTTATGGCAATGGATGCTGGACAATCTCCTCCAAGATGAAGAAGTGACTTGAAGCAAGAGAAACAAAGAAAAGTGAACTGAACTGTTATGTAATATCAGATCTCCTTTATGGCAATGGATGCTGGACAATCTCCTCCAAGATGAAGAAGTGACTTGAAACAAGAGAAACAAAGAAAAGTGAACTGAACTGTTATGTAATATCAGATCTCCTTTATGGCAATGGATGCTGGACAATCTCCTCCAAGATGAAGAAGTGACTTGAAACAAGAGAAACAAAGAAAAGTGAACTGAACTGTTATGTAATATCAGATCTCCTTTATGGCAGTGAATCGTGGACAATCTCCTCCAAGATGAAGAAGAGACTTGAAGCAACAGAAACGAATAACTTGGAGATAGGAATTAACAGGAGATAACTGACAACTGACATCCATTAGACATAGTACGTGGAACTAGAACAGTCTACCCCAGTGAGTAAAATAAAGGGTTCAGTTCAACATTCCAACCACCTGAAGAAATCTGGAGTGTACAATGTCCAAAACGTTGTGATAAATATGGCAACAAAGATGAGGATGATAGTCTGAGCAATTTTCATGGTATTTTTTCTGTTAAAATTTCCTCTTCAATGCTTTGATTTCATGAATGTAAGCACAGTACTAGATTGGCAGTTAGGTCTAATTGTTTTACAGTTGAAATGGCAAGATTTAACAGTTTCTTCTCTTGCACTTCTCTTTTGACTTCTTGCTTTACTTCTCTTTCTTTGCTTTTGAAAATGTAAATGAAACATCAATCATTATCTTCTGCGTTAATTCCTGTCCTTTTATTGTCCTCCCTCGTTAACACTTTTCTGTTTCTCTAATTCTTTCACACCCAGTAACCCCTTGTGCCTTATTGACTATGTTGCCTTGCTTGAGGTGAAACAATAAAAAAAATGGAGTAATATTATCTTGAATTTTATTATTATTATTAGATGAAGGCTTGTCAATTCTTATTCATTTTTCACTAGTATTTCTTTAATCTTCATTTCAATTGCTTTATTTCCACTAGTAGTATTAGTAGTAATATTATCTTGAATTTTATTATTATTATTATTAGATGAAGCCTTGTCAATTCTTATTCATTTTTCACTAGTATTTCTTTCATCTTCATTTCAATTGCTTTATTTCCACTAGTAGTATTAGTAGTAATATTATCTTGAATTTTATTATTATTATTAGATGAAGCCTTGTCAATTCTTATTCATTTTTTACTAGTATTTCTTTCATCTTCATTGCAATTGCTTTATTTCCACTAGTAGTATTAGTAGTAATATTATCTTGAATTTTATTATTATTATTAGATGAAGGCTTGTCAATTCTTATTCATTTTTCACTAGTATTTCTTTAATCTTCATTTCAATTGCTTTATTTCCACTAGTAGTATTAGTAGTAATATTATCTGGAATTTTATTATTATTATTAGATGAAGCCTTGTCAATTCTTATTCATTTTTCACTAGTATTTCTTTCATCTTCATTTCAATTGCTTTATTTCCACTAGTAGTATTAGTAGTAATATTATCTTGAATTTTATTATTATTATTAGATGAAGCCTTGTCAATTCTTATTCATTTTTTACTAGTATTTCTTTCATCTTCATTGCAATTGCTTTATTTCCACTAGTAGTATTAGTAGTAATATTATCTTGAATTTTATTATTATTATTATTAGATGAAGCCTTGTCAATTCTTATTCATTTTTCACTAGTATTTCTTTCATTTTCATTTCAATTGCATTATTTCCACTAGTAGTTTTAGTAGTAATATTATTTTTAATTTTATTATTATTATTATTTGATGAAGACTTGACAATTCTTATTCATTTTTCACTAGTATTTCTTTCATCTTCTTTTCACTATTTTTCTTACCATATTTTATTGCCATTCTCATTTAGTCATTCTGATCATAAATAAATGCGAAATGAAAAAGTAATCTAAGACCCCTTCCCGAGTTATCCAGGTTGAACATTGTCCCTGATGGTAGCCAAATGACTGCATCTATCTCTATATTCCTTATGAACCATCAACATATGAACTGTGCATGATGGGAAGTGTTTTTCAGAAAATATTTTTTCTTTGCAAATCTTGACTCTTTTGACTTACAGCAAAATTTAAGTAGGCAAACAATAAATGGAGTTTTTTTGTTGATTATTTTACCATAATCCTCTTCACTGATATACAGAATTTGCAAATAAATAAAGATAATAGAGAAGGAAACTTAAAATCTGTCTATCACATTCTTTTAGAAGACAATGTTTTCGTCTGTCAACTTTACTGGTGACACTCAAATTTTCTCATAATATGAGGGTAAGTTAAAAATTATCTGCACTTTCACTATAACATATCTTTAGGCTTGTCACACTGCCTTCTGCTCATACATGCATATAGTTGATACTATTGTGGTCACGTGATGGAGCCAGTTTTCTTGCTGCTGTTACAGTGTAAACATGGCTACTCCCTTAGCAGTGTGAATGAATGAGGAATCTTTGTAGATTACTTAACATCAGTGTATTGATTTTATCCTTTGAGAATGAGTTTAGATCAGACACATTACGTGGTCTTGTGGTGGGGGGGTTCTCCTCCTCTCTGCAGCCTTTTCCACATATGTAACTTTGCAAGTCTATCACTACTTTATCACCATTTCTTTAGCAAATGTTCAGAAGAGCTCTACTTTTTAGGTCTGCTAGTTCAGAACTTTATTTTTAGGATACGCCATGTTACTTCCACAGTCAAATCCGCCCTATTTTCATGGTTGAAGCACACCTATTTCCTCTATGTTTCAAGTGTAAGAAGAAAGTTCTACTCCAACATGCTTTTTGCTAAAATCTGCACCATTGTGGAACAAATGCCTTCATGGATACTTCTCTGAACACTCTAATCTTGACCTTTTCAAACCAAGGGTTAATTGCTGTTTATCCTCCTAATTCTTATAATCTTCATATCATCCCCCCTTTCATGCAGGTCACACACCCTATTCATAATAACCATTTTAACAGTCACCCTCGACACTACAATCTTAACCTCTTCAAGTCAAGGATCAATTGCTAACTATCCTGATAATCTTCATTTCCTACCACCATTTCATTCATACCACTCATCTTATTTGTCATAACCATTTTAATAGTAACCCTCTACACTAGAACCTTAACCTCTTCCAGTCAAGGTTCAATCATTATCTATCCTCCTTATCCTCATAATATTCCTTTCACATCACTTTTTCCCCCTCATATCACGCATCTTGCTCATCATTCCTATTTGAATTGCAATCCTCTATCTGAAGCGGCAGTCTAACCTTGTATTGGGTGATATTTAGTTAAAAAAACTTGTGTGAGTAATCCCCACTGAGGATTGAAGCTTTATGAAAACAAGAGTACAATTCAGTCACTAATTTTGAACAATTGTAAACTTTAAAATGAAGTGAATAAAGCAAAGGCTATTATAGAGATTTCGTATCAAATAAAGAATCTTGATAGAATGATGTGAAGCAAATTATTAAAGAATAATTTACCTTCTGTTCATTTTTGCAAACTATTAAAAAATCTTTAAGCAAAAGAATCATCTATCAGAATTCTTTTCATAATAAAAGGCAAACAGAAAAGATAGAAGTAATTCCATCTGTTTTGACTTCTTTTTTCTTTTATCCACACGTCTGTCTCAGTCTATTTTGGAATTTGATTCTTTATTAATATTTACTAAGGTTCTTTTAGTGAACACCAGACACACACGCATCTACATAATCAATGAAAGAGAGCAAAGAAACTCAGTCAGATGCTAACTTCAAGATATTAAACTCTATTGATTCTTGGCTAAAATAAATAAATTTAAAAAAATGAGAGACAAAGAGCAGACGAGAGGAGAACTGGTAAGTACTATCAAGACTAAAACTAAACATCATTGTCAACATGCATATTTTAATCAGGAAGAATTTTATATATATATATATATATATATATATATATATATATACCAGCAGCATGGCCCGGCGTTGCCCGTGCTTGATTCAAAAATCGTATGACTCATACAGCAATTGCTATCACTTGACTTAAAATATTTTTGCCCTTCCTTGCCTTTAAAGGAGTGCCCTTTGCTGAGCTGATGTTGCTACATGCCTTACTTCTCATCTCACACTGTGAATTTTTTCTAAGCTCTATACTAAACATTAAATCTGTTACGGAAAAAGAACTAAACAAAATGAACACAAAACGATCAGCTTTAAAAAAGGACTCATAACTGAAAAAACCGAATGAAAAAAGAATGTTAACAACAAATACTTCTCACACCCAACCCAGTTCTGCGGAATCAGAATCAACGTTGAGTTTAAGCAAGCGAATGAGCCAATTGGAGTAAAGTGCCATGCAGATTTAAATTTTTCCCACTTGTGACGAATGCAGCTATGGATTATTTTTGCATGCTAGTTAACATTCGTGTCAGTCAGCTGTTGGCTCTCACGCTGGCCAATAGAATCTTCCTGCCTATTTGTGGCAGCCAGCTATAGGCTCTCACTCTGGCCAGTAGAAAGTGGTCACAAACTACTTGAAAACTGCCATAGAAGCATGAAAAAATCGATTATTTCCACTATCGATGGGAGTTGGGAAATGCAAGGTCGGTCTTGGCCTTTTTTGCTAACTTAGAGCATGTGCATGTAAATTTTGGTGCAAATCCGTCGAAAATTGCGGCTGTGCATTCATTACACACACACACACACACACACACACACACACACACATCCTGCCTTTTATATATATATATATATATATATATATAATGGACTTGAAATTGTTTTTTCTGGACTCTCATACATCAAAAAAATGCAAAGTCCATTATATATATATATATATATATATATATATATATATATATATATATATATATATATATATATATATATATGAGGCACGGTGGAGTAATGGATATCGGCTTGGATTGAGGAATCGGAGAGCCGAGTTCGAATCCATTACATTTACTTACGTGCTAATACCCTTGGGAAAGGTGTGAATCCTCTTCTTCTCCCTCCAACTATGGGTAAATAGCAGGGCAGACTGGGTTCTATAGCCTTGGATGGCAACTGGTCTAGGAGAAGGAAAACTCTGAATTCAAAACCTGCGGAGGGTCGTTTGGGGACTTTGTGGCATTCGTTGCACCAGGTACCTGTATTCGTCCCTCCAAAAAGTGTGGATGGCCCTACATAAAGCATTCACCACTATCATCAAATCTTATGTGTGGGTGTCGGGCTTTCAGTTTCTGGGAACTGATCTGCCTGACCCTCATACGTTGAGTTCGACGGGAGAGTCCATCTTATATATATATATATATATATAGAATGGAATTGCCATTGTCTTTCATGTATGAGAGTCCAGCAGTTGAGTTCTTAGAACCAAACAGACATACAACTTGCACGTATGATTTGATTATCGTAGTAAAGGCTTGTGCAGAACAAATCATACTTTTTGGAAGCAGTGAATACAGAGAACTGGTGCTCATCGTATGTCACAAGGTATGCAAATGATCTTCTGCATCTTTTGAATTGAGAGTTGTCCTTCTCCTAGACTGGTTGCCAACCAAAGTTAAAGAGCCCAGTCTGTCTTGATATTTAATCCATAGAGAGGAGATGGAGAGATGGATTCCTACCTTCCCAAAGGGTATTTGCACATAAGTAAATCTAATCAACTTAGAATTCAAAGTTGGCTCTCTAATTTCTCTTTGTGAGTCACTATTAATTCATGTCATCTACATATTTAGCTTCCGCAAAAATCTGGAATAATGTGAAGATATGTTTCCATTTTTAACTTCTGTTTTGTTTGAATTGGTTATGTCAATATCACATCTATATCATGGTGTTCGTGTTTATGTATGTATCAGATTTGAAATTCAATGGTTTTGTTTTCATAATTTAAAAGTAGAAATATAACTTCATTTAACTGCTTCAAAAACTATGGAAATAGAATAATATTCTATTTCCATAGTTTTTGAAGCAGTTAAATAAAGAAACATGTCAAATTTATAAAGGTTTTCCTACTTGTTCTTTGACTTATGTACTAATACCCTTGGGAAAGGTATGAATCCGCTTCTTCTCCCCCCCCCCCCAGCTATGAGTAAATAGCAGGAAAGACCAGGTTCTATAGCCTAGGATGGCAATTGGTCTACCACAGAAAGAAATGGCAACCTACTGTAGGAAAAAAATCTGCCTCGTCAGTCATGTATCAAAAGATACATGATCGCCTACGTGTGTGTATCACGCATGGCACATAACTGAATTGTTCTATATTTAATCATTTTGTTAGATTTGATTTATATTTTCAACTCCTGCAGTTATATAAAATTCAACCTCATAGGATAAATGACATCTGAAGAAAGAATCGGCATCAAGAATCTTTGCTTATTTTTTCTCTGCTCAGTTTTTCTTTTTGCTTTCAGAATCTAAAAAGAAAAAAACAAAAGAACCTCTACATATTCTAATTATTACAATTCTGCTATTTTTCTCTGAAATTTTAAATTGCAAAACCAAATTTGGCAAGTTCCAATTTCTCCTCTTTGATTTCTTTCTTTTTTGATTTTTATGATGCTTGTTGAGTTTCACTTCATCCATAAGGATTTTTACAATTATCTTTATCATAATTATCTCATTTCCATCAAGATTATTTGCATAAATGTTTTTTATTTTTTTAATTTCTTAGCATCAGTTTCTCTTAAGTATTAGAATTAGCTTTTGAGCCGAAATCTATTCTTTATTCATATTCACATTGTGATCAGTATAGCATTATTATAATTGTTAATATCCTTATCACTTTCAAAGTTTAGTTTTATTATTAATACTATCATCATTAATGGATTCCGTATTGCTATAGACATTATTATAATGATTTATCCTGATTTATACCTCCATTATTAAATATATTGGCAAAAATACCTGTACACGAATAATGGCTGGCCACTTCTATCTGAGTATACCTGTCTACTAAAGTAGCTAGCCAATCCTTGTGGCAGACGTTTGCTCAGATACTTTTGTTTTTGTTCAACACCCGCAGGACCAAATTGTGGTTTATACTGTAACTATGCTAAGTGGAGCTTTATTATAGTTTCTGGGAGAGAGTGAATTATCTGGTGTGATCAGCAGTCTGAACAAAGCCAATACACTCAAACCCTCAGTCACGATGACTTGTGACTTCATGCTAGCATGACTATTGCCATCTCCCAAATAGTTCCATTTACATAATTTCACTCACAAGGCTTGCATCAACCCATGGTATGGTTTTCAGGTACTTTCCAAAGGGTACCACATGCTGGGATTACCTCCCCTAGACTGATAACATCAACAAGTCAGCTTCCTGAAAAATTGACAATTGTGGGTTTCAAACCCAGGTCTCATAGTCAGAGAGTGAACGTTCTAACTACTCGCCTATGTGTAGATGACAGGATTATTTACATATGGATCAGCTTTTGGGATAAGATTCTGTTAAATATTTGTAGCATGACAGTGGTCAAGGAACGGAAATTTTTGTCTTTGACTCATATGTATGCATATGGCCACCTAACCATTAAATTGATTTTGTGTTACATTCTACCACTTTCCCATTCTTTGGGCTAGGATCAGAGTGTGATATCTGTTCTCCTCCTCATTGCCATATTTCTGGCGATTCCAATCCTGCAAAAGCATTTCCCCATTGCACTAAAATGGAAGGATCAGTAATGCGGATGCCATTATGACAGTGAGTACAGGGGTTAGATAATTTTTGCCTTTGGACCATATGTACATGTATGAGCACTGACTATGGGTCATATCCTGTCACTGTCATAGTATATGTTAATATCACGCATGCACCTTGCCTCCAGGCTGGGATCAAAGTAACCCTGCTCTCCCTGATTTCTCATTCATTACACACCATCTGCACGCACACATTATATTGTAATTTAGATATGGGGATTATTTGTATCATTAATATTTTCATCAATTTTATAAAAGATTATTTCTTTTTTTATAGAGTCCATGTTGAAGAATATAACACTTGTATTCATTCATACACTTGATCCTTGTAGCAGAATTTATAGATCCTGTTGGGATCTTCTCACTTCTCAAATCTACTGCTATATACGCTGCAGCCATGTAATTTGTGTTGGGATTAAAGGATTCTTTGTTATTCTCTTTTTTTTCTTCAAATAATTCTATGACTATTTCCAATTTTTCAATCCTTATAAACCATTAAGCGTAAGAAGACAAAGTCTAGCTATAAGCAAGAGGAAGAGTTCAAAGATGCAGGGTTAGAAATTGGAGACGTCATCATCAGAAGCGTTTTAATTATCTGAGAAGCGTTTTAACAGAGGATAAAAAATGTGACACACCAAAATCTGAACATACATTGGATTAGCAAAAGAAGCATCTCAAAAACTAAGCAAGGTGCTGAGAAATAGAAACATTTCATTAGAAAAATAGAAAAGAGGGCTTAATTGCTATATTATATCCATCCTCTTATATGGCAGTGAATAAGGAGAAAACTGGAAGCAACAGAAATGTAGTTCTACAGAAGGATACTGAGAATTCCATGAACAGTGAGGAAGCAACATAGAAGTCTTAAAGATAATGGCAACAAAATTACACATATTCAGAATCAGAAAGAGACAACTGAAATTCCTTGAATATAATGAGGAAGGAGAGCTTGGAAAACTTAACCCACACATGGCATATTGAGGGTAAGAGAGAGGAATGCAGTGAGCCACTTACCTAACAAGCTTGTGTGAATGGATGGCAGAATGGATGTTTGAAGCCTTAGCAAAGGAAGAAAAGCTGCTGAGGACCACAAGAGATAGGCAATTGTGGATTTCCACAATTTCCTATGTCCCAAAAGGACACAGGACATAGAAGAAGAATATGCACAACTCCATTCATGTATTCTCTAGTTTCTAAATTAGATAGGTAAGATTCTTTAATTTCTTTTTAGGTTCATTTTGTGATGCGTATTATAATGGTTCTAGGCATCACCATCATTGGTTTTTGGTGCTGGTATCTATTATTATTATTATTACTTCAGATTTCTCAAAATAATTCACAAATAGCATTACTTAAAATCCCAAAGGTTGTGTTTATGGTAAGCATCAAAAGAAAAAATTCCATGATTATTAAAAAATTGTCGGTACCAAAATTAGCACAAAATAATCAATATGGCTGACAGAAAGGGAAGTAGAGAATAATTTCTAGTGTGTTAAAGATAAGAAAAAAAGGGAAAAGTTAGAAAAGAAAATAAATATTTGAAAAGAATTTAAAAAATTAGGTAAGTTGTTTTATCTCTCGAAGATCACTGATGAGAAAAAGGAATCAAAAGAAGATAAATCCAGCTAATATTAAAAAAAATATCTGAAGGTCATTCTGAATTCAATCTTTTAACTTGTGACAAGGAAAAAGATTTCCAAAAATTTTAAACTTCTCACTGTGCAAAATTGTTATATATATATATATATATATATATATATAGAGAGAGAGAGAGACACACACACACATAATAATATATCACTGATATATATATATATATATAAATATAAATATATATATATATATATCATAATTATTTTTTTAAAATATGATTCCATCGCTACATAAGAGTTCTCATATTTCAAAAATAGAAGCTAAAAAAAAACAGCTCTATTCCATCCTCAAGCGAATTTTGAAATAACTAATCTTGAAATTTACAGAGCTTTATAAGCATATACATTTGCAACATTAATTACATGAAAATGGTGAACCCAATTATTGTAATAAGGGGCGGATGAGTGAACATATTGTATCAGCATATTAGTTACTTTCAGAAAGAGGTTAAGTTAAGGTAGGGTCGGCGTGTCTATTTTGAACTGTTGAACTAATTAATAACTCACAGAGAATGGAGTCAAGACATCTATATATCACAAGCCAACCTTCACCAGATAATTTCAATTCCCACCATCCATACAGTGAAGAAAAGGATCATCTGGTGACGAGAACACTAGGAAAAATCCTAAGTGGCACACGAGACACATACAAACGAGAAATGATCAACATCAATTAGACTTTTCAGAATGACAACTACCCTGCAAACATAACGGTCAAGGATGGGCACTAGAAAATTGCAGGAGTCTGTCTGCCTTATGTCAAGGGCTTATCAGAAAATATCTTTGTTTCATACAACATCAGGACAATATTCAGAAGCTATGGAATACAGCCTAATATGGAAGAGAACATGACCCAAGAATTGCGTATACTCCGTTCCTTGCGGTTGTGGCAAAGAATATAAAGGTGAAATGAGCCACCTCCTAAAAGTAAGGCTGGAAGAACATCAAAAAGCCATAGTGAGTGGGAGGGGGGCAATGAAATCAAGCATGGCTGATCACATATTGATAAAGAATGGTTTTATGGTTAAATTTCCATGAGTACAACCAGAACGCTTTGAGACCCCAACTGTCATATTAAGACAAGCTTCCTGAAAAAATAAAACATTAGTTTGATTCTCAATGAAATATTTATTATCTATCTATATTGCGGACTAACAGTCTGAGAATTGTAATAAAAGGCAAATGAAATGAAGAAGAAATAAATACTAGTGAAAAATGAATAAGAACTGACAATACTTCATCCAATAATAAGAATTCAGATATCTATCAGTTTTGTTGTATTAAATTTATAAAAGAAATAATTTTCCACTTTCTTTTACTGTAAATCATCAATTTTTTGACTGGCAGATTGCCACTGCTATTTCATTGTCTGCTTACCTTCTTTGCCAATTAAATCCTTTTTACCTGTACTTATATTTTGTAGTCTACCAAATATGTCAATTATTTCTCATTTTCAATTGTAAATCAACCAGAAAATGAAAATATGAAATTGAGCAAATCTGAGGGGAATTACAAATAATGACAATGATAAGAGAATTAATAATTGTTGAATTTAATATTTTGTTGATAGAAATATTTAAAGATTTGTCTTCAACTAAAATATTTAAACCCAAATACAATCACATCATTCATAATCTTCTCCTACTTCAGTATAAATGGTTATTTTAGAAGAAAGCAATAATTTTAAAATTTTATTGGACTAAAACCTATTTAAGATATTAATATTCTCAATAGACATTTTTGTGGAGAAACTCTAGACATTTATTACAGCATCTTACAGATGCTTGAGGTCTGCATCATTAATCACATGACATTAATATGTTGCACCTTTGCACAGTCATCTCGTTCTTTGAAATGATTTTATATCAATTGTAAATCGACTGGGTAATTGTCAGTGATTTCCCAAAACATGTTTAAAATTTGTTTTGTTTAATACAATAAGAGAAAAAGCATTCTTAACAAAATCTACAGACATCTTACCTCTCTGCTTGCTGAAGGCTCACTGACAATGGAATTATTGTACAGATTAATAAGAACATAAGACTAAATCTCTCAGATATAAAATGACTGTTTATTCACCTCCAGACTTTGTCAATTAATATTGGCTAGTGGGTGTGTGTCTCTGGGAGTTTTCTACAAATGTGGATTTCTCTCTTGTTACGGTGTGAGAGATGCTCTGTATTTTCACTCTCAGGTGTGGTGCTTATATATCTTCCTGTTGTCCACATCTGACCACCTGTTTTTATATCAGGGGAGATACTGGCATTTTGGGCAGATCTACACCTGGTGGCTATGGGATCACCTTCTAAGTAAACTCTGATCTACCTGGCTGATTCTCTATTGTGACATTGATTACAAAGTCTATTTTGGTATCTGGGGTGAACTCGGTAGATATTAGTCATTGTAGTTGATAGTCACACCTAGCCCAGTCCAACACAGGTCAAGTTCTATAGATCTTTTTGTCTGCTCATCTGTGTGGCTCACCTTTATTTCAAGATCTTGTCCATGTAGCTATAGTTTTAAAAGCACTGAAACCACATGTACATTTTACCTAATTTGTAAATGGCGGCTCTGACTGAGCAGGCAAGACATCATGGCTGCTTAGCCACAGGTAGATTAAAATTCCTTGGTACTATTTCACTACAGTCATCACTGCAGAAGAAAGGTTTGTTATTGACATTAAATAGGATTCAAGCCATATCTGATATTTCCTGGCATGAACCACGTTTTTGTCATACCGAAAGTCTTGCAGCCAAACATATGTCATTTATATTACTGTAATAAACATGTCATCTACATTTTTCTATACATGTGTATTGTGAATGTCAATGTCTTAAATAGTCTATTTTTATAAAACTTTGAAATTGTTTATTTCATTTGTACTCTCCCTGTAAATGAAGAAATTAACATATAATATAGAGCAGTGTCTATATTGTTAGCAGAAAGATATTTACTTCATAATCATTTTTATTAAATCTTTTTAGAACAGGAATTTCCCTATTACATGTAATGAAGCTTTGCTATTTTTCATAGGAGACTAAGTCATTTTTTCTCTTAAATAACTAAAATAAAAAATTAAAAGTTTTTCTTTTGTCTAATCTTTTCCCAGTACTAATTGATTTCAGGAGATATTTCCACCTCCCAAAAGATGCTTCTCTGATATTTTGATGAATAGAAATTATTAAACCAAGAATTAGTTTTTCACACTGTGAATGATAAACTACACTGGAATAATATTTAAAGCACAAAATCGCTTGTGAGTTTGACTCGGTGGTTCAAGCAGCAAACATGAGGTTAGACATGTCATTCTAAATAATAAATTACCAAAAATACAAAGATATTCCTGACAAAATAAATTAGCATATCAGTGATGTAAATAAATGCTGTCCTTCAAAAAACTGCAGGTACAAGCAGAGTCTAACATATGAACTTCTCAAATGTTGCTGGAAGTTGTGATATAAAATTGGATTTGTTAGAAAATGAAAAGAAAAGGGAAGACATTAGCCCTTTTGGAATAAGGACCAAATAATAAATGGAAGAATCCAAAGGAATATACAGAAGGTAAGTGAAACTGACTTCAAATGTCAAAATTAGCATTCAATATGATGTAGGTAACTATAATCAGTTACGAAAAAACAACTCATGAATCACTACAACTGAAGAAGAAACAAAAATGGTATCATGCGTGTCGCATTAGCAGACAGAGAAGTCCAAGATATACATTGATTTACACATGTTGCATTTTGTTATTTTTAGTTTAACTACAGAAAAAAGGAAACAATAACTGCTGCTTTCAAAAATCTCTGATACTAAAATTGAGATCTAGATTGTGATTTTCCAAGCATAGCTTTAGATGTGGTACAAGGCTGAAAACAGGGAGCACCAACTCACTACTCAGTCCTAAACTTGCTAACCATTTCACCACCTCGAGGTGCCCCATTGAGATCTAGATAGAGTTACCTTTTGCTTGCAGTAAGACAAAGACCAAAGGATGCCAAAACAATGATAAGAATAATAACCCAAAGAATTTGTAGTATTTTGGATTTTCAGTTACCATTTATCAATTTAAGAATTTTTATAGCTTTAAATTCAATAGAACTGAATTTAGCAGCTTGGAAATTAGAATAGTCAAGATCTAAACAGTAGATCTTTTAGAACAGGAATTTTTTTATATATCTGAAGAAGACTAAAAAATGTTTTTTTTTGTTTTTTAACTCTTCTGACTTATAATTCAACTAGTGTTGCTGACAGATCATCAAATTTAAAATGTAAATTGTTTGTCAATATAAAATACTAAATTTATTAGAAAATATATTCAGGAGGAGTCATAAAACTGAATCCAAATAATCATACATTTTGGCTAATAGTCCTTTTCTGTTACTCAGGAGTTTTTGCCAAACAGAATTGGAAATTAGTCCTCACAGACGTTGATTTCAATTTCATTTAAATTGTATATTTATGTATGTTTGTATGTACACATGTATATTTTAATTCAATAACAAACCAAAAATATTTCTACAAAATTTAAAAAACAATTCTATTTATTACTGAATAATTTCCAAAAAGTTCAATAAAATTGTATTATGTTTTTTGGGGTTTAAAAATTATGATATTTTTTCTTTTGACTTGATAGATTCGTTTTTTATGGCTTATGCAGATCACTGAAAGTCAGAAATGAGAATTAATCTTTTTTTTCTTTTTTTTTGAGATAATGATTTAATAATATGTATTACTAATTAACCCATAGCTGGAGGAGAAGAGGTGGATTCATACCTTTCACGAGGGTATTTGTGCATAAGTGAATATAATGGACCCAACTGGAAATGGAACTTAGTTCTCTGATTGATAAATCCGAACCAATTAGGTACTGACCAAGCTTTTCGGTGATTGTACAGGAATTAGCGTTTCAATGTGATGTAGCTGTAATCATGTTTTTTTTTCTTGTCTCCAACTTTATTGCTCAGCCCAAGGTAGAGGTTATCTAGACTGAGAGGGAGGAGAATGTATTATTCCACTATCTTATTTCAAACTGTCAGATTGCACATGCACATTAAATTGCACATGCACATGTAAATCATGCACAAAACATACATATGCATATACATGCATGCAAAATTACATGCAGACTACAGGTGGGGGACAAAATTAACTCTCCTTTTATAATATAGACAATTTCCATAAACTTTAAGTTAGCAGAAGTTATTAAAGGGACATTGATATTGGTTGGGATGAAAAGTCTGTTTAATTTATTAAATGCTATTTTTATTTTCTCTATTAAAATATTTACCATTTTGTTTTGTTCCCTTTTTACTATCTTTTGTGCAAATTCATAATTCCATTTATCCAAAACTTTATCTTTTTCAGCAAATGGCTACTAGAGGTTCTTTTTGCAGCCTAGTGTATGACACATGTCAGATGAAACTGGAATAGACTTTGAATTCAGTATCAGACCATCAAAGAAGTTAGGTGCATCAATGGGTTGACCTGAAAGATAACCTCCTAGCTAACTAATCATTCCTTCCAGTATGTTAAGGGTAGACTAATGCCTACAGTGGATGTTGGAGAGTGGAAAAGTCCAAGATATTTTTTAATTTTTTTCAAACATCCCACAAAAATATTTTTTTGAAGTCCAACATTATTTTTATTGCTATAAACATTATTTTTAGTGGAGACACTTGATTGAATTCCCTATTTAAGGAAAGCATGTTTCATCATTGGGACTTCTATGAATCTGTATCTGCTATCTTTAGCTTCAATAATTTCAACCCTATCCCTAACAAGGCAAGGTTGGAATTATCTAAACAGGTAGTGGCCAAACTGGTGGAGGCACACTTTGGCTCAAAAAGTGGTCATTTTCATGGAAACAGTTCAATTCCTGTCAGTGGCACGTTTTCTCTCAGTAGGACTTCTCAATTTAAGCCGGCTAATATTAATTTCACTGTTTAATAAAATAAAAAAAAAAAACAGGGACAGAAACTCAAATATGTGAACCCCCTAAAAATGTTTATAGTGATAAAAATATTATACAGACACTTTGATCCCCACTTGAAGAATCAATTTTGGAGTCGCTGTTTATGGCTACCACCCATTAAATTAAACGTATCTTATATACCACAAATTAGGCTCTAAAAAGGTGCAAAAGAATTCAAACTCCAAACAATCAAAAAATCAAGTGTGTTTATTTTATTATCCAATGAAGACACAAACTTTTCACCTAAGTCCACATCAATTGTAATCCACTTTTTTCTCCTTTTCTTTTTACAGTTAATAAGAGCCGTTTTATCCCAATCAAGCAGTCAACTGTTTTCTACCTTGAGGCTATCAGGCTATTTTACACTTTTCAGAATGAACACTAATTCACAACATAAATAACTATGCTTACATTACTTAACAATATGAACAATTTTCCATTTGATACCAGCTTCTTTTATTCTGAAACATCCTTTCTGTATAATTTATATCTATTAAATCTATTCTTTTTATTTCCTACAGATGTTGTATTCTTTTTGTACCATTTTAAATCTATTTTAGCTGAACCTACCGACTGCCAAAGAGCCAGAGAGAAAGAGAAGGTGAACAGCTATTTTGTCTCTCTCCCTTTTCAACATCATTAGGTAGACTGCAACATAGTTTCCATGACAACCTATCTCACCTCATTTTACTAACAATTACTACTAACAAGGCCTTAGTAAATTGTTAGGGAAGCGGTGATTTCATTACATTCAAGGAGTCAAATTAAACAAACAGCAAGAAAGTCTGCCGTTCCCTTACATGATTCCCTCCCGAACCAAAGACGGCCTAGAACAATGAGGAAGTAACAGAAAAACATTCTAACAAGGCTCCAGCTTGAAAAGCTTCAATATTCATTAGAGAAAATCAAATAATGTGTCAAGAATTTTAACAAACTAGACAAAAATACTTGTCGCATGCCTTAGGGAATATATGAAGAAAATCATGGGAAACACGATAAAAGTCTTAGGAACAAAAAAAAACCCAGCTTGATAGACTAAGTGGCTAAGAGGGAGGATGATTTTTTCTTTTCTTTTTTTAATCATTTCCACCCAGGGAAGGCAATAAAGCCACTAAAACATAAAAGGGTTACGGAGTGTGAAAGAATATGATAAAAAGGAAGTATTAAAGGAAGAGAAAAATAAAAGAACAGGAATTAAGATAGAAGATCACAATTGAAATTTGCTTTAAATGTTTGAAGATCAAAGTTAACTGGAAAGCAAGAGGTGGGAAGAGAGTTCCACAAGCAAGAAGTGTGAGAAAAGAAATTGTTAACATAGAACTTAGAGTTAAATCTAGCCATTTCAACTGTAAGATGAGATCTTGCTGCCAATCTAGTACTGTGCTTAAATTCATAAAGCCTACGCACCAAAGAGGAAAGCTCATCACAACAATTACCGTGAAAATATTTATAGAAAAGTTACAGGGAAGGTACATTGTGGTGGTGGAAAAGTGACTGAAGCTAAGATACCAGATCAGGACCAATAACATTGCAGATGCTTGCTTGTATTTTATCAAGAATCTTTAAATATATAGAGACCAGACCAGATGAAGCAGCAATATTCAATGCATGGCTCTTGTTTTTACGTGCTGCTTTGTAAAGAGCTGACTTTGTCTTCTTTCTTTACATTGTGCAATAAATATTTTCAAGTCCATTAATTATGTTAGTAAAAGATTCAGTAATGTTCACCTGTTGGGAATCTTACAAAAACTATGTGATTTGATAGCAATGGAAAAATAGGATTTTAAGTACCTGTGATTGGAATTTTTACAGAATTTTCTATTACTTATGTTAGTGTCTAATGATGCTCATTTGTTAATGAGGCAGGGTGGAGTAATGGATAGGGGCAATTGAATTTATTACACTCACTTGTGCTATTGCCCCTGGGAAAAGTATAAATCCATCTCTTCTCACCCCAACTATGGATAAATAGGACAGACTGTACTCTATAGCCTTGGGTGGTAACAGGTCTAGGAGAAAGAAAACCAGCCTGGATACGGTTAGGCACCATTAGGAAACACCGCTGCTACTTTGCCCCTGTGACCCTAGATGGTTATGGGTTAATAAAAGAAAATTTAAAAAAAAAAGATGCTGCTTATTGTACTAGAATTATGATTCTCCAGTTAATTGACTGTCCTTTCCAAAGTAGTCTTGGTAGTAACTCTTAAAATAAAAAAAAATAATCATAAAACTAATGGATCAAGGCTATCAAATTTCAATTAATGGTTAGAAAAAGAAACAAGAAATTTGACAGTAAATAAGGTAAATTCTTTGAGACTTTGCCAATGAAAATGAACAGAGACCATTACTCATCTTTTACTTTCTGTTACTTGGAAAGAAAAAACCAAGTCAGCTAACACTAAGACTTAATCCCCAAAGAGGACGTTACTCAATGTTCCATCCACATACACCTCACACCTTCAATTTTCCCTGCTGTTAAGAACAAAGATAAGAAAAAATCAATATAGGAAAAATTTTATACCAACAACAAACAGTAACATAACAAAAGGTCACAATTCAAAAAGCAATCATACTCCTTAATTATAAGCCAGAAAAAGCCAAACTTGACAGGACCGTAAAACACCCAAGAAAGAATACACATTCATAATCCTACAAAGTCTCATCTAAAAATAATTAAAAACTGTCTCAAAATTCAGAAAAGAAAAAATTCTTCATGAAGGTGTATTGTAAAATAAGGCAAGGGTGTGTTTAGGTTGAGGGAAACACATAACCAATTGATCTCTTAAGAATTACAACATAACAGGTAGAGAAGGAAAAAATCTGGGGGAGAAACAAAAATTAAACTGAGTAATGACTAGTGCGGTCACTGCCTCAGAAACCACAGTATGGCAGGTAGCACACAACTTCTGGCACAAAATGCACCAAGAGAATCTTGCCAATTGCCCCTACCAACTACTAGTTTTCCCATTGCTTTTATTGACATAAGACTATTGACAAAGACCTGGATCTGGACAAGTTGCAGAGAGGCCTGTATCTGGACATGCCAAGCTGTTCTGCTGCTAACAAGAAAAACCCAAATATGACTCACTTTAACAGGCATGTCTGCACAATTTAGAGAAACTGAGATGGGATTTCAGTTATTGGTGGATGTTTTGATTGCTAGCCACTTCATTTATCGCTTTGTAGAAAGAAAGTGTACAGTTGTTTAGACAACATAGCATTTTTGATTTGACTGTTGCAAATTTTTGTATTCATCTTTCATTTAGGTGACACCAACTTGAAAGTTTTTGAATTTAATCAAGCTAACATGGATTGATTGAAGATTCATTTTTTATTGATTTCTGTTTACTATTACATCCTCAAATTTCTAAACATATTTTAGATTTCGTTTTTATATTTTTTTTCTGGAAGCTGCTGTTATATATATATATATATATAAACTGTTTAAATTTATCTTCCTGACTTGGAGTTTTGCAGATATGGTATCCACTCATCAGAAGTAAGACAGTAAGCTTTCAAATTCGTGTTCCCGCAGGGGAAACCATCATTAGATCTGACATGCTGGTGGTGGAGTAAGTGATAGCCGCATGCATTGGGGAATTGGAGAGCCGTGTTCGAATTCCAGTCAAGTTCTCCCCCCCCCCTCAACTATGTGTAAATAGCAGGATAGACTGGGTCCTACAGCCTTGGTCTAGGAGAAGGTCAACTCTGAATTCAAAACCTCCAGCTATCAGTTAAATAGCCTAGTCCATAATTGTAGTAAGTATGGCTACGCCCTTGAAGGCATGGTCAATCAGGGTGTGGGAAAGCCTTGAATTTAGATGTGTATATGTCCCTCCCTTTCTTGGTAACTTTTTGACATGTTTCTGAAATCTTTACAAAATTTATTTATTTATATTACGAATATTACTACAATTGCCAATGGTGTTTTATTATCACCTTGTGATTAATACTGGAAAAAAATTGTTATAATTAATTGCAAGCACTTAAAATTCTCAAATGAAAGGATTAACTAAGAGATTAACTCACATGTAATTATATTTGTGTAATATTTAACAAAAACGGCTTGGTAAGCATTTTGCACAGATTTGTGTTTTTCTAAATAGAACACAAAACACATGCTTTCAAAATCAGTAGGGATATAGATTTAATCTTATTAAATCTGTAAGTTTGAAAGCCAAGTGTTTCCTAAGCAGATTTTTAACTAGAAATTGAGTAAAAGATTAGAGAATATATATGCCACTTCTCAAAATTTCCAAACACAGAAGAAATTGCTTAAACTATACAAGTGTGAAAAAAGCTGATTATATATGTAAACCAAGAGTCACATAATATTAGAGTTCCTGCAGTGCCATGTCATACATGGGTAGGTGTCTCTGCAAGTACTTCTGGTGGGAAACCCCAAGATCATACTATGCTGAAGTCTTTCCTTCCTTCTGGCCAACTTGTGTTACCTTAAATGATCAACAGTGACTATTATTCTGAGTTTTTTCCACGTTAAAAGCTTATCTTATTCTACAATAAATAAAGCAAATAAAACTAAACTAGTTTTCAAAAAAAAAACCTCTTAATTTCTTTCTCTAACATTTGTTGTATGCATTCCAATTTCTGCAGTGTAGAATCATTTCTCTCTGAATCTTCAAACTTAGTAGCTCTCTGTGAAATTCCAGTACTAATCACAAAGTGATAATAAAACGCCATTGGCAATTGTAGTAATATTCGTAATATAAATAAATAAATTTTGTAAAGATTTCAGAAACATGTCAAAAAGTTACCAAGAAAGGGACTGGACATATATACATCTACATTCAAGGCTTTCCCACACCCTGATTGATCATGCTTTCAAGGGCGTAGCCATACTTACTACAAGTGGACAATTATGGACTAGGCCATTTAACTGATAGCTGGAGGTTTTGAATTCAGAGTTGACCTTCTCCTGGACCAAGGCTGTAGGACCCAGTCTATCCTGCTATTTACCCATAGTTGAGGGGGGGGGAGAACTTGACTGGAATTCGAACACAGCTCTCCAATTCCCCAATGCATGCGGCTATCACTTACTCCACCACCAGCATGTCAGATCTAATGATGGTTTCCCCTGCGGGAACACAAATTTGAAAGCTGCTGGAGGGCACATATTTTTTCTTTAATAAGATTTCTTGAATATTCAGACCAGTAGACAAAAATAAATCAAATATACTGTTTAATAAATAAACGGAGTCTCTACTCAATCATGAGTATCCCCAAAAAATAAAAGTAATAAAAATCTGTCAGATTAATAATTATAAAATCCACTCCTTTCTTCACACACACACACACACACACACACACATGCGTATATATTTGTTTAAAATAATATTCTGTTGCTTTGAGAAAATTAAGTAGCATCTTTTAAAATATATGATACATGCAAATAAATTCAATTTTACTGAGTGGATACCATATCTGCAAAACTCCAAGTCAGGAAGATAAATTTAGATTGGGAGATTAATCTTTGTTACTGAATTCTCTGTGCCTGGCTATCTTCTTCTCTATCAAAAGGATCCTAGTTTCCATGACATTGGTGTATATATTCATGAAAATCTCCCAGTGGCAAGGAAACTCTCTTGACTCTTCAGATTATTCTTATATATACTCTCTTCTGGTTTCTTGCTTTCCCACTGCCAAGTAGTTGTATTATGTCTATCAGCCTGAGCATTCAAAAAATCCAAGTAAAGAAAATGTGTCCTCCAGTAGGGATCAAACCTGTGTCCTCCTTTGTAGGAGAAACTATCACTTGATCCAGCATGCTTTCCAAGATTCATTAATACTTTATAAATTGGTTTGTTTATATTTTGGAACACACTTTGCTTAGATTTCTTTAATATGCAGGCTGATAGATAGTTTAATAAATAAAAATGGGGTGTTTATTTACCATACATTATATATATATATATATATATATATATATATATATATATATATATATATATATATATATAATTGTTTTTTAGTTCACCCCATGAAAGGCAGTAAAGTCACTAGAACACAAGGGTTACTGGGTGTGGAAGAATTAGAAAACAGACACTTTAAAAAATAACCAAGAGGAGAGTAGATAGTGATTGACATCGCATTTAAATCTTTAGGATTAAAGTTATCTGGAAAGCATGGAATAGAATTCAACAAGTGAGAAGTGAAAGAAAAGAAACTGTTAGCATAGAACTTACAGTTACATCTAGCCAAATCAACTGTATTTTGGCAAGACCTCATTGCCAGTGTTGTATTTTGTTTAAATTCATAAAGTCTAGGTACCCTGGTGCAGTGCTCATCTGAAATGTTGCCATGGTGGTATTTATAGAAAAGGCACAGGGAGGCAACTTTATATTGGTGGGAAAATGACTGAAGCAGACATGCCAGATCAAGACCAATAATACTGCTGATTATTCTTTGGATTTTTTGAATGCTCTCTAGATATACAGCAGGAGCACCAGACCAAATATGGCAGCCATTTTCCAAACATGGGTGAATAGATATAAACTTATAGATATGTAAGATAGATTCAGGAGAGAAAAATACACAAAGTTAATTTTTTTATGTTTGTATTTGGCAACAGCCACATTGATTTTGGTGAAATTTGAATTAAAAATACCTTTTTTTGATAAATCATTTTTAATTTGTGTATTCAAGTAATTTTGAGATTTTATGTTTCTCTAAATGAATGACATTTGTCGTAAAAGGATTTTATATTTTTTAATATATTTAAAAGAAATAAAACAGCTGTCATTTATCAAAGAGGATCACTTGATGGAGTTGATTTTGTAAAAGAATTATCAATTTTCTTCTTCCAATTTTTTATTCTAATTCATGTCAACCATGGCATTTATTTTGCTCTTAAGTGCCAACAGGCAATAAACAGTTTTCAATTTAATTTATATTGTATTTATTCAGCTATAAAAAGGGAATTTAGATAACCTAATAAATTGCTGAGATTTTTCAAAACTGTCACTGTAAGCTCAACATTTTTTGAACTTCCATTACAACTGATCTCAAGTGTTTCATCTCAACTGATCTGAATTTATTTTTTGATCTCGCTTGTGTTTATAACAACTGATCTCTGGCTTGAGCTTATATTAACAAAATATTATGCAACCTACTTTGAAATATCTGAATATGTTTGAGATACTCTTTGATAGCCTGTTAGAGTAACAATCTTTATTCCTTCTTTTTTTGTTTTTCCTTCTTCTTACAGTTTTTCTTCTATGTATGGCATATGACATAAGCCAATTATTGAAAGTCCTGAGTATGATGATAAACTACATCTGGCAGCAAAGCTTCTGATCAGGAGATTGGTTTTGAGGAGTGTGTGACCACCTTTTAATTGCTGTTGTTCTGAGGTTCCCTCTGACTCGGGGTGGTAGCACCTGTTAGGATCCCAGCTCTGAGCAAATAGTGAACCTCCTAAGCAAAAAGAAAACACTATGAAAGTATAAAAATAACAGCAATATATTTTCATATAAAAAAAATAACCAATACATATTTATAGTAAAATTGTCAAATTACTTCAAAACTCGTAGGGAAAGTAAATTTCAGCATGAAATGACCCATAAGAAATTGATATGCTGTTAAACTAATCAATCAATTATTGAATTAATAACCTATTTTTCATACTCTGTTGAACAAGGAATTGTAGATTTATAAGGCTTTAAGATAATGCTTAACTTTCATGCCCACAAAAAAAAACATGTGTCAAAAGGACAGTTTTTTCCTTGACACTGCTATTATTTTAATTACCTTCACTACTCTGTAATGATTAGAAGTGTAATAAAACCTAAACATATGAAAGTGAATTTATACATTTTCTTTGTTCTTGAGAATTGACAACAAAAGTAATAAACCCTATGTATTTATTAGATTGTTTATTGGTTGGTAAAACTAATTTTTGTTGCCAATTGATTTAAACTTTATAAAATGATAAATAATGATTTCTTTAATTGATTCACATATTTTAATAATTTAGCAAATGTTTATAAATTTATGAATAAAAAAAATGATTTCATATTATTTAAATTGGTAAATGATAAACATTGCATTGCATTAGTTTTAACTGTATTAGATTTTAGAATGTTGTAAATATGAAATTATTCTTGGAAATAAACAATCTAATGAATAGTGTTTATTATTTTTGTTGCCAATAATTCAATATGGATCAGAAAAGGACAGCTCCAAAAACTCATGAAGGGGGGTATTGTGTTTGAGGGGATGCATACTCCTCTCAGATTGACATGGAATGTTAGAAAATTCAATAGACACCCAAGAAAGACACAAAGTTAGATCCACCGTGAATTAAAAAATAACAACAGACAAAAAGACAAATAATTTCACCTGAATTAATTCATATACAACTAAACTTACAATGGCCGGTTTTCTTTTGAAGAAGAATCCATTACAGTCAAGTATCTTATTAATAAAATCTTTGAATCATTTTTTTTTGTCAATTCATAATGAAAGTTTATATTATACCAAATCTGAGTTGTATTTGGTAAATTTGACAATATCATGAGGAGCATATCTAGAAATACATCATGATGATGCTCCTGGTCATACCATCAGTGATCATTAGACCATTAGGGGTTTTGGGTCTCTCAATATTACATCTATTCACCCAGTTGACCCACACTGATATTAATCAAATACCAGCCTATGGCCCGGTAATGAACTATTAAACACCATGATATGAACTATAATTGAAATTTTTACAATACAACTTTGAGGTTTTCTTATATACACAACCTGTTCTAAGATATCTAAATGTCTATGAATAAGTGATTGAAATTCCTGGAAATGGCAAACACTAAATGTGTTTCTGAACTCTCCCACAGAAAAGAAGAATCCATGTTGCTGGTTTTCTCAATCTCACAGAGTTTACAGTACCTGAGAGTCTGTCTATATTTCTGAGATGAGGTATTACGTACAGTATTTACATTAGTCGGACTATTGTCCTCATCTTTGTCGTCATATTTGTCACAACGTTTTGGCCGTTGTACACTCTGGCCTTCTTCAGGTGGTTGGAATTTCGAACCGAACCCTTTATTTCGATCACTGGGGTAGACTGTTCTAGTTCCACAAGCCATGTTTGATGGATGTCAGTTATCAGTTATCTCCTGGTAATTTTCCCTCTGAAAGTTCTCCACTGCCTGAACCGGGTATTGAACTCACACTCTTTGGGTCTGTCACTGGATCTAACCAATGCCTTTATCCACTGTTCCATGTGTCCTTGAGGACATCTGGGTATGAATTTCTGAGTATTATAAACCTAATTTTTCAGCAATCGTTTTTTACCAGTACTCATATTGCAATTTTGCTGTTATCATTGCATGTTTTTAGCATGATCTCATAACTGTTAACTGACATCCATCAAACATGGCTCGTGGAACTAGAACAGTCTACCCCAGTGATCGAAATAAATGGTTTGGTTCGAAATTCCAACCACCTGAAGAAGGCCGGAGCGTATAACGGCCGAAACGTTGTGACAAATATGGCGACAAAGATGAGGACAATAGTCCGACTAATGTAAATACTTTACAGTACCTGTTCCACATTTTGGTGACCAGAATGTATTAACAACAGATAAATATACTTTTTATGTCTTAAAAAAAAACAATATTGTCAAATTTATTACTCAAGCTTAACACCCATAGGACATGTTTTGATATTGAAATATGCTTAATAATAATAAAATAAATATACATACTATCTCAAAACTCTTGCATGGCTCTGAGTTTCATGCACAACACAACCTTTGGGTGCTGAGATAGTAGGTATATTTATTAATATATATATATATATATATATATATATATATATATATATATATATACATATATATATATATATATACATATATATATATATATACATATATATATATATATATATATATATATATATATATATACATATATATATATATATATATATATATATATATATATATATATAAGACATTTTTATGTTTATACATTCTTTTTATAGATACATATATTTAAGTAAATGCTCTGTTTATAATAAACAGTATTAAACAACATTTACCGGCCTGAATGTCTGAGAAATTTTCATAGAAAATATTCATCTTCCGACAGGAATTGAAATGTTGTTTAATACTGTTTATTATAAACAGAGCATTTACTTAAGTATTTGTATCTATAAAAAGAATGTCTAAACATAAAAATGTCTTAAAAATAATTGTCGGAGTTTGTCCATTTCATAATATATATATATATATATATATATATATATATATATATATTTGCTCTGTTTGATTATATTGTGCTCTGTTTTTTTAACACCTGTACTATATGTGCAATATGTTGTAATCTTATTGGCACATATATATATATATATATATATATATATATATATATATATATATATATATATGCACATAAGTAATATCATGTAGGGATACAAAAGGTGATTATCTCTCCTTGGTTGAGAAAATTCATGTGATCCATGTGATTTCTTCTTAGTGACATCACTCCATATAGTGACAAAAGTGGCAGTAAATTTTACTCAGTTTATAGAACCCAAATCAAGTGGTTCCTTTTTTTTTTAGCCCAGACTGTGGCTAAATCTGCTATCCTGCCACCATATTGGTGACCATCTCACAATATTATTTACCCAACCTATAATATTATTATTGCCTATTAACTGTTGAACATGATGTATTACTATTTACTGCCATTAAAGTAATTCATATGAATTCTAAAACAAACATACTTAAAGGTGTATTTATTCTTTGTAGCAAAGAAAAAGCTTCAGTGTTGAGCGATTGCCTTTTACAATCATGACTTACAGTTGTGAAACTTGGACAGTTAATGTCAGCCAAACAGAGATACTTTCTATAGCCCAGAGGTAGATGGGATGATTTCGGTTAAACATTAAAATACATGACAGATTTTACAACAGCTGGATAATATCTTAAACAGCAACCAACATAATTCATTCTGGCTAAACACAGATGGGCAGGACGCCTAACCCATTGCCAAGTAACTATTGTCACTAAAAGTACATTAAGACACAAAGCCAGAACACGGGGCCAAATAAAAGAGGAACCTGTGTGTCATATTCGTTCAACATGGTTGCACACTGTCAAGAATGGATGCCTGTGAGATAGGTCATAAGTGTCAAAGGACTTCTTTCTTTGGGAGTGAAAAAAAATGGATGATGATGACATATTTTCGGAGATTTTAAGGTTAAGGTTTCAAATCCAGTATCAGGCTTGGATAGTGTTTACAATTTTGTAAAAAATATAAATATATGTTTTAGCCACAACTGATGAAACTAAAAGAACCTTCCTTTTTGAAGACGTAGAAAAAATAGGTCCCTTTTGCTAGCAACAATTAATTCTAAATTTCAGTTTTATGCAAATGACAAAACTAGGCAAAGGATCAATAAAATAGTTGTCATCAATTCTTAATGACTCATTCTCATTGTAAACAAATTCAGGGACGACTTAATATTATTTCATTCAAATACCATGTTCTTTGCTTCTGGATATGTAAAGTGAATTTTATATCTAAATGTCTATGAATAAGTGATTGGAATTCTTGGAGATGACAAGCACTAATTGATTTTGGAATACATTTTGTTGATCGATTGATTTGCTTGTTTAATGGCATATCATCATCCTTATGGGTCATTTAATACCAAAATTTATTTTTCTTGGGAGATTTGAAGTAAGAAAAATATGATATATATTATTCTGCTTTCACAACAGAGTACATGGTAGATGATACTCAGTTTTTGTGCATATTCATGTTTTTTGGAGGTTTACTATTTGCCCATAGCTGGGACCATAACAGGTGCTACAACCCTGTGTCAGGGTGGCCCTAGGAACAAGAGCAGTTGAGAGGTTGTTTCACACTTCTCAAAGCCCTCAATCTTCCAATCAAAGGCCCTGCTGCCAGATGTTTATCATCATACCCAGAACTAATACGTTTTGTGAGACTGAATTAATTTTATATTGTCATATGGCAATATTTTTATTACGTTTATATTGTCATATGGCAATATTTTTATTAGGTTTATATTGTGATATGGCAATATTTTTATTAGGTTGTTACATAAATCCATTAGATTTTTATAATTTATTTTAATAATTATTATTAATAGTTCTGATGAATCATTCAACAATGTATTCTCTTTTATTGTTTACAACGTCCTGCCAATGATCCACTAACTGTACAATGCCTTGATGATAGAAATTACAAGTTTTTGACTCAAAAAATTCATTAAGCCATGCTCCACATCATAGTTGAATGAAACACCCCTCAAATTGCTAGAAAGCAACTTCCCAGGTGAGGTCTTTAATTGTATGTTTGGTCATGTTACTGACATGGGGGTGAACATTGTCATGATGACTAATCACGCTGTATTACTGGTCAAGGCTTTTCAGCTGAATTGCCTCTTTCAACCTCTTTTCCTTTGTTCAACATAAACCTTAGCATTGACCGTTTGGTTGTTTTGAAGAATTTCATCCCCGTACACAGCACAAATGCCTCAAGTAGCTTTGCCATCTTTGTGACATTGATTAAAAGCAAAATGAAATGTCAAACATGCTCCTTCTTGTCTACTTAAAATGACATCTCAAGGGGTTTTTGATTGGTTGATCAGTTTTCTATGACTTATCAACCTTTTGTAGGTTATTTAAAGCCAGAAAATATTTTTAGATTGTAAGAATTCTTTTTGTTGTTTTTTTGAGGTAATAATGATTTAGTGATACAAGTCTTACTAATTAACCCATAGTTATATGGAGAAGAAGTGGATTCATACCTTTCCCAAGGGTATTTGTGCATAAGTGAATATAATGAATCCAAGAGAAATTGGAACATGGCCCTCCTATTAACATTTCAAAGTCATTATCCATTACATTGCTGGATCTAACCAATGTCTTTATCCACTGTATCATGTGTTCTTAAGGCATTGGTTAGATCCAGTGACAGGACCCAAAGAGTTGTGAGTTCTATACCTGGTTAACTCAGTAGGAAACTTGGAGAGGTGAATTAACATTAGACATGGCACATGGAACTAGAACAATCTACCCCAGCAAGTGAAATAAAGGGTTCAGTTTGACATTCCAACCACCTGAAGAAGGCCAGAGCATACAACGGCCGAAATGTTGTGATAAATATGGCAACAAAGATGAGGACAATAGTCCGAATAATGTAAATAGTATACATAATACCTCATCTCAGAAATATAGGCAGATACTATCAGATACTATTCATTTTCATCATCATTCTTCATTAATATAAAATAAACAAGAGAGAGAAGCAAATATATTTAACACTGACTTTATAGCTAAAGCTTAAGACTATCATTTTGAAAGCAAAAGAACTTGATAAATGTTAATATTCACAATACAGTAAAAATATTTAACAATTATTAGGTTCAATGTAATATATTTTGATTTTTACTACTTTGGCAGCCATAACATAAGACATTTGGATGACAGTGTTGATAGCAGATATGGAACTGAAACTACATTAGGCAGGAAAGGAAAGTTAGAAGAAAGGACTAAACATCAATTTTAAGCAAATAGAACATGTGATTATCAGCAAAAGAAACTGCCCAAGATGTGAACTAAGAATTGGAGACAGCAAAAGCAAGCAAGTTAAAAAATGTACATATCTAGCAAGTGTTTTAACAGAGGATGGGAAATGTGACACTAAAAGCTGACAGTGCATTGGAATAACAAAAGGTGCTATCCAAAAGTTAAGCAAAGTATTAAGAAACAGGAAAATTTTATTAAAAGAGTGCTGAACTATTATGTAATGTTGGTGTAGAAGAGCTATTACATAACAATTCAACATTCCTTTCTTTTCAGTAAATGCTGGACAATCACCTCACAACTGAAGAAGAAAATCGAGGCAACAAAAATGTTGTTCTACAGAAGGATGTTGAGAATTCAATAGATTGAATATAGCAAAGTTTTAAGGAAAAAGGAAACAAAAAGTACATTCAGAATCAAAAAGAGACTGCTTTTGGGACACATAATGAGGAAAGAGGGCTTAGAAAATGTAAGCCTCACAGGACCAATTCAAAGGCAAAAGGGACTGTGGAAAGCAATGAATAATATACCTAGGGAGTTCATTTAAATGATTGGTAGAACAGGGATTAGAAAAGATAGTGAAAAGACAATCCTTACTGAGTGCTATAAAGGAGAAGAAATTGTGAAGAGCCATGATCAACTAATCCTGAAAGGACATTTTCAAGATTTATCCCTTTCTTTCAATATTTATTTATTTCTATCAATATATAACACTTTTTATGTGTCAGTTTTTTTTCAATAGTCATCACTTTCTTTCAGTGTTTATTGTTTCCTTATAGGCAGTAATTATATTAAGGACAGGTTTCCCTGTGGAAAAGATGCAAAAAAACGAAAACCCTGGTCTCCCATATATGTACTTCTGTGTGGCCCTTATCCAAAGTACCACATTCATTTTCACTCTCTATCATTCAACAATGGGATGCTAATTTTTTACTGAATATCTGAGAGGATTGATAAAATCTTCACTGAATTTCACTCAGCTAGTTTTCATATCTTTCCATGAGTGGTTAACTCACTTGATCAAAATTAATGAAGAAAGAAGATACTGTAGAGACTTCTCCATTGTCTATGAACTAACTCAGATCAATGAGGAACCCACCCATGTTCCTGATGCAACCAGACATCAGACAAACCTCCTTGACCTCTTCCTCACATCCCGCCCTGAAAAATACTTCATGGGAATGTCAAACCATTTTCTAGTCTGTGTCCAAGATGATTCCAAATCAAAGGCATCCCCAACACAATTTATCATTCTATAGAATAGTTTTTCCCCTACATGAAGACAGGCTGGGACAACTTTATATTTTACATGGTGGAAGTGCCTCTTTTAACCTTCAAACATACTGTCTCCAAAATTGCTACTCTATTTCAGAATGGATCCTTTCTGAATGCCAAATCCGCAAAATCCGACCAGCCATCCCTGACTCCCCCTGGAATGTGTTGCAGCCGCGTCTATCACAAGGAGGTGATGGAGTTGGAGATTTGTTGCATTCCAAACTGTCTGCAATCAGTTCAAGAAAGTTCTGAAAAATGCAAAGTGTAGCTTTGTGGTCCAGGCCAAGGTTGAAAAGAAAGAAATTGGATTCCAAGAGTTCTGCAAGATCTCCAACCAAATTCTGAATAGCACCAAAGTGTCTCTGCCCACTATTTATATATAGCATATATTATATATATATATATATATATATGCTCTGAGGTCATCTCTTCCTCATCAGATAAGATGAAGTTCTTTGCCTTGATCTTTCCTTCTAACTCAATGTTAGATGACATAGGGCATCTCCTTCCCAACTTCCTTCATCTTACTGAGCTCATTCTCAGTAGTATTTTTATTACAGTCCAGCAAGTGTCAAGACTTATCAAATGATGCAACCATATATGGGGATGCCACCAAAATGCTCGATGATCAGAACTTGGCAGCTGATCTCACCTCTGACCTAAGCTCTAACATCTTAGTGAGGGGAAAAACTGGCTGGTTACATTAAATGCCTCAAAAACCAAACCCGCTCAGACAATGAACTATAAACCAATAACAATGAATGACTGTTCCCTCAGGGAGACTCCATGACTCGAGTGCCTTTCAGGACTTAAACTCAACTTAGACCTCAAGGGGAGGTGGTACATATAATCCCTTGCTAAAGATGCTGGAAAAAGGGTCAGTTCTCTATACCACTCCAGTAGGTACCTGACTCCTCCTGCTATCCTCTACCTTTACAAGAGCCAGATCAGACCTAGAATTGAGTACTGTTGCCGTATGTGGGTAGGGGCTGCCCAGTCTTCACCTTCCTGCCTTGATATAGCCCAAAAGCGTCTCTGTGTTCTTGTGAGTGATAAATTATTTTCCACCCTACAACCCCTTTCTTACAGATGAAACATCGCAAACTTCTCTATTGCTATTTCAATGAGATTTGCTCAGATGAACTACATTCCTTCGTTCCACTAGTTTATAACTTTCATTTTAATAAAGCACCTCCATTCCCTTCCTATTCCATTGATGAGATGTAAGTTCCACTTGAACAGTTTCTTGCCACAAACCACTGTTCTTTGGAACTGACTCCCAAGAGTTCCAATCTCTATAGTCTTAAACTGTTAAAGTCTAAGAGTAACCATTATCTTTCCAGCATATCCACATAAAATGTGCCTCTTACTCTGTAAGCTCCCGAGCCTTGACATCACTGTCATAAAAAAATCCCAAATTATTTTGCAATAAAATTATTCCATTTTTGGATCAAAAAATGTTTGCCATGACATTTTGATACCAACATCACCTTTAATCATTAAAAGAATATTCTTCAGACAAGAGAAAAATTGGTAATTGAAGGAAAAGTAGAATGAAGAAGTCAAATTACTCAGTCTCACTGTAAGAATTTTAACAATATGTGATGAAGAAATGTTCTATCAGACTTTGCACAATTGTGGGCAATTTTCAAAGAGAGCATCAGGCACACTGCAACATGTAATACATTTTGGCAAATATAATATTCCTCAGATTGAGCTGTTCCTTATAAACAATGTCTTCCATGACCTCAAAAGAAAAGAAAAACTTTTTGATATAACATTGTGAATACAGCGACAATGTAAGCACTCAACGTGACCCTCACCCAAAGCTTTCCACCAACCAGTCAATGATCACCCCCCATTGCATTTCCATCCATGATCTCGTTGGTGTTCACCAAAAGCCGAATAAGAGTGCACGGCATGCTCACAAGGTAACACATAATGAAAGAAAAACACTGCATTTGCTTCCCATATCATATGTAAGGTGATTTATTCAGGGCTTCACCTGCTTGTGGGAAAGTAGGCAATACCTAAGACAACTTCTATTTCAGTTTTCCCACCTACCAACTCCTTTACCCATTGACACATCCTGACGTCATAGCTGGCGATATCAAATGAAAGCTTCAGAACCATGATATGGATACATCTGTCTCCTGCTAAGGTGGGACCAGCACTCCTCCCAGGCACAAGTATGACCCTATTCCTAGGTTTGTTGCTATTTGATCTCCAAAAAACTCTCACCCCACTCCTTTATTTTCTGTTCCTCTTTGGATGAATGCAGTGGATGCAGATTACAAGACCAAACTTGAAAAGGAACCATCCGGTGATCTATCAAACAAAACCACCACTTCCACTTCTATGTGTGTGTTTATAGTATCACATCCACACCCTTGTCAGCTGCACGTGTTTGTTATCTGTGGTGGTGATGTATACCCTTCAGAAAAATCCTGATGTGCATGTGTTTAGACCAGTGTTTTTCAACTGGTGTTCCCCTTAGGTTCTGTAAGAAACAGTGATAAATAGGCTAATGCAGTTTTTCTTATATTATTTAAAATTAAAATAATCACAGGGAATGTCTTTAACAATGTCTATGTGGTGTCAGTGTGAATCTGTCTTCACTGCTTAGTGGACAGGATGTGTTGTATATTATGTTTACTACATGAACTACGCTAAAAATATAAAAGAGCTATTAATAATGGTATATAATAATTTTTATGCAGGGGTTCCCCGAGACATGAAAACTATTTCAAGAGTGGCACAAGGGTAAAAAGATTGAGAAATGCAGATGTAGACTTTTAATCTTTGCGCTTTTTTGGGGAGTAATCAACAGTAAAGTATTTTATGTCAAATGTAATCAAACTTGTAGAAATTATTATATAAATTAGGGTAATTAAATTTTATCAGAAAAATATAAAAACAAATCCAAGTCAAATTTATTTAAATATTATTTACCAAATATTTAATCACTTTCATCTTCAATGATTGCAGCTTGACTGGAATGCGCATGTTTCATGTCACCTTTAAAGAAATCTGGGTTCTTTTTGTTTCAATGATTTATAGCAAAACATTCGTTTATGAAATGTTCTGATGACTGAAACAGATGAAAATGTCTAAGTGCTAAATCTGATATAGTATAAGGCTCATGGAAGGGCCCTTCATCCTAATGATGTTATTTATTTCTTTGGTTTGTGTTCGGGAGTGACACATGCATTGCCATGCGGGAGAATAACTTTTCTCATTATTAATGTACGACACATTTTCACATAATGATTTGCTTACCTGTTCAAGTTTCTGGTGATAGACATTTCTAGTAGTTATTCTTCCAGGTTCATAATATACAACACCTATTATATTCCATCAGACTCAAATCAAGAACTTTTGTGGATAGATTTCTGGCTTTGGTTTCTTATTTTGTGATAACTGCTGTCTTTTTCATTTATATGTTGACATGCAAAACCCATTTTTCATCACCTGTGACAATGTGATGCAAAAATGGAAGGTTGGCATTCCTGGTTTAAAATACTGCTGCAAATTGTATTCAGTTCTGAAGCAAAAGCTTATAAGGAATTCAAATTTCCTCATTGAAAGTTTTCCTAATTAAACTCTCAAATGAATTAGGAATGACACACAGTTGGTTAAAAAAAGGTAATAAGCTAATTTTTGATGAAATTTCTTATCACTCAACCTTGGTTGATTGACTCATATTTCATAGATGTGAAATATGTAATAACTTTCTGAACAGCCTAATATAAGACATAATAAACTAAATCAAGATGCAGTTTTCTACAATTCAACCTTGATTCTGCTTTGGTTGGTGACTCATAATTCATAGCAATATAAATACTTTTTTTGTGATGTCAATGAACATTCATGGGCACTTTTGTATACTCATTGTCACTTTCATAATGCTCGTTGTAGTAGAGACTTTGTAATCACTTGATACAAATATAGTAACGCTGTTGAACAATACTGGTGTCAGACGCCTTTGAATAACACATGCACTAATACTACTTACTCGCTTGTAAAGTAACCACTGAATAATAATCCATATAGAGAAATAGTATAGTGAATAGTATAGAGATAGAGGAGAGTGTAGAAAGAGTGATCCGTATAGTAATAGAGGATAGAATAGAAATGGTGATCCGTGTAGTAATAGAGGATAGAATAGAAAGAGTGATCAATTAAATGCTACGCTAACTCGCATATATAAATTTTCTTTATTATTATGGGATCTACTTATTCAAAATGGGATTGCCTGTGTTTACTCTCTGGTGATCTGTGTTCAAACTACAGTGTCGGCAGCAACACTTTATTCCTATATAACAACTTTCTAAATATTTATAATATATAATATTAGAGTACTCAGAAATTACATATTTCACTAAAAATGATTTATATTTAATAATAATATTAATTATACTTATTTTTAAAAATCTATCTATATTTTTATTGGCATAATTTATTTAGATATTTTATGTATTTTATATTATATTAAATATATAAAAAATGGTGAAATTTCAATATATATTTATATTTTATTTTTATATATATTTATATTCTGATGGTGAAGTGTCAGAAGTGGATGAGGAAATTTCTTTAATCAAAATAAAATAAAATAAAATGGATAAATGTGAAAATATAAAATGCCAAATATGGAAAGATGCAGATGAGTTTGTTCAGGTGTATAGATAAGCAGAGAACCTTGCAGATGTTGCTGAAATAATTCAAGTCCCATGGTAACCCACTAAGCTATTGAACATTATTTTTATTTCCACATGACATTCTGTATTACAAGTATAGAATATATAAATACAATTTTCATTTCATGTTTGAAATGTCTGTTGAAAATTATGGAAAATAATAACAATAATAAATATAATTTTTTTTTATTTTACTCTAATGTAATACTTGTAAAATCTAATAAGAACATAATACTCATATGTAAAATTGTTTATTCAAGTTTGTTAGTTAATTACTGAGTGAATGTGTGATTTGGGGATTTTCACTGTATATGGATTCTACAATTTCATGAGGATATAAATGAGTCTTTCCTTCCCTCTTAGGTGGGTGATTATCATCCTACCATTAACTGTCCCATGTGTGCACACCTCAAGTGCATTTAGGTCAGCCACTTGTTTTCATGTTGAGGGCAGCCTCTGATATTCTGTGAAGTTTAGATCTGCACTTGTTTATAGGAGATTCTCTTTCATATCAACCTGTTGATGCCTCTGTGCAACACTAAGTGTAAAGTCTATTTTGGTATCATTTGAGGTGAGTCATATATACTAATATTTTATGACTTTATTCACACATTCTTTTCTCATCAGACAATTGTTCTTTGGTGCTTTTTATATACTTTCAAGGAATTCAATTTTTTCATTGATAAAAATTCTGTAAAGACCAGAATAAATGGTAATCCAAAAGTGTAGTATCTGTTGAATATAGCAAATGAAGCCTGAGACATAATCAGTGGTAATTCATTTTGCTTGCTCCATAATTTCTTGCATTTCCTATTGTTGTATTGGAAAGAATTCATTTTAAATTTGTTACTTTATAAGCAGAATATTTTTATGTCAATTGTGAACTGCACATAAAAATATGCCCCATAATGTTTGTTTGTTTTTTGTTTTTACTTATGTGGAAGTCACACATCAAAGGGACTCAAAAGAAACATGCAGTCAGTATCAAACATTATATACTTTCTATTAACGTATTCCAAATGGACACTTTTTATTGATTTTTCTGCTTTCAGTTGGTCTAATTAGAAGCAGGATTTGTTTTAATCAATCATTTAGTTCTCTGTAAAGAACTCATTGCAAATGATTGCCTTCCAATCTTATCATATCCACAGCATCATGCTTTTTGGTATTTTTAGTGGTAATTCTAAAGCAGTGTTCCTCAACCTTTTTAAGCAACAGCACATCTAGGAGCAAATGAAAATATCATGACACAAGTAGCAACTTTTTTAATATGGATACGTTTAAATGTTTTGAAATAAAACCATAGATTTTTAAAAATATACACACAATATAATTCATAATTCAATATAACTTTGTAAAAAATTTGAATTAAACAAAGAATGTTGAATACAATTATATGAAAAAAAGGTTAATATTCATTTATTCAAATAAAGGAAAATTTTAAAAAGTTAAATTAAAAAAATAAAAATACTTTTTAAAAAATGAATATTAAAACAAAGTATTTAAAAAAACATAATTAAATAATAGTGAAAAGAATTATTTGAAAAAGTTTAATACTTATTCATTTATTCAAATACTAATACTGTACCATGACTACTTCTACACACACACACACACACACACAATCACACAGACACATGTACGTTATGACAATATTTTGCAGCACACTAGTGTACCATGACATGACAGTTGAGAATCACTGTTCTAAAGTATGATACAAAACTTGATTTATATGGAGAAGATATTTGAGTAATCCATAACCTTTACCCTGCAAGTGGAATCAGAAAGAATTCAGTGAATACACAAAAATAGAGAAACGGATAAGACAAGGATGCTTCTTTTTTTTTTCATCAGATTTATTCGATCAATGCGATGAGATAATCCTAAGGGAACTAGAAGACTTGTCAGGATTATATGCAGATATAATCTTAATATGATGCAGATGACAATGTGTTGAAGGTAGATTCAGAAAGGAAGCTGAAAGAACTCTTACATAAAGTAGTAATGGAAAGAAAGAAGAAAGGAATAACTATTAAAATAGAATGCATGGGCATCAGCAAAAAGTCATAATGGAAAACACAAAGAAAAAACAGTTAACCATAAGAAAGAATGCATGGGCATCAGCAAAATGTCATAATGGAAAACACAAAGAAAAAACTGTTAACCATAAGAAAGAATGCATGGGCATCAGCAAAAAGTCATAATGGAAAACACAAAGAAAAAACTGTTAACCATAAGAAAGAATGCATGGGCATCAGCAAAATGTCATAATGGAAAACACAAAGAAAAAACTGTTAACCATAAGAAAGAATGCATGGGCATCAGCAAAAAGTCATAATGGAAAAAACAAAGAAAAAACTGTTAACCATAAGAAAGAATGCATGGGGATCAGCAAAAAGTCACAATGGAAAACACAAAGAAAAAACTGTTAACCATAAGAAAGAATGCATGGGCATCAGCAAGAAGTCATAATGGAAAACACAAAGAAAAAACTATTAACCATAAGAAAGAATGCATGGGCATCAGCAAAAAGTCACAATGGAAAACAAAAAGAAAAAAATGTTAACCATAAGAAAGAATGCATGGGCATCAGCAAAAAGTCATAATGGAAAAAACAAAGAAAAAAACTATTAACCATAAGAAAGAATGCATGGGCATCAGCAAAAAGTCATAATGGAAAACACAAAGAAAAAACTATTAACCATAAGAAAGAATGCATGAGCATCAGCAAAAAGTCATAATGGAAAAAACAAAGAAAAAAACTATTAACCATAAGAAAGAATGCATGGGCATCAGCAAAAAGTCATAATGGAAAACACAAAGAAAAAACTATTAACCATAAGAAAGAATGCATGGGCATCAGCAAAAAGTCATAATGGAAAACACAAAGAAAAAACTATTAACCATAAGAAAGAATGCATGGGCATCAGCAAAAAGTCATAATGGAAAACAAAAAGAAAAAACTATTAACCATAAGAAAGAATGCATGGGCATCAGCAAAATGTCATAATGGAAAACACAAAGAAAAAACTATTAACCATAAGAAAGAATGCATGGGCATCAGCAAAAAGTCATATTGGAAAACACAAAGAAAAAACTGTTAACCATAAGAAAGAATGCATGGGCATCAGCAAAATGTCATAATGGAAAACACAAAGAAAAAACTGTTAACCATAAGAAAGAATGCATGGGCATCAGCAAAAAGTCACAATGGAAAACACAAAGAAAAAACTGTTAACCATAAGAAAGAATGCATGGGCATCAGCAAAAAGTCACAATGGAAAACAAAAAGAAAAAACTGTTAACCATAAGAAAGAATGCATGAGCATCAGCAAAAAGTCATAATGGAAAACAAAAAGAAAAAAACTATTAACCATAAGAAAGAATGCATGGGCATCAGCAAAAAGTCATAATGGAAAACACAAAGAAAAAAACTATTAACCATAAGAAAGAATGCATGGGCATCAGCAAAAAGTCATAATGGAAAACACAAAGAAAAAACTATTAACCATAAGAAAGAATGCATGGGCATCAGCAAAAAGTCATAATGGAAAACACAAAGAAAAAACTATTAACCATAAGAAAGAATGCATGGGCATCAGCAAAAAGTCATAATGGAAAACACAAAGAAAAAACTATTAACCATAAGAAAGAATGTATGGGCATCAGCAAAAAGTCATAATGGAAAACACAAAGAAAAAACTATTAACCATAAGAAAGAATGCATGGGCATCAGCAAAAAGTCATAATGGAAAAGCAGCAACTGAAGAAGCTATTTATTGGGGACTTCAAAATCATGCAAGTACAAAAATTTAACTCTGTGCAAAGCGTAGTAACAGAAGATGTGACACAGTAATCTGAAGTAAAAATACCTACCAAAAATTAAGTCTGGTATTAAGACATGGGAAAATATCATTAGAAGCAAAGAAAAGTGTATTTAACTACTATGAACACTATTTACATTATTCAGACTATTGTCCTCATCTTTGTTGCCATATTTATCACAACTTTTTGGCCATTGTATTCTCCGGCCTTCTTCAGGTGGTTGGAATGTTGAACTGAACTATTTATTTTGCTCACTGGGGTAGACTGTTCTAGTGCCATGTGCCATGTTTAATGGCTGTCAGTTATCTCCTGTTAATTCCTCTCTCCAAGTTTTCCATCACCTTAACCAGGTATTGAACTCACGCTCTTTGCGTCCTGTCACTGGATCTAACCAATGCCTTTATCCACTGTGCTATGTGTCCTTGTGTATGAATTTCTGGCTATTATAAACCTAATGTCTTCAGCAACCGTTTTTTACAAGTGCTCATATTGCAATTTTTATTGTTGTAAAAACCATGTTTTTACCAGAGCTCATATTGCAATTTTTGTTATTATCGCTTTTCTCTGGCATTCCTTATTACTGGTTCCCATATTCATTTCTATGCTTGGTCGGCTCAGGAGATTTTTGTGGCCTAGCATATGTGCTGATTCATTAAGTTTACAAATTTTCCAATGATGTTCTTTGTCTATGATCTGAACCTGATCCCACAGGAGAGGGGAATTAACAGGAGCTAACTGATAACTGACATCCATTAGACATGGCACATGGAACTAGAACAGTCTACCCCAGCGAGTGAAATAAAGGGTTCAGTTCGACATTACAACCACCTGAAGAAGGCTGGAGCATGCAACGGCCGAAATGTTGTGATAAATATGGCAACAAAGATGAGGACAATAGTCCGAATAATGTAAATAGTTAACTGCTATGAATTAGCAATTCTCCTCTATGGCAGTGAATACTAGAGAATTCTGTCATAGATAGAGAAGAGATCTGAAGCAACACAGATGTGGTTCCATCAACAAATACTGAGAATAACATGAACAGGATATATGAACAATGGGGAAGTTTTAAGAAAAAGAAGAACAACAAATAAACTTATATACAGTACAGCAGAAATACCTACCATGTTAAAACACTAGTTCTTATACAATCAGTGAAGTTTAGCAATGTCAAGCCTGTTCAGTACCTAGATGGGTGACCACTTGGTAATACCAGATGCTGTAAGCTTGGATGTGCAGGTGGTGTAATGGATTATGGCTTGGAAATTGTTAATCGGAGAGCCAAGTTCCAATTCCAGTCAGTTTTACTAATGCACATATATCCTTGGGAAAGGTATGTGTCCATCTCTTCTCTCCCCAGCTATGGGTTAATTAGTAAGACTTTTATCAGTAAATTATTATTATCACAAAAACTTCTTACAATCTAAAATATTTTCTGGCTTTAAATAACATTCAAAAGGTTGATAAGCCATAAAAAACAACTCAGTCAATCAAAATGGTAAATAAAACTTGAGAATTTGAAAATCCCTAAGTAAGACTTTTATCAGTAAATTATTATTATCACAAAAAATTCTTACAATCTAAAATATTTTCTGGCTTTAAATAACATTCAAAAGGTTGATAAGCCATAAAAAACAACTCAGTCAATCAAAATGGTAAATAAAACTTGAGAATTTGAAAATCCCTAAGTTCTATTAACGAAATCATTTTCACTTTCTGACCATAAAATCATTGAGGCCTAGACACATGCAGATGGAATTTTTGAGTGAAGTCAGATAAAATTAAATGCTCTTAATGTCATCTAATGACAGATTAATCAAATATTGAAATTTGATAAGTTTCTCTCAGTCCCATCTGCTTCTGAATTTCTGTTAACAGCTTCCAAGATTAGAGAAAATTTGCTCAGAAGAATATTTGCCATTTTGGAAAGACATAAAAGTGCAAACAATCATTTTCAGCTATGAATTTGATTAAAAGCAATAGCCATTTTGCTCAACTGCTCTCTATGACGGGCAAAAAAAAACATGAATTGCTAGTGAGAGGGTTCAACAGCCATGCAACCTGCATCCGCCTCTAACACTGTGGGTCAACATAATAAACTAAGAGACATGTACAGTGCCATGAAAAAGTCTTTGGTAACTTGAAACTATAATGGCGTGGGGTTTAGGGGTTAAAATGAACACTTGATTTACCCACACCAAGAAGATTAATGAAGGATTATAATGATGAAGAAACACATGGGTACTTTTAACAAAACAAGATAAGGAATTTATTCATGAATTTATATACTTGAAGTAGTGTCAGTAGCTCATTTCAGGAAAATAAATCAGAATTTTTCAAGTCAGTAGTTTTTATGTATTGTCATTATTTTGTCAGATCATTCATATAACAGATTAAAAGATCTGGCACAAAATAATATTAAAAAATGTTTAAGACAAAGGTAAGAGAGTTTGTTGCTCACAGAATGGATATCTGGGTTGTATACATTCAAAAGTAGACGAAGAGAGATAGTTTGAAATACTTAGCTTTCTTGGAAATATTAAGAGAAAATTCTTTGAAGTCCTACATTGTAACAAGTAGCACTGGGCAAAAAAATGAAATGAGAGCTCAATGGTGAAGCATTTGGGTTTATTTTGCAAGTAGTGTTTGTAGTTACAACACTCATGGGTTCTTCAATGTGAAACAAAATAAACAATTTTCTATAAACCATGTCATACATGAAAACCATAATTTGAATACATAGAGAATTTCATATGTACTTACCTCTTTTTTTGCCTCACATTTTCCCGCTGATGCAAACGCAGTTGTTGCTGCAATGACACCTGCTCTTTAAAGATCTGGTGTATGTACCCTTGTGAGAAGGTACCCACAAACAAAAAAGGGAGGTAACTCACACTCATTTACACACATACTGGTTAGAGACCAATAATTATTGGTGATAACTTCAACCCTGGTCATGAGGAACAGAAACGAAACCTTTCACATGACTTCAGACACTCTTCTCTGATTAATTCAATTTTTCTCCTCATTTTTATATCAAAAATAATTTCAAATAGGTTTGCTGTTTTCTTTTCTTCTTCCTGGCTGACCCGCTAATTTCTGTGAAGACAAGATTTTCAGTGGTCCCAAAAACAATTTCACACAGACTCACAGATTCCTTTGCTTCTTCCTCAGTCCTTTGAATTTGAAGGGAGTTATTATTTCAAACTCACTACAAAACTATTGTAAATTTCTAGTAATTGCCACCTTATAAATTGGATTTTTCACTTTGTGTGCTCTACAGATAAGCAAATTTTAAGCAAATTTTAATACTGAAAATGCAACCCAGAGAAAAAAGTCTAGGAATTCAATTCATGAAGACGACAATAGGAAACCACTCTACTAGTTTTCCAAAAATAAACCATGACAATTCACAGTTTATGGATATTAAAGAACAAGGAAGCTGTGGGGAGCCATAATTATCTCTAACCTGAAGGGACATGGTACTTAAGGTGGATTAAATTTTTGTATGAGGAGGGTGGTTTTGCACCATTAAGAAAAATTAATTACCATTTCAAATTAATCTTGATTTGTGTAGACATTGTTTTCAATGATAAGAGGCTGTTGAAAAATCTAAGACTCGTATCAGAATCTGAGACAGAAAAAGTTAATCCAGACAGAGCAATGAATTTCAGCTCTAATGATATGATCGAGAGCATCTAATATCGATTACTTAAATATTTTTTCCAGGAACTTGTTTGCATTGCATTGCTTGTGTTGAAGTTTGGCTGTTGTAAATATATTTGGCTAGACATCATGGATCTGTGAAGATTTTATTTTCTCTTGTGTATATATATGTATACGCTTTTTGTTGTATTCACTTCAACAATTGTAAATAAATCATTGGTAGTTAAAGAAATAGATAAATGATACCAAACTAGAAATAGTCAAATATCAAGTCATTGGAGATATAAAAAACAAACCAATACATAAAGTTAACTATATAAAAACAGAGATATAAATTCTACAGAATGGTGCTAGGAATACCATGGATGAAACATGTGAGCAAGAAGGAAGTTTTAAATAAAATGAGAACAAGGCATTTAATTTTAATAGATAATGGAAAATGCAAGACCAAAACCCAAAAGTTGCTAAAGGAAGTATTAAGAAACAAGAAAAGTTCTTTAAAAGCAAAAGAAAAGCGTGCTGAACTATCATTATCTATCCTCTTTTATGGCAGAGAATGCTGGACAATTTCCTTACAGATGAAAAGGAGATTTGAGGCAACAGAAATGGGGTTCTACTGAAGAATGTTGAGAATATTGTGGATAGAACATGTGAGCGTTTAAGGTCAAGTACACTTATAAATCAGAAAGAAACATGTGTTGAAAACATTAAACAAATCAACTTCCACGACAAGAAAGATGGTCAGTGAATCTTTGCTAGCAATAAAAGGCTTTTCTAAACTATTGTTTTTTTTTCTGTGTACCAACTACCCAAAGACTTTAACTCGACTAAAAACAATTTTTACTCCATTTTGACTCTTTTGAATTCATGTATGTTTGTAAATACAAATGATTTATTTCACCGGAATAACCATGTTTTCTTTATTTTTATTTTATTATAGAATTCGGACGTTCGGATTATTAACATAAAAATAAACTTGAATGACTGAATTACCTACAGGTGGAAGATAATTCATTTGGAGTCATATATAAACAATTGTCAATACAATGGAATAGTGAACGATTCCTTCCAAAAGCTAAACAAAGTATTAAGAATCATGAAAGTTTTTTAGAAACAAAAGAAACGAGTGATGAGCTATCATTATCTATGCCAGTGAATGCAGGACAATTTCCTCACAGATGAAAAGGAGAATTGATGCAACAGAGATATAAATTCTATAGAAGGATGCTGATAATACCATGGACGAAACATGTGAACAACAAAGAAATTTTAAGGAAAATGAGAGCAAAACACAAAGAATCAGAATGAGAAAGTTTAAATTTCTGAGACACATAATAAGGAAAGAGGCATTAGAGAATTTGACACTTACAGGGCTTGTTGAAAGCAAGAGGAACAGGAAAAACAGTGAGTAATCTGCTAAAAGATTTTGTGTAGTTGGATGGCAGAACAAGGATTTGATTTGATTTTTTTCTTTACAGTTTACCAACCCCTTGTGGGCTATTTAAATTTTTTTTTATAGTAAGGTTCACCCTGTACAAGTCCCAAAGGCCATGCGAGGTAGAGGGTTATGTTAGTGGGGAGCTTACGTTGATAGGAGAGGAAGATAATGGTTAACTCTAGACTGAAACATTGTAGTGATCTGGGAAACATCCTCTTGGGAGTCTGTTCCACAGGGTGGTGGTCTCAGTGGAACTTACTTCTCATTAATGGAATATGGAGAGAATAAGGGTGGTTTGCTACTATATAAGTGGCATGTTGGGACCTAGCCGTGAAGAATAATTCTTTTTTTTTTACAAGTGAATGTTGTAATAACAATTTTTTGGTGATAACAATAATTTTTCCAGATGCAATTTGTTCCTGGATTCTGACTTTTCCCAAGGGTATTTGCATGGAAGCAAATTTTGTGAACTTGACTGGAATTTGATCCTCAGCTCTCATTCTGACCTGCTATCCATTATAGCACCCACGCATCTAGTAGTGAGAGTGTGCAGTAAAAAAAAAAAAAAAACATTGCTAAAAAGTACAAAGAATAGAAAGATGTGGTGAGCCATATCCTCAAGGGACATAACACGAAGAAGAAGATGTCTGCGTTTTAATAACAGTGATGATCAATTAAATTGTTGAGAATGTTTTATTTACCAAGTTATTGTAAATGTGGTATTGCAATATTATCACAATCTTGTATTTCATCATTTTAATTATTCCCCAATGAATTTTAAGCAATTATATGAATTAATTAGCTATTATTATTATTATTATTATTATTATTATTATTATTAGGCAAGTGTGGTCAGTATGGCAATGATTGATGCACAAAGGGGAATCAATAAGCCAAGTTCAAATTCATCTATCTCTGTGTATTTCTATCTATCTATCTATCTATCTATCTATCTAATTCTATCTCTATATCTATGTCTCAGTGTAATTCTGTCTTATTGTATTTCTATTTATCTGTTTATCTATCAATCTCTCTATCATTGTATTTCTATCTGTCTATCTCAGTATATTTCTATCTATCTCAAAAGTTAGGAATATACTGAGATAGAGTTTCAGTACATTTCTCTCTCTCTCTCTCTCTCTCTCTCTCTCTCTCTCTCTCTATCTATCTATCTCATTGTCTGTCTATCTTTTTTCATGAAGGAGACCTCATCAGAAAGGATGGATATTCTTTGGCTGGGAATATTTCAGCTGCAGGAGTCATTTTGCTGAGGGAAAAGTAAATACAGGTTCAATTCCTCTCAAGAGGCTCCTCTTTTAGTAAAGACCTATTTATCTTGACCAACTCACTAACAGAGGAATGTGAATATGTACCAACTACATATAACATTTGTAGTAATAAGAGAAATAAATATATATACAAAAGATTATGTGTGAGCATATATTTGTATTCATATATGAATCTCAGATACCATTTCAAAATGCTTGGGAGGTGAGTCTCAATGACAAAATCTCAGAAGGAAAATTCTTGATGGATACAATTTAAACTTTTGTGAAAGCCAAATCTTATAAATAATCTCTTATCGCCAGGAGATAAGAAAACTTTTGTTAGGAGCAAACCTTTAGATTTCTGTCATTTGGAAAAATTCCCCAGGAGGAAACACTCAATACAAGGAAGCCTTTTCTTTCATGTGCTGAAAATTTAGCCCAAAGCAGTCAGCAGAATGACTTTGTTTATTTTCTCTTCTTTCAAATGTTCTTGAGCTGCAAATGAATCTTTTGAGATTTAGACAAACCATATCAGTTTCTTTTCTCTTATTCAAACCTTCCTGCTCTAGGTCTGTATCATTGTAAAATAGTGAATAAAAGAAAGAATATTTTAAAATTATAGTGAAAAGTAATGGTAAAATTGGTTGTTTCTGTACAGGAAGCATTCAGCCTTTATTGACCAAACAATTATTGCCGGTCGAAAGTTATAAAATCTTTTTTCTTAAAGCATTAAATTTGAACAGGAAATTAGACTTCTCAGTTTCATTAATTGTTTCGCTCTTTCTAATATTGATTGGTGTTTCCTTCCAAACCTTTTGCTTAAGGTCCTAGGGAAATGTGGATGTTCTGTTCAAAATCATATTTTCCGACTCCTATTACAAATCGTTCATCTCTCTCCTATTCAAAATCATATATTCCTGTCATATATTATCCTGTTCAAAATCATATATTCCCCCTTCTATTCAAAATTATACACTCCCTCTGTAATGGATAAACAACACCAAATATAAACATAAGAAGCTTTATTCAACAAAACTGAATTCTTAGCCTTTTATATAGGGTGGGTAGTATTAAATGGGGTATGGTGGGTCAGGTTCATTGTTATCACATCCATTTCTATTGAAAATCATATATCTCCTGTTGTATTCAACATTATACATTGACACTTCCATTCAAAATCATATAGCCCAACTTCTATTACAAATGATTCAAAATTATATATTGCTTCTATTGAAAAGATCTGCCATGATATCTGTTCATTAAGAGTACTAATGTCTTTAATGCTGTGGTGTACATTTGGTAAACATTCTTCAATTCATCTCTTAACATAAACTCGACAGGAAAATATCATCCAAATGTTTACCAGACAAGCATTTTTCTGGTAGACAATTATTGATAATGGGTAAATATTGAATATTTTAGAAGAACATGATCTATGGAAAATAACTTTCTGGATTGTAATATTTTTCTTCTCTGCTACCTGAAAATGGAAATATTTTCAAATAAGATATATGCCGACTGCTTTAATTAGTATTTTTAAAAATTCATATTCTGTTAGATCAACATACGAAACTAACCTATGTAGATATAGTACAAGTATACAAAACTAACCTGCCTAAAAGTACATTGCTAGCTTTTACATTGAACATAAAGAAGTTGAAATAGTCATTTGGCCGGTTTTTTATTCAGGTATTATTTCCTTTGTCCTTTTACTAAACCCTACCCAGTATAGAACAAAATCCAATTATATTCAGTGAGGTAAAACAAAAGATAAACTGTGGTTTGTAGAGGAAATATTGGTGCTACATTCACTACAGGTACAAATCAGGGCAACAAATAGATAGCAATTTAGAACAATCAAATATAAGCACTTATCCTTTCAAAGACATGTTTCTCCAATCAATGGACATGATTTTGATGTCCATACCTTTGGGTCTTCTCCAAAACAATTTTTATATATTCATTTTCACTCTGATAACTTCAGTTTCTTAAATTGTCTTTAAGCGACACCCTGCTCAAATTATTCATTCACAAAACACTCATGTGTAGAGGGCAAATGATGGCTGATGGAAACTTCCATTAGAGTGACTCATTGCACTTTCTCAAGCTAATATTTTCTGCTGACTTTAAGTGGAAAGATTATATTGAATCAATTGTTATGTCTTCTGCTAGCAAAGTTGGTTCACTGTGTCGTGCAAGACAATTCTTCTTGCCAGAATCTATCATACCCATTTAAAGTCTAGCATTCCTTCATGCATTAAGTATTGCTGTCACATATGGCCTGGCTATATATTTAGAAATTCTTGATAAAATATAAAGAAGAATCTGCAATGTTGTTGGTCTTGACCTGTCATCTCAGCTTCAATCACTTTCACACCACTAGTTTCTTTGTGCCTTTTCTATAAATACTTTCATGGTAATTGTTCTGATGAATGTTCCTCTATGGTGCCTAAACTTTATGAATTTAAGTGCCGTACTAAATTGGCAGCAAAACAGTAGAAATGGCTTGATGTAACTATAAGTTCTATGCTAACAGTTTCTTCTATTCCACTTCTTGCTTGTGAAACTCTCTTTCAGCGTCTTGCTTTCCAGTCAATTTTGATTTCAAATTTTTATCTTAATTTCTGTTCCTTTATTGTTCTTTCACCTGAACAATTTTTTTTTTCATATTCTCTCACATTTAGCAACACTTTGTATTTTGGGATGAAATTATTAAAAAAACAAAACAATTCCAGTTGCCAAATGGAACTGAAGCTATCCATAACAAGATTTAGACCACATGAAACACAATTAATTTCAACTTATATTTTCAATTCCTAACAAGAAATACTGAAGAACTCTTCTTGTGTAAATTCTGTGAAATATTTACTTAAACAAAAAGAATTTATTGTATTTTAAATTATTTTCATTTGATCACATGTTTAAAATCATTTTGCCATATCAGGAAGGATTTTGAGAAACACCCAAATAAATTACCGTATATACTCATAGATAAGCCTACTTTATGTATAGTATAACCCTTGATTTTTTTCATATAGCTTATATATAATATGACCATAGCTGAGCACTGCTAGTGGGCCTACTATAGTCAAATATTGCAGGAGCAGGCATCATCCTGGATATATTTTATAGCAAATAAATGATTTTCATTCTTCTTTGTACAAAGCTACCCAAAATAGTGAGAAAAATCACTTACCATAAAATATCTGATACTGTACTTTTGTTTTCATTCATGCCTGACTATGGTAGCTCCTTTACCCGACTCTTGCCTCCTACATAGCCTAAGTTTCTTCCCTTTTGTCACTACATGAAGAGCAAAATCTCGTCCACTATGTATGCCACTTAAAATCAATGTAAATAAAGAATTAAAACATTTTTTCCAATATCAAATTGGCATTCATCTTTGTTTCATTGCTGAGGTATTGCCTTTCCAATGACCACCATTTTGTCAGGATTATCAATGTCCCATGAGTTGAGATATATACTTTGGGTTATGATAATTCAAGTCATACTAAAATTACTTGATACACATATGTTTTTTGCTTTATTTTGTGAGAAAGTGACTGCTGCTGCTGCTGCTGGCCAGTGGCTGTTGGTTAATCTATAAATGATGAACATTTATTTGAACAATCTAAGCACTCAACTCTTTTCAGAAAGCAGTTTATTAAATTTTTATGCTTGTTAAATGAAGAGAATATGCACATAACACAACAATTAAGTACTACATTTTATGCATTGGCAACTCACCACAACCAGCCACCCACTTACACATGTGACAGAGAGCTGCTCCTGCAGAACAGCACAGCACATAACCTCAGTTTCTCACAAAATAAAGCAAAAAACTATATATGTACTGCAACTTGTCACTGAAAATGCATGATTATTAACGTCTTCAAAAAATTAACTGTGAACAGTGCAACCCCCTATTTTTTGAGTAAAATCTGTTCATAAATACTCACACTATACTTGAGTATATATATATATATATCAGAACAATTAAAACATAAAATAAAGACAGATATGTAATAAGATATTTTCAAGGTTGTTCGTTTTAATTGTCATCCAAATATATATTGAATAAAATTAACTGAATAAATTTAATTATATTTGCAAACTTTTGTCAACAGAATCAAGGTTATAAAATACAAATTGGATTTGAATTTTCTTTTATCAAAGGAATTTTGTATGAATAGATGAGAGAGAGCCCAGTAGTAAGATTACAATGCATTATGGACATAACTGAGGTATAATGATATTCTCTCCTCTTCAGATAAAAGTTCTACCCTGTGCTGCATGTGTTTTGTATACCCTTATCAGACTGAATGTCATGATCAGTATACTTGGCTCTGTATATTTATACTTTGTTGATATATAGCCTCTCATGTTACATTAATGATACAAATAATAACTTAATAAAATTGTTAAATGTAGATCAAATATGGGTTGGAATCCAACAGAAAGATAAGATAACGAATAAACAAAATGTATACAGTCTTTCTGTTAAGTTTTTTTTATAGATGTATTTAATAAGTGCCCAGATAATTTACTTGGAAAAATACAAATGTCTGGAGTTTTCTTATCTCAAATTGTTTAGTGCTAAAAGATAAATGTTACTAGTATGGCATGAAAAAGAAACGGAGATTATATTTTCTTTGATACACATGTTAATGACCTGTCCATGTAAACTGCTTGTCTGATAAAATGTTATGTGTCTGTGTGTGTAGAGGAGAAAAGTTGGGTCAATTCTCATTGGATTAGAATGAGTGAATTAATGATAATTATAATTGCTATAATTATTTTACTATAATTATTTTTTTGACACTGTAATTAAGTTTTATTTATTTTTTTATGGGCACAACCCCATGACAGTCTAATTAATTTTTTATTTATTCATTTCTTTATGGACACAAGACGTCATTCTTTAGCAAGGTATAAAATGCAAGTTTTTGATCTTTTGAAGAACACATGCTTGGACGGCAGACATTCACTAAAATAACAAACCTTTTGTGCATTCCCATTGATATCAGACAATCAGTAAATTCTCATAGAAGCTCTTCCAGCATAAAACCTATGAAATTCTTCATTACAAACATTATACCAGCTTCCATCTTTTATATTTCTGCTCTCCCACTCTAATAAAAGGTGTAGCCACCAGATCGTTCTATGAAGTGACTCTCTTCAGAGTTTTATTTCAGACAAGGCCATCATGTCCACATTGCTTCATCTACATTGTATCTATCTAAACAATGATTTTTTTATTTTAGGTCTTTTGATACAAGTGCTAATCACAGCTCATGATGTGTTTCACTGGCTTCAGAGTCTATTAATGTCTAAATATTCCAGTAACTCCAAGGTTACAAGTGAGAGGCGGGAGATAGGGTAGGATTTTATTACCATAGGATCTATGCATTCATCCTGTTAATAAATTAATCCTTTGAAAATAAATATTTAACATTTTTCAACCAGTGGATCACATTCCCACCAAAAATATGCTTTGTGATCCCTTTGAAGAGTATTTAAGTAAAGTCTCTCAATGGACAGATACAGTAAAGAGAAAGAACAGTATTAATTACATTAAGCCTGGTGTGCTATAACTGTTAAACTACAGACAACTGAACATATCAACCTCAATGGGTTATTTAAAGATTTTTAGGATAAGTTTATATGAATAGAATATATATTCTTTGTAAGAAATCAGTTTTCATCGATGTGTTTTTGGAAAGAAGGGTTTTACCAAGAGTCAAATGTATTGCTGGCAATATTCTTTCTTTCAAAAATGTATTGCAGGTATTTTTAGTATAAAAATCTATTTTTATACTTTCATAGTGTTTTGAACCCAGTTTAGGGTTTAACTATTTGCCCATAGTTGGGACCCTAATAGGTGCTACCACTTCAAGTCAGGGTGAACCTGGTAACAACATCTATTAAAAGGTGGTTTCACACTCCTCAAAACCTCCTGATCAAAGGCCTTGTTGCTGGATGTAGTTTATAGTTATACCCAGGATGAGCAAGGTTCAAAGTATCTATCAAAGGAGAGCAAGGTTCAAATTATCTATCAAAGGAGAGCAAGGTTCAAATTATCTATCAAAGGAGAGCAAGGTTCAAATTATCTATCTAAGGAGAGCATTGCTCTCTTTGGATTCTAACAAATCTATATCTGCTAGCTTGTTTTGTATTTGAAATGTAAATCACAATAATTTTTTAAAAGTCTTTTTACCAGACATTACTATAAAGTCATTAATATAAATGTTTATTTTTTGAGTTGCTAACCTTATTTTTTATTTTCTTTAAATCTGAAATTAATAACAACCGGCTCTGAGTGAGATATGTGGGTCATAATGCTCTCATGACTGATTTAGGTGTGTGAGAGGAACATAAGAAAAGGAAGTAGGAGGCAGAGATTATGAGGACATGGTGGATAGATAATGGCTGACACTAGACTTAAAGAAGTTAAGATTGTAGAGTCTGTCCCATAAATTATTGGCCCTCAGGTGCTAAGAAGCTTTCTGGTTGGAACATCCTACTTACCAAAGGAATATATAGGAAATGAGGGTGATTCAACTTTGTGGATGAAGCAAGGATGAAGATGTAAAGTCTGATTTGGTGGCATTAAATAATACAGCTCATCTGAATATTTGCGATGGAAGTAACAATAGTGTTCTGCTCCCAAGAGTACATGTCCGTGTCATATGCATGTGTAATCTCGAAGATAGTCAGTTAAAGGCAATTAAAACTGTAAAGACAGTGAAGTTCTGCTCTCCCGTTCAATGGCTGATTTATTAAGAAGCAAAAGAGTAAAACTAGAAAAATAAATATATATAAATTAAGACTAGTTTGTCTGAAAATACAAACAAACAAGGGTAAATGAAAAATATGACAAAAGCAGCCCAAATCTGAAACATTAAAGTAAGACCATTTGTCTAATAAATTGGTGAAAGAAGGTAGTGAATACTTTGTTTACATGAATATGTATAAAATTTGCCATGAGAATACATTTCGACAATGTTGCGTTGAGTTTGTGAAAAATTAAGTTAAAAGAAGGTTAAATTTTGCAACAGTGTGTGTGGATAGTGGACATGTGTTGACAGGATTCTACACAGAGATATATAAAGGTAAAGTTTGGTTAATGTTCAAATAATAACATGGAAATAAAATAGACAAATGTAGAGAGAAAAGTTATCTAAAGTTACAAACCAATGATAGTTAACTTTGAGGGTGAGATCAAGAGAATAAAATTACCAACCAAGTACTCACTGTTAATACCTTTATTGTGAGGGGTTCCTCTGACATACGAAGGGCTGATCGGAAGTGGTCAAAATGGTGATCAATTGAAAATGTATCTAAACTAAAAAAGGGACAAAGGGGAAATAAAACTCTACAGTTTCTGTGCTGTTGCAACAGAACAGCGAGACTTGTGATAGATTTGTGATGTCGTGCCTTGTGAGAAAGTGAGTCAAACCCCCACAAAGCTGCGTAAATGAATTTGTTGAACTCTTTCAAAGCTGGCAAGTGAGGATTGAGAAGCTTCAACCGAAATATGACAGCAATACTCTATTTTGGGTCTGGTTTGACTCTTATCAAAATAAAGCATGTGATTTATTGACAGCTGCAATAATGCCTTTCTTAATTTGTTTCTTTGGATGATGTTATTTACAGTAAGCCTGACAAAACAGGATTGGAGATTTTAGAAGTCTCTAGAAATACTACTCCCATGCACAATAATTGCCTTATTTATTGGCAGATGCATGTATAGAATCTTTTCGCTTTGCTCTCATTCAACTGAGACCCGTTCAAAAAGGTCAATATTTCACTTTCAGCAACATTAACAAATTATTGATGAATGTAACGCATGATTTGGAACTTGTGAAAAATCAACTTTACAACGGACTTTTGTCTACATGAACAGAGATAGTCAAAGCTAGTTTTCTCAAAAGCTATCTCTTTCCGGGACATGGCTCTCCACATATTCCTTTCTTTATGTGCCATGTCTCTTCATGATGTGGACAATCATGGCTCTCTACAAATTCCTTTGATTGTTAGCATCAGTCTTCTTGTTTCCTTTTAGGATGTGAGGGATCATGATTCTCCACAACTTCCTATCCTTTGTAGCTTTAAACAATGTGTGTCCCCATACTATCCCTCTTAGTCCTTACTATCTATTTATACAACTGGTTAGGTATATTCCTCAATGCCTCCCTATGCCCCCTCTTGTCTTCAGTATGTCCTGTGAGTGCAAAATTCTCCAAGCCCTCCTTCCTCATTATGTGTCTAGTTTCAACTTTTTCTTTCTGGTTCTAAGTACAAGTGTCCTTTTCGTTCCCATTTTCCTTAAAACTTCCTTGTTGTTTACATACTCCATCCATGGTATTCTCAACATCCTTCTGTAGAATACCATTCCTGTTTTTTTTTTAAATAATTTCACCCCAAGCCACTAAGATGCTAGGGGGTTACTAAATGTGAGAGAAGAGGGGCAAAAGAAAACATCATTAAGGAGAGAAAACAATAAAATAATATGAATTAATAGACAGAAGATAACGAGTGACTCATATTTAAATTTTTGAAGATCAAAGTTTACTGGAGAGCAAGAAGCCGGAAGATAATCCCCCCCAACTTGCTTGAAGACATTTTCAGAAATTTATGAGAGGTGGAATAGGTGATAGAATTTTCTTTTTACTGGAAACTTTGGAATAAAGCAAACTGATTCAGTTTTATGAAATAAATAATATATTTTTATTTATTTGCTTTAGAGTGAGTCCTTTGATATTCCATATCAGAAAAAATGTTTGTTTATAAGGTGGATATTGGTAGCAGTCTGGAGAAATGTCCATTTCAGCTCAGTATTTGAGAGTTTGGAAGTTAGCACTTGATAGTAGTCGTAGGTCAGCATCAATCTGCTGTATTTTTTTCATCACTGAGAAGAGCAGAAACATGATTAGCAGATGACCTCTTAACTACTTCTTCACATAGTTGGTTCCTCTGGCTATATATTTAGAGATTCTTGATAAAGAAGAATCTGCAATGTTATTGGTCATCTCAGCTTCAATCACTTTCCAACCACTGTAATCTAGCTTCTTTGTGCCTTTTCTATAAATACTTTCATGGTAATTGTTCTGATGAATGTTCCTCTATGGTGCCTAAACTTTATGAATTTAAGTGCAGAACTAGATTAACGGCAAGATCTTATGATATTATTTTCACTAAGTCTAACAAAATAGAAATCTCCAGATATATTACTGGCATGCACAATAATCACCTTATTTATTGGCACATGCATGAATAGAATCTTTTCACATTGAGTAAAATTAATTTTTTAATTTTTTCTTCTTTTAAATTGTGTCCTAAAAATGTACTTTTTGACTTCCTATAACTTCTAGAATTTTTTCTTTTTCAGATTCATGTATTTAATTTCATTTAATATTTAATTTAAACCACTAAATCTTGTTTGTAAGTCAATAAACACTGCATTTATTGTTGTTTAAGAGTCAGTATATTTTTAAGGGATATCCTGTTTTTAAATGCTTTAAAAGAATATCAGAGATTTTATTTGCTAATTTCATAATCAAAAGAAGGTAAATAAATTTATATCAATTATTGATTATTATTAACTAGTATTTCTTTCATCCTAATTTCACTTGATTTAATTTATCCCAAAGAGATACTCATCAAAAGTTAATAACTGACAATGCTTATCCTAAGATAATTCAAATAATGCTATTTCACCAAAGTAGGACATAAGGCCTGTAGATATTAAGTGAATTTTGATCTGAAATTTTCATTGTATAATACTCACTTTATATGATCAATAGAGAAGAATTAGCTTGTGCACATACCATAGAGGATATTAGCACAGAGAGTGGGATTAGCATACCAAGTTCAAATTTCATTTGAGGTAATTGCATTTACTTTTTTACAAATACTCCATTTCTTCTCTCACAGCTATGGTAAAATAGCAGGGTAAACTGGGCTGTCTAGCCTTGATTGGCAACCAGTCAAGGAGAAGGACAACTCTGAATTCAAAACTGGTTGGGAATGGGCATGGAGCTGGCAACAACCCCCTGTAAAAAGCCTATGAGCATGGTGAGGCTGTGGTCCTATACTACACATGAAATAGAAAGGATTCACCTCTCATTGGGTTATGTGCATTGACAAGGAAGGCGATTATGGTGAAAAAATGTTGTGCAGAATTTTTGACATCATTATGCTACAAATTTATTGATCTACCTTTATATGTCAATTTCCACCACGGGTGTTATTTATCAAACATAAAGCTAATTTTGTTTTTAGGAAAATCAGTTCCTCGCTGAGATATACAGGTTAAACCCTTTTTTGACATCTACTGGCAAATTGCTTTGTAAGAGAATTTTCTTGAAGTGCACCATTATATGCGGATGCAGAAATGGGTGAAACTTCCAAGGAATATGATTTTCTTGCAAGACATTGGTAATAAAAACTCCAGAAGCTAATGTTATATTTTAAACTGCATCATTTTCTCAAAAACTTCAACTTCTTACCGCATTACCCATGATATTGAAATAATTCCGTTTAAATGTTATTTTATTTCAGGTGAGCAAACAATAATGATTTATATACAAAACAAAATTTATCTTTGAGGATAAAAAGCAATTTTCTATGATTTTGAGATTTAAATGGATTATTATCTCAACCATAGAACATATCTAGTTTCTATGCCAACAGTTTCTTTTCTCACAATTCTCACTTATGGAACTCTCTTCTAGCTCCTTGATTTCCAACCAACTTTAATCTACAAAAATTTAAATGCAAGGTCAATTGCTATCTACTCTTACTCTTTTCTCTTCCCACTCATTATTAATGTTTCTGTAACGATTTCTTCCACACCCAATAATCTTTTTGTGTCTTAGTGGCTTTACTGCCTTGCATAGAGTGAAACTGATTTTTTAAAAAAGAAGTTATAAATAAGAAAATTATTCCAATGAAAAACCAAATAAACTTGAAAAAATTATGGAACTTGAATATTACAGTTGTGCCTTTCATTATGGGAGCACTTGGAATGTTTCAAAAAGGCTAGAAGAAATGAAAATCTGAGTTAGAATGAAGATGATCCAGATGTCAGCATTAATGAAAACAGTTGAAATATGAAGGAGAGGGTTGCTGCATTTAAAAAGACTTGCTGTCACTTGATCTTTAGTGTAAGCCACCATTTATTAATGACATGGACATTCAGCGTTGGTAAGAGAAGACATTGTTTGTTACTGAAAACATTTTGAACAATTCTTCAGTAAGCTGTTTATCTGAAAATTACAAGAAATATTTCAATAGCAACCTGTAATAATTGCTTGTCTGTTAGATTCTGTGAAATTCAGCAGCTGTTATGGATATATATATAGTATGAATCTCCTTCTGAAACCGTCTATTTTCCTTTATTGATCCAGGAAACATTTTAAATCCTTTAATTCCTCAAAGTAATCAGCTCTTGTAATTGTGGACGACATTTTGAACATAATTCAGTGTGTAGAATAAAAATGTAATAATTTCAAATATGTCTCTTCGTATTTCTTATGAAGGAACGTTAGATTAATGGATAGCGACTCAAATTGAGGAATCGGAGAGCAGAGTTGAAATACCAGTTGAATTCATTATATTCACTTACAGGCAAATAGCATTGGGAAGGGTATGAATCCATCTATTCTCCCTCCAGCTATGGGTTAAATAGCAGGACAGACTGGGTCCTATACCTTTGTGCTAACCAGTCTAATAGAAGAGCAACTTTGAGTTTAAAACCCCCAAATATGGGTTAAATAGCAACCCCCACTTGGCCAAACATGGTGAGTACAGCTACATTCCTGAAGGCATGATCAGTCAGGGTGGGGGATGCTCCAACAGAAACAAGAAGGCTCCTGAATTTGGATATTTTCTATACAAAATATTTTTGCCATTCTTGAAAAATGTCTTAAATTCTCTTGATTTTACTTCACATCTGGTCACTATTTATCCAATAGTCTTTAATGTCACTATTTATCCAATCATCTTTAATGTCACTATTTATCCAACTGTAATAATCTTTAATGCAAACCTCAGTACCACGATTTCAACAAGGTTGAAAATAAATAGCAACATTATTTATCTTTGTGGAATAACACACTATTTCCACCTACATTTTACGCACGCGCGTTTTTTTCCATCCCTTCCTTCCACTTTCAGCTAGCAATAGCAGTAAACGGTTGTGCTGTAGCTGACACGAAGAAGGCAGCTGCTGCTGATGTTTTTGCCCGCACTTTTTCTCTGACGTCAAGGACAAAAACTGCTTTCGAATTTAGTCGCTGCCAGGTCACTGAACTGGATAGTTGACTCATTTATCCCTCGTCTGTTAACCCATATTTCAGACAGGGATATCTTACCAGCAAATTATGATTAGTCCCTTTTGGCTTGACGCGTGTAACCTTAGTGCTTACGACACTGTCATCACATTACCTTTTTCGATGACTTATTTCTCCTCCTGATGCGAACATCTTGTTCGAGCCTGCCTTCGTCCATGACCAGGGAACTTTGAAACCGTCAACAACATCAGAACGAGAACGTCTCATATTCTTTGAACTCTAACCATTACGAACCAGTACCTTAAAAATATAACATTACACACACATTACAAAAATCTCGCAGTGAGTATTTTCTTTGTTGTGTATGCATAATATTCCGTAATAATTGACTGTTCTGGAACTTTCTACCTGGAGAAACATTTTCCCGCCTTAGCCATTTTGAATTTTGTTTTGGCGCGGAACACTAACATACCTTTAGTGACTACTTGTCACAACCTTTTCATTAATTGCAAAGATCCAGTAACTTTACTGAATGTCTCCACTGTCGAGACAAATTACTTGTTAAAAAAAAGTAAAATTTTATATTTGTTCTTTTACCTTCGTCGTTCCTCCTGTCTACTTATTTTTACTTTGTTAGTGGATTCGGTAGTCGTGTGTAGTGTCTGGGACAAGGCCACCTTTTCGTAGGCCAGCTCTGCATCGCTATCGGGTGCACAACATCTTTTTTTTTTCAATAATGTTCACCATGTACAAGGCCCAAGAGCCACTTGAGGTAAAGGGTTACAAAGTAAGATGTTAAGAGCACAGTTTATAAGGATATATGGGGAAGATAACAGTTAGACTTGAACAGGTTCAGATTGTAATGATTGAGGAAGCATTCTCTTAGGAGTTGGTTTCACAAAGTAGTTCATGGAAAGAAGCTGTTTTAGTGGAGTTCACAGCTCACTAATGGAAATGGAAGGGAATGAAGATGGTTCTCTACAATGTGCATGTCATGGTGGTTCTTAACTGTGAAGTTTAGAACTGATGGGACACTTCCCATGGAAATAGGGAGAGAATAGCGAGCGAATTGCAACATTTCATCTGTGGCAAATGGGTTGTAGGGTGAAAAACAATTCATCATCCACAAGGCCGTATAGAGTCTTTTGAGCCTGGAAAGTGAAAATTGGACAGCCATGCCCATATATGGCAGCAGTTCTCCATTTTTAGCCTGATCTGACTCTTGTAAAGGTAAAGGTACTTACTGGAGCAATACAAGGAACCAACCATTTTTCCAGCATCTTTAGTGATGGACCGTATACCCATTGATTTCCACTTGAGGTCTCGGTTCACATTAAGTACCAGTAAATGCTCAAGGTACAGGATCTCCCTGTTGAAATGGTTAAATGTAAACGTCTCTTCTACTCAAACAGTTTCTTCTCTTGCCCTTCCCATCTGTGAAATTCTCTTCCTCTTACTTGCTTCCCTGATAACTATAATCTTTAAATACTCAAGTGTAATGTCAATCGACATCTTCTGATACCTTGATCTTGTTCCCCATCCTTCTTTTTATCCTCGCCCCAAACACTCCTTTTTATTCTTGTTCTCTACCTTCTGTAATCATCCCTTGTGTGCTAGTGGCACTCCCACCTTTCTCGGGGTGAAATGCTTAAAAAAAAATACAGATATGCACAACATACATATATATAAAACCACATTCATATGTAGACACACACACGCATATTTTTTTTATTTAATTGTGAAAATAGAAACGTGTATTTTTTTGCAATACTAAAAATTATCGATTATATTTTGTTTCTATTAAATTACTTAATAATCATTTCATTTTTTAATGTATTTTATAATTTCGTTGTCAGTTAACGTCAAACACATCTTGGTACATTTTGACACTGAAAACACCTTCAGCCATCCCATACCAAGATAAATTCTGTGACTACTGACAATTATTTAGTTTAATACAAATATTACTAAATATTTACTTTATTTTATTTTTATGGTATATTATTATTATTTTTTTAATTTTTTTTTAAATTTTATTTATTTATTTATAAATAATCAAAAAAAATTAGAAGACTTTCACCAGCAAAAGTTTAGGTCAATCTTAAACATCAAATGGGAATATTTGAGCAAATAGCAAAGTCCTAGAAAGGGGCATCAAATCACTGATCATGAAACACCGTTTTCAATGGTCAAGATGTGTAGCAAGAATGGAAGGGTCAAGGTTTTCATGTCAGCAAACTCACTTCAGGGAAAAGACGACAAGGTTGCCCTCTTCAAAGATACAAGGAACAACTCAAAGCAATACTGAAATCAACTAGACTTGAGCCTAAATCATTTGAAACACAAGCATTGTACCAATTGGCAATGGTCTATCACCATTGGAACCCAAAACTTCAAAGCCATCAGAAGAGCAAAGGAAGCGGTCAAACACTAAGAGAGAAAAGCTCAACAAAATCAATCTCAACCTCTACGAACAGTACTGTGCAGTCAATACCATCAACTCTTTCATGCAAGAATTTATTATCTATTTAGTCATCAACACCTTTCAGGGCTGGTGCATACCATTCCCCAAACCCCGTAACAGTGATTGGGGTCCCTGGGCAGTGCTTTGTGACCATCATTATCTTATCAACATTTACTTTCTTCTACCTACATTTATATACATTACAAATTAAACAGAACACAACAGACTATTAAATGATGAAAAAACTTTTGCAGATTTTGACGTCATCCTGGGGTCTTTTTTTTGTCAAAACTTGCACTGGCTCTGATGCCATCATCTTAAAGGAGGTGATCAGAAAAGAAGAAATTAAATTCTTAGATACAAGATAAAGCCAGAGATGATTTATGTATTTTTTTATCTTTAATTTTTAAACAAATTATTTATTTACTTTACTTTATTTAATTTTACTTTTTTTTTACTCGAATCACAAAATTGAAATTTGTTATTTGTTAAACGTGTCAATGCTTCTAATTTGAAAAGCAACATTTCCCATCTTTAATACAGTGCTGTTTGATAAAAGTGACTCACCTGATTTTGTTTACTTAAAAATTTTTTCGCTTTTGGGGGTCAAACTAATTTTTAATCTTACTAATATAAAAACCCCTTCCTGGCCACCTAGTAAAAAAGTTTACTCACCCTAAGGTATTCTATTGATAATTATAATTTTGGATATAAATGAGATTTAGGGAAAAACTCTTATTTCCTGCAACTAGTAATCAATAGAAACATAACCGAACAGCTTTAAATAAAGAATAATAGAGGTATAATTTATTTATAATAGGTAATATGTAACACTATTTAGGAACGGCAGGCTAATTAATCAATTGATTAACCACAGAAGTTAATTACGGGGATACTTAAACCGGTAGATATAACGAAAGACATACTGAGCGATTACTTACACCGATAGATATAACGAAAGACATACTGAGCGATTTTCTTTTTGTTTTTTTATTTTCCCAAACAGATTATCGGTGAAAAAAAAAGGAAAAAAAAAAAAGATTTTTTGTTTTGTCATTTTTCAAGTGCGATTCAAGATAACCACTTTACTTTCTCGTGGAAGTGTGATATGCCAAATTATCTGCGAGGACAAAAGAAGGAAGAAGAGAAAGAAACAGACGGACAGCGCTTAACAACTTAGATGATAAGAGAAGGAAAGAATGCCACCCACGAAAATTTTGATGGTCATTGTCGTGAAAATTAGTTGAGGGATACCAGAGCTCTGGGCAGATAAAACATTGGCTGTTATCAGTAGTTGATGGGTCATCTGCCAAACGCACACAGAGCCCTAGAATGAGACCACCTGGACAGGACATCTGCATTTTGTTTTGGGTTCGTTTGTGATAACGAAGGCTATGTTAGGGTATTTTAATTAACCCAATTTCGCCAAAAAAGAATCTTCCACTTAATGTTGACGGATAAACCTGGTTGAAAAAAAACATATCCCGTGAAGTTGGATAAAAATTGAGATTATCAGTTGACGCCTATTGGCCGAATAGCCAGGCGGAGATGATCATGTGACGCAGAGAGGAGGCCGCCACCGCCCATTGAGAGGATAGGTATGAGATGTTACTGCGAGGAAGTGGGAAAACCGTTGACGCCCTCTAAAGTATGGTGAGATACCCATATGAGAGCAGAAGAGGGTGGGAGTGGAATAAGATTTCCAAATACGGAAAATGATAATTATTTTTGGCCGAAAACAAAGAAAATCCTTATTGGGGATTTGAAATCAACGTGGTGGCCACACCACGTCCGACCCCACACCAGGTTTTGATCGGCGTCCATATAAGCAAACATCTACGGGTGTTTCAGGGAGTTCGCAGAGTTCGTCGAGGAGAGTCGAGCTGAGTAGAGTTCGCAGAGTTCGTCGAGGAGAGTCGAGCTGAGTAGAGTTCGCAGAGTAGAGCTGAGTTCGTTGAGGAAAGTCGAGACAGAGAGACGCGCCTCGCACAGGTGACCGCACGATTCCATGCCTTCCGACTTAGACTTCTAACCAAGAACAGATTTGTTGAAGACCGACTTTAGATTTCCCACCAAAACAAGTTTCCGAATTAGACTTCTAACCAAGAACAAATTATAGAAGTCTGACATATTCTCCATACAGATATCCAGAACTAGTTAAGGAACGCAAAGGTGTTACAATCCACACATTTTTTCTTCGGGCTGGGAGAGAAAGAGAGAGACGCACTCCTGTAACTCAACAAACCGACATAAAATTAATCACTATTCCTAACCAGTCGCTCGCCTTGAAGTTGTTGTTTGTGCTTTTGTTTTTTTGTCTACATTTATTGTGCAGTATCACCTTGACCCGGATTCGGCTGGCACTACGGCCCGACGTTTGATTGATCTCGTCAACCTAAGATCAAATCACAACGTGGGTAGGTTGAATCGAGATCAAAGCAGTTGCTTCGGTGACCAGGCGTTGGAAGCGAGCCGAGTACGACAAGTTGGTGCTAGAACCCAACAAGACTTCAACCGATGTCCCAGGGTTAGCCCGTCACAAAGGACCGACGTCACATTTTGGCGTCGTGACTGAAAAAGAAGTCGGGTGTCACAAGTGCGCCACGACCAGTACGGGTGTCACAAACGGTGCCCTGACCAAGGACAGAGGAGGGTTGGGTGTCACAAATGGTGCCATGACCAGGATCAGGACGTTGGGTGTCACAATATAGTTCGAAATATTTAGTAATCTATAGGTCCTCTTTTATTTTCAACCCTTTTTGGCATTGACTTGATTAGGTTCTGGAAAATCTCATCTCCAAGCATTGAATTCCATTCGGATATAAAATTCACAATCAAATCCTCTTTGTTGCTCAACTGCTTTCTCGAGAGCCTGTACTTTATAATGCTTCATAAGTTTTCTATGGGGCTGAGGTCAGGAGATTGGGGCGGCCATGTGATAACATTCACCTGCTTCTTATCAAAGTATTCCTTCATCAGTTTTGATTTGTGACAGGGAGCATTATCCTGCATAAAAATGAGCTTGGTGGGGTCGATTTGCACCCTTTCAGCAGAAAGGAGCAGACAAGACTCTAAAATTCTCTTGTACTGCTCGCTCCTGAGGGCTTTTTCAATAGGTTTTAAGAAACCAGTTCCATGAAAAGAAAAGCATCCCCAAAACATTACACTGAACAGATGCTTGACAGTACTTACTGCTAAATTCAAAGAGCTTTCAAAGCTTCTTCTTTGGATTTTAGATCGCTTATCCTTTGAATTTAGCTCAACTTTCATTTCATCAGAGAAGAGAACATTTAGTAAAAAAATCAGGTGAGTCACTTTTATCGAACAGCACTGTATTTCAATTTATATTTCCTTTATTATGCCATTTTAATTGTTTTCATGCTTAGAATTAATAAGAGATATTAAGAAAATTAAATTGAGTGATAAAGTAAATCAAAAAGATTATTAAGATTCGGCAATCACATAATAAAATGATAAATACCTCCCACATAATGGTAAGATCATTGCCACTAATGTCTTACCATTATGTGGGAGGTATTTCTGCCACACACTGTATATATAAATTCAGAATAATCTGAAGATTGCATGAATGGCAACCTTCCTAGGGATGATAAAAACAGATAAAATACTCAGTGTACTTGGACTACCATGAGACTACCTCTTCTCCTCCCAGTTATGTGTAAAATAGCAGGACAGACTGGTTTCTATAGCCTTGAGTGGCAACTGATCTAGGAGAAGGAAACTCTGAATTCAAAACCATCCTGGTGAGGGTTGGGCTCCATCATGTTACCTTGCCCAAGAAACACCTCTTCTACTGCAGCTGCAGTACATGTGCTACCCCTACAACACTGATGGGTCCCAGGACTCACAATTATGACATATATATATATATATATATATATATATATATATATATATATGAGGCATAGTGGATAGTGGCTTGGATAGAGGTATCGGAGAGCTGAGTTTGAATTCTAGTTGAATTGATTACATTCACTTATATGCTGATACCCTTGGGAAAAGTATTAATCCTCTTCCCCTCTCTCTAGCTACGGGTAAATAGCAGAACAGACTGGGATGGCAACTGGTCTAGGAGAAGGACAACTCTGAATTCAAAACCTGTGGAAGGTTGTTTGGGGATCTCGTGGCACATAGTGCACCAGATCTCTGTACTCGTCTATTCAAAAAATGTGGTTGGTTCTGCACAAAGACTTCATCACTATAATCAAATCTATTATGTCTGGGCTGGTGGTTCCTAGGAACTGCTTGACCCTCATACGTTGAATACGATAGGAGAGTCCACCATATAAGATAAAAAAGAAATAGGAAACGTTTATCAATCAAACATGTTTCACTTTTTATTAAAGTTTCATCATAGAATGAGTTATGGAGAAAAAGAAGGAATAAATTCTGGTATTTTTACTTTTGTGTTGTTTGATTTTCATTGGTCAGTCATGTATCATGTGCATTTGACTATTTAAACCAACATTTGTATAATTTATAATAATCCTGAATTCAAATGGGGATGACACGTCCATCTGAAATTTCAAGAAATTAACTGATTCCAAGCCTGCCTGAAAAACAATAAATATTGTAAAACGTATGTAAATGTATAAAAATTCTACTTTGTCTTTGTGGAAATCAGATGATAATGTATATCCGTATATCCATAATTGTATGTGCATGTGTGTCTAGTACACATTATATTTGTTTGTTTTTTGTATGCTCATTTGGCATTGTCTTCACATACACACTGTTTGTTTTAAATAAATATACATTAGTTTTTTTTTAAGAAAGCATTCAATAAAGGTTGGTGATCTAATATAATGTTAGCAATATTGTTCTTATTAGACGCACAAAGTACTTTCTCCTTAAATAATTCTCCATATCTCAGTCTTTGATGAAGCTTTAATAAAAGCGAAACATGTTAGCTGGTAAACATTTCCTATTTGTTCCTTATCTTATTCTGTCAGACTCCGATCTATATTTGATCCCAATTCATATAATATTGGATTTTGGGGGTACAGGCATCTTATTTCAGCTGAGAGCTTTTCCCCCTCTTCTTTTCTATGCTAACATTGTTTGTTTTCACAATACCTATATATGTATACAAATCTGGTATAGTGTATTGAAAATCATTGATAGTATCACTTTACATGAACTTTTTATCATTTTATTACCAAATTACCAAGCATTAATAATCTTTCATGAATCGATATCATCTTCTTAATGTCTTTTATTATTTTTAAAGAAACCTAAGATTCATATCTGCATTATAGTCAAAGTAAATTTATTTCACTGGTCAACCAGTTGGCTGCTATTGATTTTCTTTTACACGGCTCGATGATTGCTAGTTGGACAAGCAACAATTCATTTGGAAGAGTTGAAAATGGGGAAATCTTCTTGGTGTTACTTTTGTCTCAGTTTGAAATCACTTCTTTTTCTTTTCTCAAGGCTTGTGCTTTTACTTTGATGGTAATTTCAAGTCAGTTTTAAAACTGGGCCATCAATCTCATGTCTTATACCAAAGTTCCAATACCTTTGGAATGATAGAGGATTGGTTAATTTCCTGTGATTTTTCTTTAGAATATTTTTATTTTGTGATAGAGTTTGATACAACATTCTTGTTAAAAACATTGACTTAGACAGAGATATAAAACAAGAGATACCCTAAAAGTAATGCTTCCAATTTATTTCCCTAAAAACTTCAACAGATATAGGCAGTACAATGACCTAAAAAAACAACCTAAAAAACACTATTTTTTCCAAACAATTGTGCAGAGAGTGACATACAAACACACACATGCACACACATGCACACACACACACACACACACAGAGACATATATATATATAAATAAAATAAAAAAGTTAAAACACTATATCTTACTGCATTATCTTCATTTTGACCATGAGGTCTCATCAAATGGCTGGGTAATAAGTGTTCCTCAATGCACACCAATTTTATCCCACTATGGCACTGGAAATCAAGAAAGGGAGGATGTACAAAAAAAATACTTTATTTGTCTTCATCCAAGTCATACAGGCCGAGAACATTCTTGCTCCCGGTTGAAACCAAGGTAGTGTGGTAGGATATAGTGTTTTACCTTTTTTATTGTATTAACTTTTGTGTTATATGCATATATATATATATATATATATATATATATATATATATATATGATGGACTCTCCCGTCGAACTCGACGTATGATGGTCAGGCAGATCAGTTCCCAGAAACTGAAAGCCCGACACCGACACATGAGATTTGATTATAGTGGTGAAGGCTTTGTGCAGGGCCATCCACACTTTTTGGAGGGACGAATACAGGGACCTGGTGCAACGAATGCCACAAGGTCCCCAAACGACCCTCTGCAGGTTTTGAATTCAGAGTTGTCCTTCTCCTAGACCAGTTGCCATCCAAGGCTATAGAACCCAGTCTGTCCTGCTATTTACCCATAGTTGGAGGGAGAAGAAGAGGATTCATACCTTTCCCAAGGGTATTAGTACATAAGTGAATGTAATGGATTCGACTGGAATTCGAACTCGGCTCTCCGATTCCTCAATCCAAGCTGTTATCCATTACTCCACCGTGCCTCCACAAATATATATCATATATATATTTATATATATGTGATAAAAAGAAACAAAAGCCAATGGCAAAGGACATCATCACATATTCCTGTTACTATGCCTGAGATCCTCAATGTTGCATGATATGTGGACTTCTATGCAGGTCTCTAGTGGGACTGAAGTGTCATTTCCAACACAAACATAAAAACTCAATGAGATTGTTGGATCCTCATATATTGAAATTGATGGATGAGCATCATACATATATATATATATATATATATATATATATATATAAACAATATTAGTGGTAAATATACACATACATATGCAATTATATATACACATACATATATGTATAAAAATAATTCCAAGAGGATAGAACCCAGGTAGAAGTCAATGTCCAGGACAGAGTAAGGATATAATAAAAAGACTTAAACACTAATATTCCATGGTCAGAATTTATTCCATTGGGATCGTGAAAACGATCCAATTCATCAGACCTACAGATTCAAAAAGAAAACAGAAAAAACAACTCCGGGAAAATATTAGTAAGAGTATATGTGTGAGAGTGTGGGAGGACATGGGATCTATATAGAGGGGTAACAGACGAGAGAGGCAGGGAGGTCCAAAGGTGGAGAGGGCATTAACCTTTAACAGAGAGAAGATTTAAAGAAGGGTTTCAGTGAGAAAAGTGTGCGTATTTTCAAACGTCCGAAGATATACTGGAAGAGTGTACATTTCTTGGCGACATACACACCCAATAGGCGATAAAATCTTATACTCCCGCCCAGACACCTACAACACATACATACACACACATACACACACACACACCTATATATATATATATACATACACCTGCCTAGAAAAACCGATTTCAAAACCCATGCTAAATTCGCTATAATTGAGAGAATGGAAAAGTTTAGAGAAGATAACATTAGAAAGATTTTAGGATTGCATGAAACTAGTGAAGCTAGTGAATGAATTTGTGTGTTTAATGTGGTTGCAGCATAAGCGTCTTTTGTTGTTACATGGTTGGGAAAATCCTGTTGTTTTTGTTGTTGGTTTATTATGGATTACCTTGTCCCCTGAAATGTGGTTACTACCTATGAATTCTTTTAGGTTCTTAGGTCTACGATATGATAGAAGGCCGGGTTCCTCAAACAATTTTTTAGGTCTGGTTTGAGATGTAGTATTTCCCAGCGACTTTTGATTATTTGGGATAGTGGAGGCAGAGTGGGATTGAAAGTAGTTACTAGAGAGATGCGACTGGGTTTAGTTTTAATCTTGTACATTAGGGTGTCTTCTCCAGGTGTGGAAATTGCTTCATTTATTTGTTCCCTGTTTAGGTGTTGTTTATAGACCCGTGTTGTGAATTGATGCTCCAGATTTTCAATGTGTTTATTTGGTTCTTCATTGTTGGAACATATCCTTCTGATTCTAAGTGCTTGTGAATAGGGTAGGTTCTCTTTGAAGTGTTTAGGGTGGGAAGACTTAAAGTGTAGATAGTTGTGGGTGTCGGTGATTTTAGTGTGTAGTGTCATTTGTAGTTTCCTGTTTTCATCTATGTAAATGCAGGTGTCTAAAAATGTTACCAATCTTGTGGATTTTTCATAGTCAAACTTAATTGAGTCGTGCACTGTGTTTAGGGTCATGAGGAATTGGATAAGTTTATCATCACTGCCCGTGTATACAAAGAATATATCATTGATATATCTTGCATAGAATACACAGTCACTACCGATGAGGGGATAGATGTGGATCTCCTCAAATTTTCACATGAATATTGTAGCATATGATGGGGCTGCAATGGTGCCCATGGCACAGCCTCTTACTTGCAGGTAGTGTGCTCCATTGAAGTTGAAAGTATTCAATGTAAGAATATATTCCATGAGTTTTATGATAACTTCTGTAGGGAGTCTTGTTTTCTTCTTTTAGTAAGTGCTTCCTAAAGGGGGGTTAGCCCTTTGATGTGTTTAATGTTTGAATAGAGTGATCTTACGTCCATAGTCACTAGAATAGCATTCTCTGGAACTGTTTGTATGTGATTAATTTTGTTTAGTAGATCTGTTGTGTCTCTGATGTAAGATTTTCCTTCCTTAGCTAGGGGTTGTATGTAATGGTCTATGTATTTGGAAATTTTGGTTATGTGGCAGTTGAATGATGAAATGACTGGCCTTCCTGGGTTGTTGCTTTTGTTTATTTAGGAAGGAGATAGAAGTGAACAGGTGTGATGTTTGTGGGTTTAAGTGTTGTGCATGTTTCCTTGTTTAGATTTTTGCGAAGCATTATGTTTAATGAGCTGGTTAATTCTTTTTGGTATTCGGAAAGAGGATCTGTAGGTAAGCTTTTATAGGTTTCTTTGTCGTTTAGCTGATTGTTGGCCTCTTTCATGTATTCTTTGATTCCCCAGATCACTGTGGCACCCACTTTGTCAGCCTGTGTTATGATTAGGTCATCTCTATGTGTCAGCGTGTCAAGGGCTATACGTTCCCCTTCAGTAATATTGTTACGTGCCAGCTTACCTGCTATTGTTTTCTTTGTCATTTGCTACGGCTATTTCAAATGTCTGTATAGTAATGTCTGTGTTTTGTGGGGTGTATGTAGTATCCTTCTCTTTTAATGTATCAAGTATGGAAGGTGTGTGATCATTGTCCCCATAGTGGGCTTTTAGCCATATTCTTCTGAAGAAGTATTTCAGGTCCTTTGCCAAAGTGTCTTTATCAAATCTTGGGTGTCTAGGGCAAAAGCTTAGTCCTTTATTTAATAAACTGAATGTGTTGAGTGAAAATTTATTGTGACTTAAATTTATAACTTGCCCGTATGGGTCAAGTTTGTATTTGTAAGAATGGCAAAGTTCTTTCGTAAAAGCTCGAAAGCTTGCATCATGTCTCCTATTAGAGATGCTATACACCTATCCAAGTGTCCTGGTTGGGGGCGTATCCCGTTTTTTTTTAAAGTTGAGTGTGTTTGCTGTTGATTGTCTACTAGGGGCTAATCTGGGTGGTCTGGTATGTCTAATGGGGTTATGCCTTCTGTAGAAGGACTGCTGTGTTTTGGCTTGTGTATGTTTGTACGGCACCCTAAGGATGTTCGCGTAAGTTAGTGGTTTGTTTTGTGTGTGTTAGTTTTGAGGTTCTAGCTATCGTTGATGGTGGCGGTGTTGTTATTGTTGGTTGTGGTGCTGGTGGTTGTCTGCTGGTGTATTTATTTGGTCTGTTTTGTGTTTGCATTGGTTGTGTGGTGGTCAGTGTAGTTGCAGTGTTTTGTTGTTTTCTTTTGTGGTATAGTCATTCACTTTTTTCTGAGTTTGGCTTGATTTCTCTTTTTTTCTTCTGTCGGGAGGAAATATTCCATTTTAATTTTCTTTGTTTTTCAGTTTTTGTTTTTTGTAATTCCCTCACTGTTTGGTCTGTGTGAGATTTCAGGACATTCTTTATGTTAGTATATTCTTCCGTGTCCATTTGTTTCTTTATTTGCTCATCGAGCAGGTTTATTTCCGCTGTTGTTGCTGTTATGCTTTTCTGGCAGAATTGCATGGTATCCTGCATGAGTTCCCTGGAGAAGTCTTCTAATTTACGGTACCATGATGCTAGAGATGCATCATTATGGTTACCCATTGATGGTTCCAAATCAATCCTGAAATTGGTCGGTATTAATTGATCCTTCAGGCATATCGTTATATATTCCTGATGTGATTCATACCTGGCTAATTTGTTGGTTGTTCTATTCATATGGATAGTCAATAATTCGGTGTTTATCGGTTCTGTTGGTGTTACGTCTTCGGCTTTTGGTTCAGTCCTGTGTCTATTATCCATGATTATATTTTGAACAATAAAAAATATTAAAAAATTAAAATCTTCTGACACACTGCATTGTATATTAATATTCCTTCATTTTTATTATTATATACTCGACTCTGAGATTGAATTCAACACCCAGTGGTGACAGTCTGTTTTATGCTAAACACAATCATCAGGCCATACATACATACATACATACATACATATATATATATATATATATATATATATATATATATATATATATATTGTATCGAAAATACTTTTACAAAATTAACACCAAAGCAAGGACAAAAGACATGTCCACAAATCATTCTTTTTGAATTATTAAGTTTGAATTTTATGGTAAACACTGTTAAATGTACAATCCAACATACAATCTCAAAATACTTTTACAAACATTGGGGACAGGCTCCTGACACCAAAGCAAGGTAAAATGTCATATGAGCATATGTTCAAAAAAACCATCATTGTACCTCAGCACACCAACTCATAACAAATGTTCAAGATGTCCTCTGCTTGCTTCAACACATGCATGCACCCATCAGATCATTGACTGCTGGACCCTTTCAATTACCCCCATATGGTGTCAAATGGTTTTTGCAGGTCCCCATGATACGTTGATGTAGTGTCTCTGCATTATTAATGTCTGCTGCATAAATCAATTGTTTTAGATTCCCCCACAGCTAAAAATCCAAATGACCGAGAGCAAGGGAATGTGCTGGCCATGGAACCAGTCCTCTCCTACTTATCCATCTTTCATTGCAGATATCAGCCAGTGCATCGCAAACTATGTGACTAAAATGTGCTGGAGCCCCATCATGCATCAACAACATGCATCTTCGTATTAACAGGGGTACATCCTCTAGCAGGTTTGGAAGTGTGTTTGAAATAAAGTCCCTGTAGACAACTCTTGTTAAACGTGCTGGGAGAAAATATGGACCTACCTGGCAGTCACCTACAATTCCAGATTCCACAGATTGATCGTAAACTGATGCTGGTGTCTAACCTGTATTAGACCATGGGGATTCCAATCCACCCACTAATCTTGGTTGTGTAAATTTGTTATTCCATCTCTTCCAAATGTTGCTCCATCCATAAACAAGACTGAAGAGACAACGGATTTACAGTTTTCGCAATGAACCATCAGCAAAAGTTCTTCCATGATGAGTAGTCAGAGGGCAAAAGACTCTGCACACATTGCAAATGATATGGCTACAGGAGCTGCTCTTGAATTACCCTCCATGTGGTACTATGAGAGGTATGACATGCTAGGGCTACTTGATGTGTATTGATACTTGGATCATCTCTGAAAAGCCTGTAGAATGTGTTCTTCTTAGATCCATAGTTTGTGTTGCCACAGTTTCTGTCCCAGCAATGCAATGATAAAAAAACATATCTGCCTGCTCGGGATATGAATATCCTGCCATTGTTAAATGGAACATTTCTCACTACTACACATGTTAAATGTTGAAGACAGACTAACCACAAATTTACATGAATGACAAATGTAACCTAGTCCAAACAGCAAAACAGCACCATCTACCGTAAACTTTCTTAATAACTCAGGAATGAAGGATATGCGGACATATGTTTATATGGACTTTTGTCTTTGTTCAGGTGTGAGGAACCTGGCCCTAAAGTTTGTCATTTAGAGTCTTTTTCTTTTTCTTTCCATCACTTTTGTTCATAGGTATCCTACACTGTGATGATTGCAGATCTGCCAGGAACGGTGAAATGTTGTAAGAGCCTGGGCACAAATTTAATGTAGATGACCTTGTGATCAAGGCATTCTCTAGACATTTGTGTTATAGTTAATTGTTTTCTCCTTTGATCAGAGTAGCATTATTTATGTCAAAATTGTGTCCCATTATAGTGGGCAATCAGCACATTTAACGTATTGTTTTGTAAAATGTCCCTTAATGTAACCTTTCCTTTAGATTCTTTGAGGTTTCTCATATGTATTTTTTTGTGACAATTGTTATAAGTGACTTCTTCTTTCAAGTTTTAGCTTATTGTTTTGTTTAGTATTGACTAGTGTTTTAAAAGTAGTAGCAACAAATTTTATGTTGAGTTTAGATAGATTTTTTTTCAATTGGAGATGTGACAGAGTTTCTCAGGAGGGTCCAATTTTTTGTTTTGGAATATTTTATGGGCCTTTTGTTTTGCATTAAATATAAAATAATTAGGGTACTGAAGAAGTTTGAAAGTGTTTTCCATCCAAGGTTATAGAACCCAGTCTGTCCTACTATTTATCCATATCTGTGGGGAGAAGTGTTGGATTTGTTCCCAAAGGTATTAGCACATTAGAATGTAATGAACTCAACTTGAACTTGGCTCTCCAATACCTCATTCCACACCACAATCCCTTACTCTAGCATACCTATTCAGGATAGGTACACTTGCAACATAGGTTAAATTCCATCCAAAATCTTCATCTACATAGGTAAGACATTGATATATGTTAGGTTGTTCAGAAAATAATCTCTGATTTTATAATAAAACCTTTTGTATTCTAATATTCTAAATATATTCAGTCAGTTATGTGCCATGCATGCTACACTCTTAGGCGATCATGTATCTTTTGATACATGACTGCCGAGGCAGATTTTTTTCCCACATAAGGTTGCCATTTCTTTCTGTGCTAGACTAGTTGCCATCCAAGGCTATAGAACCTAATTTGTCCTGCTATTTACCCATAGCTGGGAGGAGAAGAAGAGGATTCACACCTTTCTCAAGGGTACTCATTCCTAATGATCAAAGTATCCACTTTGTTAATTATCAATCTCTTTCAGAATTCAACTTAAAACATTATACAAGTCTCTGCACCTCATCTTGAATATGAAGAAAGAAGAAATGCATTTACATTTTTTGCATGAGTTCAAACTTGGTCATAATGCTTCTCAGACTGCAACTGACAGTAGCAGGGTGTGAGGTGAAGGGTCCACTTGTGGTCAGGCATTATGGAACTGCTTCCACAGTGGGGATATGAATCTTAAAGATCAAGTTTGTAGAGGATGTCAATCTGCAATTGACAGTCAAACGTTTGAAAACAGCAGTTGAAGAAAACCGACATGGAAGTAAGAGAGAAATGTCTCAAATAATGAATATCAGCATTTCAACAACATCGGACCATCTCAAGAAAATTAGCAAGGTGAGGAATTTTGATAAATGGGTTCCACATGAACTCAGTAAGTGTCAAAGACTTTGTTTTGAAGTGTGTTCGATGCTGTATCTACAAAATTCAAATGGTACATTTCTTGATCGAATAGTAATGTGTGATGAGAAATGGATATTTTATTACAATCGTAAATAATCCGTTCCCTGACCAGATTATGATGAAGGACCCAAATATTTTCCAAAACCAAAATTGCACTAACAGAAAATTATAGTGACTGTCAGGTGGTCTGCCATTGGCATTATCTATTACAGCTTTCTGGAATCTAACAAGAACATCACTGCCAAAATTAACTGCCATTTCACTGGATGAAATGCATATTTGGTTAAGCAAAATACAATTGGCACTGGTTAATCAATGAGGTCCAATTCTGCTCCATGACAATACTCAAAGTTCACCGACTTGGGATTTGAGACTTTGCCATATCTACCATATTCCCCTGATCTCTTGCCCACTGACTGTCACTTTTTCAAGCATTTTGACAATGTTTAAGCCAAAGGAAATTCCATTGCAAAGAAGATGCAGAAACTGCATTCAAAGATTTCTTGACATCCAAACCTTTAGAGTTTTATCATAAACACATAAAAACCATGTAACTCAGAGTTACTATTTTCACTGTTTTAAATACATTAAATCAGGAATAAAAGTTGATTCTAAAATCAGACATTATTTTCCAAAAAACCTAATAACATTATTCAAATACAAACATTAACAATTTGAGTTTCTTTTGTTATTACAAAAGAGAAAATATATTTTCTTTAAATTCTTGGATATTTCAATTTTTACTTTTATTTTTGACTATTTCAGTCTCCATCACTTTGCTGACAGCAAGTTGATGAAATTTCAAATCTAAATTATTTATCCATCTAAAATACTGCCTTTATTATGAAATAAAGAAGATGACTTCAAAGAGCAAGCTTATACTCTTTTCCAGTTACCCAAGGGTTGTTGTCAGACAAAAAGAGAAACTGGCCATTACAATATGGATGCCCATATGGAGATCTATTTTATTTCCATTCAAATTGTGTGTCTATATATATTTACATATGTGCATTTTATTTGTATATATGCTTATATGTCTTATATGTGCACATATATTTTAATTCAACGAGAGAACTAAAACTATTTTTAAATAATTTAAAAAAGAACATTAAAAATAATTCTATTTATTACCAAATAATTTGTAAAAAGTTCAATAAAGTTTTATAAGTATCTTATTTTTTAAAGTTTAAAATTTTTTTTCTTGTCTGTAACTTTATGAATCTATTGCTCAGCCCAGTGTAGGGGTTTCCCAGCTGTAACATTCCAGTGTTTATTCCAAACTCAGTTAAATTTTTTTTTTTTTTTTTTTTTTTTTTTTAATCATATCACCCCAAGCAAGGCCGGAGGCCACTATCACGCAAGGGGTTAAAGAAGGGTTGGAGGAAGAGCAGATAGGAGTGGCAAGGGAGGGGATGTGGAGAAAGAGAAAGACAGTGGGTCGATCAAGGCAAGGGGGCCACAAAAGATCCGGAGCGAGAGCAGATAGGAATGAAAAATGAAAGGATGTGGAGAAGGGAAGTGGATAGATCAAGGCAACTGGAGATGTCGAAATTGTCTTTGAATGTGTCTTTGCTTGTGTAATAATAGCACAAACACAATGTAAGTCACTCACACACAATGCGGACATGCGAATATACATATGCGCATGCAAACATGCATACAGACAAGTGTGTGACGGACAGAGAATAAGCTCTTCTTTTATAAGGTAGATTTCTTGCAACTGTTGGTGAAGAATTCTTAATACTCAGCTCAGATATTTATAGAGTTATCTTCTAGAACTCTGAATACATGTTAATGTTTTGACCTGTTTATAAAAGAGTATGTAATACTGCAATTAGCCTGTATCTAAGTATCTTATTGAATAGAATATAAAAAGGCTATCAGAAACAATAAGGTAGTTAATCATTTGTTGCATGCAAAACAAATTAGTTTCTACATAAGCCATAACAAATGGTGATAAACAATTTTAGAAAGTAATTCAAACTAGTTTTAATTTAAAGATTTTTTGCATAATCTGTAAATATTTGATCAAGTTTGATTTAGTTGTTTGTTTCAAATAAACTTTGTTCAATGTCTTCTCTCTATTTTGTTTATCTTTCTTAGTCTGTCTAATAAAGTTTCAATTATGCAAAATGAATCTATTTACTATTTCAATATCTGCTCAAAGTCGATTAAAGTATACAAACTCTAAACTAAATATACATTTGTTTTATAATGACGGCATTCAAGACAGAAAATTTCAATTTCTTCTATGTACTGTGTGCTTTCAGCACATTACTGTTAATGGCTCTCCACAACTTCTTGTCCTTTGCAACTTTTAATAAATTTTGTATTTTTGTTATCTCTCCGAAAACTTGTTCCGTCATTTGTTTTAACCATCCTGCTGCGTGAATTATAAATTGCTTCTCTGTGTCCCCCATGCCTTGTGAGTATCAAAGATTCAAAGCCCTCCTTCCTCATTATGTGCACTCAAAATTTGGCTCTACTTGATGTTAAGTTTCTGATGTTATAAGTGGCCTTTTTGTTTACATCTAAAACTTTGTCGTTGTTTATATGTTTGCTCCATGGTATTTTCAGCATCCTTCTGTATAAACATATTTCTGTTGTTTCAAGTCTCTTCTTCATCTGCGAGGAGATTGTCCAGCATTCACTGCCATATAGAGGGACTGATATTACATAACAGTTCAGTACTCTTTCCTTTGTTTCTATTGATTTAAGTCTCTTCTTCATCTGTGAGGAGATTGTCCAGCATGTTACAGTTCAGTAATCTTTTCTTTGTTTCTGACAAAATAATTATGATTCTTAAATGAAAAACACAATAACAAAAGGTAATTGGAAAACAGTTCATGAAAAATTTTTGAATGAATTTATAATGAAATTTACTGTTTTTACTATTTGAAACTGACATATCCAAAAAATGCATGTCGTTTGGAATCTACTAAATAGAGCATGGACTAAATAAAGTGTTTGGGTCGAAATCTCAAATATACCAACTGAAGAATGTCGGAGCATACAGTGGCTGAAACGTTGTGAATATGACAACAAAGATGAGGACAACTGTCCAAATGATGTAAATAGTGTAAATAGTTATAATACCTTATCTCAGAAATATAGATAGATTTAGATTACTTATTTTATTGAAGGGTTTCAATAATTTAATCAAATATTAATATTTAATTATTTAAATATTATTACTAGTCCAATACCTGTTGCTTTGTCGATGACAAGATGATCATTTTTCAAATGTAAATTTTTGGTACATTTCAAAATCTATATTTTTTAGAAAATAGAGAAAAAAAAATGGCTGGCTTATACTCATTTCCTTTAGCCCAAGCGTTGTTGCTAGGCAGAAATGGAAATGAATCCTTGCAACGTGGTTCACCATTACAATTTCATTCAAATTTTGTGTATATTTTCATGTTTCAGTCTTTAAAATATTTTGATACTTTCTTCATATGTTCTCTTTGTAGAAAAACAAACTTCATTAATTTTCTTCTGACTTCATTCTACTCATTAACAAGAAATAAAATAAATAAGCATACCATACAATAAGGTTTAAGAAGAAAATTTCAAAAATCATTTTTTATATTTACTTATTTTAAACTAAACAAACTTTTGATATTACCCAATATTTAGCTTGTCACGTTGTCCTGCATTTACATGTTGGGACCAGAATTGGTTTACATGGAATTAATACCATAGGAGTTGCAGATAGTGTGATGGTTATCAATGACGAAAGTGAAATTAGCATAACACAGACTAGACTCTCTTGCCTTGAGGTGGCAACCAATCTAGGAGAAGGAAAATTCTGAATTCCAAACCATTCTGAAGAGGGATGTACTCCATTAGGCTATATCTATAAAAATTTTATTCCCTACCAAATCTAATTTCTTGTGCCAAACACAAAAACCTAGTTAGTTGGAACAGCAAGTCATAATAGGTGCAAATCACAAAATAGGATTCAACTCTTGCATAAAATTTTAAGAGGAAAGCACATTTGGTCCACAATTACACAAACGGTACAAATACAAAGTTTGCACAAAGCTTAAAGCTAGAATAACAAATTTCTGACAAGGATTTTGAAAAAGACAAAAAGAGAAAACAATACAAGAAGGCAGTAAAAAACTTTCCTTTGAGGAAAAATGAAAACACCTACTTTTACTTGCCCCACAAGCATTTCGAGGGCATATAGTCATTTTAGAAAAGTCCCTTTTAAATTCACACAGTTGGTGCTTAGAAAAATTTCTTTGGATTCTTTTCTTTCTTTATTGTCCAACTGCAGAAGAATTTCCACTTGGACTTCAAAATTCTTCAGTCTCTCTGCAGCTGGCTGGTCATCTTGTGTCTTTTTGATGCTTTCTTCTTCATGTCAAATGATTTCTGCTCCTTGATGTTGAGTTGCCTTGTCCCCTTGCTTCCAAAAATTCTTCTCCTCTCATCCATTTTATTCAGAAATTTAGGTTCGCAAGGACCCCATTCAGGTTCTTACTAGGGCTTGAGACCACATCTCTTATTGGTCAGTATATACAAAAAAATAAATTTTCCATAAACTAAAATGGATCCTTCACAAATTAGGTGGTTTCAGCTGAGCTGAAAAATGCATATAAGTGTAACAATTTTTTTACACAAACCATCTTGTCTTCATAAAAATACACTTATCTCAAAAGAATGTGCACTAAAAAAACAACCTAGACAATTAAACATTTATTCAAGCCTAACATTTTAAATGTAGTAAAAATAAAATTTGTATATATCTTGCCTGAGACACACCACACTTATTATGGCTGAAGGATACATGGTGCTCTTATGATTCTTATAAGTTATTGGATTCGTGATGTGAAGGCCATAAAATGTCTTGTAGAACAATCAGAACAACTAAATCTTGAAAGCAAAAGAAAACATTCTTTTTAGTGAAATCCAAGGTCTATGCTATGTTTTGTTTATATTATCTTATAGGTCCTTACTTCCCTATCATCATTTAACCAATCTTGGCATCATTCTGATTGGGTACTTCTTGGTTACACTTATATACTATTTGCATTTTAAATATTTAATGTTATTTCTCCCAAACATCATCAGTGGCCATTAACGAAAAGGTATTTATTTGGAGAAGCTACATCAATAATTCATTGCAGCTTGATTTCTTACACCTGACAATGGCCTCTGACCAAAAACATCAAATTCTCTTTAACAAGTGATTCACGTGATTTTCTTTTTTTAAAAATAAGATTATGGTGTGATTCCATCAACATTGTAAGGTTCTTTATCAGAATTGTCCTTTACTCAATCAATATTCATTTGGATAGCATTATACTATTCCAAACAAATTATTAAAATAACAAAAAGCATATCGTTTTTATGCAGATATCATTTCATGTGTATGATATATAATAATGATAAAATAAATGGTAAAATAGATTAAGTTCCATGTTGAATTCTCTCTCTACTATCAGACATAGAGACAAATAAATTTTCACTTAAAGATCATTTTGATAAAAATCACCTGATGAACAGCAAAATGTAGCAGCCATATCAGTATGAATTGCAACATGTTTAAAGGTAAAAAAGATGCACAACACATAGGCCAATTAATACTTCTTATATGTGCCATGTCCCTTCAGCATGTGTGTGATCATGATTCTCCACGACTTCCTATTCTTTTTTTAATTTTTAGCAATGTTTGTCATTTTACCATCCTTCCTAATCTGTTGTTATTCATTTGTACAAATTTGTTAAGTGACTTACTGTTTATTTTGTAATTGTATGTACTGTGAGTGTCAAATTTTCCAAGTCCACTTTCCTCACTATGCATCCAAGAAAGTCTCCTCTTCATCTGTGAGGAAATCTTTCAGTATTCACAGCCATATAGAAAGACTGGTTGTGGCTCAACACTGTTTTCTTTGTTTCTAATGAAAATTTCCTGTTTCTTAATACATTGTTTAGCTTTTGGAAGGCATCTTTCACTATTTGATTGTACCTTAAGATTTCAGTCAGCTGGCAAAATATTTCTCAGATATTTAAATTTCTGTACATACTTGATTTTGTCATTTATACTTTGGCTACACTATTTACATTGTTCAGACTATTGTCCTCATCTTCATTGTCATATTCACAACATTTCAGCTGTTGTAAGCTCCGGCCTTCTTCAGGTGATATACTTTGGAATTTCAAACCGAACCCTTTATTTTGTCCACTGGGGTAGATTGTTCTAGTTCCACATGCCAGGCCTTTTCTGGGTGTATCAGTTTCAGTTATCTCTTTTTACTAACTCAACCCTCCAAGTTTTTGTTCACCTCTGCTGTGGCCAGGTATTGAATTCACAACTTTTGGGGTAAAGTCACTGGATTATTTCAACCAATACTTTTATCCATTGAGGCATGAATTAGAACATTCCACCCTGGTGGATGAAATGAAGGGTTCTGTCAAAGATTCCAACGTATAACACCTGAAGAATGCAGGAGTGTACAATGGCTGAAACATGAATATGACAATGAAGATCAGGACAATAGTTCAAACAATATAAATAGTGCAAATATACCTTATCTCAGAAATATAAACAAATCCTGAAGAAGGCTGGAGCTGAAACATTGTGAATATGACAATGAAAATGAGGGCAACAGTCCAAACAATGTAAATAATATAAACAGTTGCAATACCTCATCTCAGAAATATAGACAGATAGTTTGGCTACTCTATTAAAAAAATTCTTTTGTGTTTATTATTAATTTGTGGTAAAAATCTTTAGTTGTTGGTTAGAAAAGTATTTTTTCTTTTGATTAATGTTATTTTGTCAATTTATAGAAAACAAAAAAATTATTAAATAAAAGACATTCTTTTATGTGTTGCATGCAAGAAATGGTTTAAAAGTACAAACTGATATTAATTTTAAAATTTGTAGGACAAATAAAAATTTTAATTTTTCCTCTTGAATCTTTTCAGAGGTTAAAAGTGTCTCCAGGCAAATTCTTCTCTTCTGCTTCATATTTCGATCGCTTATTAACGATGAAACCAACAGAGAAGATTCTTTGTTCTCCTTTCTCACCTTCTTGAACAGAATTTGCAGCCAGTAAATATAGATTTTGTCCAATCAGATGTCTCCACTTGGTAACTCGGAAGCAGGCATTATTTAGTATAATGTTTGGACTGATTACCAAAATGTACTTTAGCTGAAGCTGCTAATTTTCTTTGATGTCTGTGAATAAGGAAGAAGAGCCTTTAAATGGCTTCTTTTTTGTGTGATCAGAAAAAGTAATTACTGCGCAGAGATGGTGCAAAGAATTCAGCTTTGAATGATGTAAAACAGTGAGTGAATTGATGTAGCAAACGTTTTTCTTCGAACTGATTGACAATAAAAAGAACTTACTACAGACATTTATTGTATGCGTTCTTATTCGGATTAATTTCCTTGTTTGATTTTTGAGATGAGGAATTGATTTATTTCAGCTATTGTTTTTATTTTCAGTTGTCATTAAAGACACAGCATTTCAGCCAAGTACCCTCTGGTCATCTTCAGGTGTTCATTATTTTTTCAGATAGAGGAAATCTTTTATGTTTCTGTCTGAATTTCTGCGATGAGGAGTTATCATTATTTACATGCAAGCTATTGTCGTTATTTTTGTTGTTATCACAATGTTTCAGTCTTCAATAGGTGTATGTCAATTCAGGTAACATTGGGTCATCTTCAAGACTCTCCCTTCTCTTCCTAAAATTCAGCTGCCCACTTTTGCACTGTTGATAAAGATGGTTACGTTTTTTTTTGTTTTTTTTTAAGCATATCACCCCAAGCAAGGCTGGAAGCCACTTTCCCGCAAGGGGTTAAAGAAGGGTTGGAGGAAGAGCAGATAGGAGTGGTAAAGGAGAGGATGTGGAGAAAGAGAAAGACAGTGGGTCAATCAAGGCAAGGGGGTTGCAGAAGATTTGGAGCGAGAGCAGATAGGAATGAAAAATGAAAGGATGTGGAGAAGGGAAGTGGATAGATCAAGGCAACTGGAGATGTTGATTGATGCTACACTTAAACCGTTGGAGATTGTATTTGTCAGGGAAACAGTAATAGGGAAGGGAGTTCCATAGGCGAGATGTGCGAGACATGAAGCTATTGGAGTAGAAGAGACGTCTGCATCTAACAGTTTCCACGGTGTAGGGGTGGCATCATCCCCTAATGTAGCAGCCATATCAGTATGAATATCCTTCAGATACTTGATAATAACCACAACGCCAAATTTTCTCTATTTTCAAGAGAAGTCATTACTACTTTTGAAGTCTTTGAACACTCAGATGTCAGTTTACCTGGAAAGAAACAATGCAGTTATTAATAAGAAGGGTTGAAATGAATGCATGCAAGATTTCACAGCTCTAGCATCACTCCTTCATAGTCAGCCTATGAAATTTTCAGCCCACCCTCATATGAAGTGACTGGATTAGATTATCAGATTGTTTTCTGTCTGTCATTATAACAACTGATATTGACCAGTTTAGTCCAAATCCTCTTATATGTTTCATGATCACAGATTTCCTGCAGTATAATCTGTTCCAAGACACCAGTTTCTTATTCGGATTATCGTCAGTCATCGGTAATTGCTTCAGTTCTTCTTATTTCTTCAGAAATATAAATCACATGAAATTGTAAAGAGCAAGGAAGGAAATTCTATGCAAACAATAAATGGAGTAACTTCCTCCTTAGCACAATGTCCATTGCTATCAACAATATCGCATAGTTGTTGAGATCTATTGTAATTTTGATTTTACATACTGTATTCAAACTCCATGTTTAACTGTCTTTGCAGAACTTGGGGTGGCTGAGTGTTTTCCTCACAGACATGATCTCCTAATCAGTAGAGCTGATCAGAAGTTTTCTTGTGTGATTTGAAACTCTCAAATTATTTCCAAACAGCCCTTCACCTTATATATATATATATATATATATATATATATATATATATATATATATATATATATGCATATATAGCCAATCAAGTAAAGCATTAATTTGGAGTTACTATAAATGGGATTCTATTCAAGCTCAAAATATTTGGGACTATTAGAAATTAGTAACTGGGACAATGAATGTCTTGTTAATTTTAATACCTCCAAAACAAAAATACTCACTTTCAATTGTCTGAACCCATTTTACCTTCCATCAGTATGGCTGATGCTAACCTCCATGAGAGTGACTCATTGCACCTGCTCAGACTAATATTTTCCACTGACATGAAGTGGAAAGATTATATTGAATCGTTTGTTAAGTTTGCATTGAGGAAAGTTGGTTCACTGTATTATGCTAGACAATTTTTCTCTCCAGGATCTATCTTACATATTTATAAGTCTCCCATTTGAATAATGATGCCACATCAAGCCTGGTGTTCCTGCTATATATTTAGAGATTCTTGATAAAATACAAAGAAGAATCTGCAATGTTATTGGTTCTGATCTGGCATCTCGGCTTTTCCCACTACCATAATATAGATTCCCTGTGCCTTTTCTATAAATACTTTCCTGGTAATTGTTCTCATCAACTTTCCTCTATGGTAAAATTGTTATTTTATCCCCCTCCCCCCACAGACATTGAATTGTACATATGGGGACTAGTCAGTATTTTCATAGAGACAGTGAGGTATTATGGTGGTTGTAGTAAGAACGGTATGTATGAATGTGGTGTTTTGGTGTAAGGAATATTGTTTGTACGATTGGGTCAGTGTTTGCGGCTAGCTAAGTTATAGTTAAGACAGATGAAGACCGTCCTTTTTTCCCCAATCCCCCCTTTGGCTTTGTGCCACATTTCTGTATTTTCGCAGAATAAATATCACTTTCCTCTATGGTACCTAGACGTAATGAATTTAAGTGCAGTACTAGATTGGTTGCAAGGACTCATCATTTTATGGTCAAAATGGCTAGATGTAACCATAATCTTTATCCTAACAGTTTATTCTATCACACTTCTTGCTTGTGGAATTCTCTTCCGGTTTTTTGCTTCAAATTTGATCTTCAAAAATTTACATGCAATGTCAATCATTTTCTTTTATCTTAATTCTTGTTCTCTCCCCTTAATGTTTCTTATTCTCTATCACTCAGTCGCTCCTTGCATCTTAGTGAATTTAATTAGTAATTGGGTTTTTAATTGTTATTTTCATTGACTGAGTGGGTGTGTACAATGGTCTAATCAAATGAGTTGAGTGTTTAAAGGTACTTGTGTATTGTATGTCTTGTACATCTTGCTAAGCAAGACAATGGCTGATCAGGTTTACAAAGAATAAGGTTATTGGTTAGTGTTGAATCACTGAGGATAAAATATCCTGAGAAATTGTTCTTTCTTGTAATACTGTTAGTCATTAACAGAGAAATCCACAGAGTCTGTGGTTGGAAAACAAAGAAATGATGCTAAAAGGATTTTAAACATTAAATTGTAGGCTTGTTTATTTTTTGAGTAGTCATTCCTAATTTATTACACTGCAACAGATTGTATTGTTTATTATTGCTTTGTTTATTTCTGACAGAAAATTGTTTAATTAGTCTGCTTTGTTTTCAAAGTGTTTCAAGTGTGTTATTAGCAGTACATTATATAAGTAATCAGATATATGGAAGCCATTTGCTTTTAATCATTTCACCCCAAGCAAAGCAAGAAAGCCAGTAATATGCAAGGGGTTACTGAGTGTGAAATAATATAAAAACATTATTAAGGAGAGAGAACAATAAAAGAACAGAAATTAAAAAGACAGATGATAATGATTGGCATTGCATTTCAGTTTTTGAAGATCAAAATTGACTGGAAAGCAAGAAGCCAGAAGTGAGTTCCACAAGCAAGAATTGCAATAGAAGAGACTGTTAGCATAGAACTTATGGCTACATCATGTAATAGGATTAGACCAGGCTGCACTTACTGCATTTAAATTCATAAAGTCTAGTTACCATAGAGGAAAGTTGATGAGAACAATTACCATGAAAATACTTATAGAAAAAAGCACAGGGAAGTTACATTAATGAATGGCACACAGATTGTCATTTCCAAATTAATTTTATTTTTGAGCACAATGAAATGGTAGAGAAGAATTAAATTGACAATATTTTTGATGGAGCATTTTATTGTGCTAGAATATTATAAGCATTATCCACATGATGCTATATTCAAATCATTAAAGAATCTGTGTGTAGTAAGGTAAAATTGTACAGTAAAATCAATGTGTAAGTATAGAAAGCATACATTTTACATTTAACAATCTATGTTGTCTGTTATAGACAACATAGATTGTTAAATGTAAAATGTATTTCTTTATTATTTTGTGTCTTGGTTTTTCGCAATTCCAATCACTACTCCTTTTTATCTGATGTTCATCGTCATCAAGTAATAAGGGGCCATTGATTTATTGAACTCATCTTTCTTGTTGCCATGAGGCAAAGTAAGAAGAGACGATATTTCAAAGGAAGAATAAATTCAGAAAGTTAGCAGATCAAGTAAAGGTCAACAGAAGTCGCAATGTCTGAACTGACCCATTGGCTACACTACTATTACAATAATGATTACTCCATGTATAAAACCTGCTCTGTTACATATAACACCAATTAGTGTATCACAAATATTATTAATTGCAATTAACCTAAGTGGAGGGTACTTGTTCCTATAGCTGGTCAGCCTACTCAATTCTGTCTGACTCATTTAAATTTACTCCCTTCTGTCCGACTCATTTAAATTTACTCCCTTCTGTCCGACTCATTTAAACTTACTTTCTTCTGTCTGACTCATTTAAATTTATTCCCTTCTGTCCGACTCATTTAAATTTACTCCCTTCTGTCTGACTCATTTAAATTTATTCCCTTCTGTCCGACTCATTTAAATTTACTCCCTTCTGTCCGACTCATTTAAATTTATTCCCTTCTGTCCGACTCATTTAAATTTACTCCCTTCTGTCTGACTCATTTAAACTTACTCCCTTCTGTCTGACTCTCTCTCGAAGAAGTACTTCTCTCACCTTGTAAAGTTAATTGTAAACTAGTGGGACTAAACGTTTTATTCTATTAGGGCAATATAATGATGATCGACTTACCTACAGGAACTTCTCGACAGAAGAAAGCAAAAAATAAAAGACTACCCATCAACTGCAAGAAGACAGAAAATATGGTTACCTGCAAGAGAAAAGGCGCAAGATGCACATAGTATGAATTGGAGATATAAACATTAATGTGCAAAATTTCAAATATCTGGGAAGTGTTTTAACAGAGGATGGAAAAGGTGACGCTAAGATCTAAACATGCGTTGGGGAAAGTGGCAGTTCAAAAGCATTGCTTGGGTGTTAAATGATTGAAAAAAAGTTCTTTAACAAGTTTCTACACTTAACTTCAAACATCTTATTCAAAACAAGAGGAAAATCAGAAAAAGGTTAAACAGTCATTCCTTGTCGATTCTTTTTAATAAAGCATATCTGAGAATTCTGCAAAATAGATTAGTGAAAATGAAAATCGTAGGCAATACTAGTTAGATTCACATGTTGTCTTTTTGTAAATGCCGCATTTAAATAAAAAAGCTACATATATAAAGTAAAAATATGATTTTACTTTTTCTGTTTATATTCATACCACATTGCCTTTCGGTCTTTGTGCTCGTCTTCCTAAATAACTGCCTTCATGCAAGTCTAACTTCTTACCTGCCTCCTCCTTGCTTTCATTTCTGTTTTTCCTACCTTACTCTGTTTTCCTCTCATCCATAGAAAGAAAGACAGAAAGTCTTTCTATGTATCTACCCATTTTTCTCTCCATCCCCCTGCCTTTCATTATTCTTGTTTACATTCCCTCTTCCTGCCTTCCTTTCTGGTTTCATGTTTTAATTCCATTCTCTTGCCGCCCTTTCTGTCTTTCTTTCTATCTTCCTGCTACCCTTTCTGTCTTCTTGTCTTTCTTTCCTTCTTCCTCCCTCTCTTTCTGTCTTTCTGTCTTTCTTTTCATCTTCCTGCCTCCCTTTCTGTCATCCTATCTCTCTTTCCTTCCTCACTCCCTTTCTGTCTTTCTGTCTTTCTTTTCATCTTCCTGCCTCCCTTTCTGTCATCCTATCTCTTTCCTTCTTCCCTTCCTTTCTGTCTTTCTGTCTTTCTTTTCATCTTCCTGCCTCCCTTTCTGTCATCCTATCTCTCTTTCCTTCCTCCCTCCCTTTTTGTCTTTCTGTCTTTCTTTTCATCTTCCTGCCTCCCTTTCTGTCATCCTATCTCTTTCCTCCCTCCCTCCCTTTTTGTCTTTCTGTCTTTCTTTTCATCTTCCTACCTCACGTTCTGTCTTTCTTTCCATCTTTCTCACTTCCATTCTCTCTTCCTGTCTTTCTTCCCATCTTCTTACATTTCTTCCATCTTCCTACCTCACTTTCTGTCTTACTGCCATTCTTCCTCTCTTTCTGTCTCTTGTATGACTTTCTTTCCGTCTGAGAATGATAACTTAAAAGGATGTCTTCATTAGCTTGTTACTGTCATTTCTTTGAGTCAAAAGATATTCTCACAAATTATTTTGTCATATTTTTTCTTCATAGAACTTAAATATGTGAACTGATTGAAAACAGAAAATATACAATTAACAAAATGGTTGGAAGACTTTGTTGACAATTCCTCAGTGTTCTGAAGCTGATTATTTCTCAGATGGACTAAACCGAAATATGATGAGCAATGATTATTTTAAAACTTTGCTCAATGTCAAAGTAGACATACATTTACTTGTCCAGAGAAGAAAATCAATAAATCTTTCACCTTCATTGGAAGGAAAACTTTACAAAGATGAAGAAAGCTGGAAATTGTTGATTTTATAATGTGAAAGGAATTGGTAGCCAATCACATTTATTTGTGGAGATTTGAATTTTTACTTGAATTTAATGCCAACAACATAATTGATATCATCATAAAAGACAAGTGCCAATGGATCAATAATTTGTTGTGAAATAAGCAGCTTTTTTAAAAATGGCTTATAAGAAAAATAATTGTAATACCAATGTATAGTTTTCACACTAGAATTGACCTAATACAGATTCAAGGTAGAGGTTTAATATTAAAATGATAATGATGAATGAGGTATATGATATGAATAATGAAAGAGGAGGTGGTAGGAATTGAAAATTAGGATGAGGAGGATAGATAATGATTGACCCTTGCTTTGAAGAGGTCAAGATTGTAGTGTTAAGGGTTACTGTTGAAACAGTTACAATGAATGAGATGTGTGATAGGAATAAAAGAGGAAGTGATGCAAAATGAAGATTAGGATAAGGACGATTTTGTCAAGAATCTCTAGATTTACAGCAGGAACACCAGACCAGATGTGGCAACAGTATTCAATGCACAGACGAACGGTAGATTTGTAAATCTGCAAGTTGGTTTCTCACAAGAAAAAATTTCTGACATGATACAGTGATACAACTTTCCTTGCGGTAGATATAGCTATTGATTCAATATAGTTGCTCCACTTCAAGTCAGTGGAAAATATGAGGCCAAGAAGGCACTGTCTGTTACTCTCTTGGAGTTTAAAAACTGCCATGTTGATAGCAAGCAGAGAAGGTTCTATGTGGAGGTTAAATGAAAACAGTTTTGTTTTGGAGGCATTAAAATTTACAAGCCATTTCTTTACCCTAATGGTTGAAGGTCCTTTCCAAGATCAGCTGCCAGGTTTGTTTTGTCAGATCTGATGTGTGGATTATGGGGAAAATGAGGATGATCTAACCTTGTGGCAGTAACATAAATATGATATACAGAGTGTGATGTGTAAATTGTCTTCATTTTATATTTTTAATTTTGCACATATGCATTATTTGTTCTTGATTTTGTTGACTGCACAGTATAGTAAGATCAGTTGGGCACTGTCTACAAGAAAAAGAGCTCCATGACACAATTCACTCCACCAGAAATTTGTGAACAGTATGCTACTATACAAACATTTCAGAGTGTTTGGGTGTCAATCTGAGGACAGTGCAGAGGATTCAGGAAGAGTTGGATGAGTCTGATGCTGATTATGAAGGTACAGCAGATCGGAAATCTCACACTGATCATTCTGATAAAAGAACACCTGAATTTGTTGGTAAGGGCCTCAGACTCAACACAGTGGCCTACATCAAGTGCTTTGAGGAGGTAGTTTTAAGAGGGTGGCTGCTGCAAGATATGATTTGAAGAGATTAGGATTTTAGATTTCAAGTAGGCATCCATACATGAATCTCTTTCACAAAGTAGGAATTCTTTGGAAAAATCAAATTGAATCTTTCTCTTGACATTTGGAATATGGAGGAGATGAGGATGATTGGACTCCATGGAAAAAGTTCAGGTAAATGTAGGGAATCAATAATTTGTTCTAGTGTTATCATTTCATTTTGCAAATTTTACTAATTGTTGAAGGGATATTATTCACTAATAGTGGTGTGAAAGGCAGCCATACTTGTCTCCCTCTCAAACTCAGTTAATTATGTGCCATGCGTGATACATCCTTAGGCGATCATGTATCTTTTGACACATGACTGACGAGGCAGATTTTTTCCCACCGTAGGTTGGCATTTCTTTCTGCGGTGGACCAGTTGCCATCCAAGGTTATAGAACCCAGTCTGTCCTGCTATTTACCCATAGCTGGTGGGAGAAGAAAAGGATTCATGCCTTTCCTAATGTAAGTGAATGTAATGTATTCAACTGGAATTTGAACTCATCTCTCCAATTCCTCAATCCAAGCCACTATCCATTATTCCACCATGCCTCTCAAACTCATCAACTATGAAAAAAATAGTTGTGTCTCACTTATAAACAGGGGTAAAAATGCATTTAATAAACCTTGACTCTGATGTTCATTTGTTTTTCGTTACAGATTTTTTCAAGTTTTTCATGTAGATACAGAAAATAAGGTTCATATAAAGATCTACATGTTTCTGGCATTTTTAAAATTTTCTATTTCCCCTTAGGAGTCTTATTATCATTTTTAGACTCCAGAAATATTTAGAAAGTGATGTATTATTTTTGTAAGTACTATTAATGAAGGACAAGATATGTTGAGACCACCGAGTCTTAAAAGAATTCTTAGTACTACCAATATAGAATTTTTCAACTGTTGGATTCTCTATTGTAAAGATAGTACTAAGTTACACATGAGACTTAGTTAAACATTTGTTCAGCAAAAGTAGTTTGGTCTGAATTCCTACAATTTGTTAATGTCATTAATAATATATATCTTGGAACATGTACTATGATCCAGATTATTAAATTGTTTAAAATTTGTGTAACTTTATAATCTTCTCAAGATTATTGGTATAGCTGTAACTTTGTTTTAATGTGTTGCTGTTAAATATTTTACTAATAGGGTTACTTTTAGGAAAATGTTTATCAATCAATTGGAGGAACTTAGTACTGACTAATTAATTAAATGGCTGTGTGTACCAAATGATCTTCCTATTTCTATTTCTTTTCTTTGGACCACAATCATCACATTTTCTAAACTTGATTTCAGCCTACTTATAACCACTATTCTTTAAAACTTTATTATACACACTCTGCTATATTTATCAAACACATCTTTGTCCGATGAATTGTTGCTGATCCTATGTTCTACAAAGGTATATATTTGATTACAGATAGAGTGTGGTTAGAATTGGAGTGAATATAAATTGGGTTGGCATTATTATTCATATAAGGTTGAAGTATGTCCTTAAGAAAATCTATGTTAAACATTAGTAGTTATCTTAACCTTAAGATTTAAACTTTTTAATTCTCTATGAATCATTTTCCTTAATTCAATCACTTTAATTTTAGTGAATTCTTTTACTACCATAAGACCATCATCTCCATATAAGCCTATGTTATCAACATTAACATCATCATAAGCACTAAGGTTATATAAAATAAATAAACCCATCAGATCAATCAGACTGCAGAATCTAATGATCCCATTGAAATATGAAAGTAATTATCTTAACTTATTCTTTAATGTGGATAAGAACTAATCTTCAACAGTTCATTATTATATAATCTTAACTGAAGATGTTAGAATATTCTTTGGCAAATTCCAATGCCAGGGTAAAGTGATTCTTGGATATATATATATATATATATATATATATATATATATATATATATATATATATATATATATATATATTCAATCATTGCACAAAGTTTCTGCTCAGTTTACATTGTTTTTAATTTTCTAATTGGGCCAAAACTTTTGCAACAATCTTATATATATATATATATATATATATATATATATATATACATACATACATATATATATATATATATATATATATATATATATATATATACATACATACATATATATATATATATATATATCGTTGCACTGATGTGAGTTTGTGACCCTGGGTTTAACGCCTTTTGCAGTCAATCGCAAAGGGTGTGAAACCCAATGTCACAAACTCACATCAACGCAATTTCACATTTTCCAATAAGTACCATGCATATATAATATATAAATAAAATATATAGGAGTTGCATATATATATATATATATATATATATATATATATATATATATATATATATATATATATATATATATATATGTACTGGTTGAAAATAAAATCCCAACACCTTGAAGAATAATACTGTTTTTGACTTAGGTGCATGCTAATGAGTAGTAGATATTCTGATAACATTTTCAACTTTTTGTCAATGCTATGGTGAAAAACACAATTTCAAGCAGGTGGCACATCTCAGATACACACACTCAAATCAAAGACACTTGAAAAGAGTTGGATTATGAGCATTTTGAAGAGCTTTTGACAGGTTGGGTGATTATTTCAGAGAATTGCTGCACATGGTGGATGTGATGTACACTTCAATGTTGGCAACAGTGGTCTAATGAACATTCCCACACCTGAAGATCTGGTTTTGTCAACCATATTATATATATATACTCATCAAAGGGAACAGTGGTACAGATAAGGTCAAATGTAGTTGCAGGACCATTGGGAATTGTTGCTGTCATGCATGTTGCCAAGAGTATGGTTTGGTGCTCTGTAATGTTCATTGATAAGAGCAGGTTCCACCTACATGTATGTAATGCTCATTTGACTGTGCAATGTAGACCTGGGGAGTGATATCTTTCAGAATGTATGTGCCCATGATATAGAAACCCAACCCATGCATCATGCTGTAGTATGCTATAACTTTTGCTCACCTTTACTGTTTGTAGGCATATAACATTGTTCAGTCCAATGATTGCCATTCCTGCAATTTCAAGGTGATGTGCAGCAAGATAAAGCCTGTCTGCATGATGTCCATTCTAAACATGCACTGTAAGAGCTTTCACGGTCCTAGTTAGTTAGTTTCACTTGCTAGACCTATTGCCATTGAACATGGAGGGGATGACATGATGGAACAACAGCTGACTCATTCATTGAGTCCACCTGCAACTCTTGCTATAATTTATCAACAGATGCAAGAGACATGTTATAATGTCAGCAGATGGCATTTACCATCTGTGTGATCAAAGAGTTTAGGCCTATTTTAATATCCAGAGAGGCTTAAAGAGTATTATTATCAAGTCTGTGTACTGTTGATACAGCCCATATTTTGGAACTTGTGAACATATTAATCAATACTGATAATCATTTGCACTACTCCAACTAAATTATCTTTAGGTTTCATCTTGGGAAAAACGAAAGAAATTCAGTGTTGTATCTTTATTTTCCATCATTATATATATATATATATATATATATATATATATATATATATATATATATATATATATATATCTATTACAATGAATCATTCATACAGAAAACAATATCACATTTCTAAGAACAAATTTTGGATTATAAACTATTCTTTTGATGTCCTGTTATTACCTGGAATTATAAAACAACAAATATTTTTCTTACCTGATGATATCTGTAGGAAGAGATGAAAGCTCGTAAATATATAAAAAAAAACCTTATTCAACTGGAATTTATAAACAGGGATCATAACATTCATTTACAGGTTCGGGGTTAATGTCTTTTAGTAAATTGTTTGCGAAGATGTATTCTCGCCATTTTGGTCATTAACTTCTATATCTGTTTTCTGTATGAATGATTCATTGTAATGTAAATTGAACTGCACCACATACTTGATATATATATATATATATATATATATATATATATATACCACCTGGTGGATGGTGTAATTCCTATGAAATTCTAGAGTTGGGATGCTGAAGGTAACATCAATCAGCTAAGTGACAAACCTATTGCATATTAATTCTCTCTCTCTCTCTCTCTCTCTCTCTCTATATATATATATATATATATATATATATATATATATATATATATACTTAAGGAACCAGCACAAAAAAATAGGAACCAGTAATACAGAGAGCTAGAGAAAATCAACAATAACAAACAATTGTAATATGAGTTCTGGTAAAAAATGTTTACAGAGACATTAGCTTTATAAGTCCCCAAAATTTCACTCACTGATGTTCCCAAAGACACATGGCTCATTTGATAAACGCACTGGTTGAAGTAATCAAAAAGGAATTTGACCCAAAGTGTTGTGAGTTCAATACCTGGCCACTGCAGAGGCAACAAAAACTTTGAGAGTTGACTTAAGTGAAGGAAATTAACTGAAACTGAGACATCTAAAAAAAAACTATGCCACTTAGAATCAGAACAATCTATCCACATGAATTAAATAATGAGTTTGGTTCAAAATTCC
>OZ038519.1:17893475-17995975 GCA_964036315.1 Acanthosepion esculentum
TAATCTCATTTGTCAATGCACTTCATTCAGTTGTGTGTATTAATCACCTAGACTGAATATTATACAATGAAAATTTCATATCAATATTCAGTTACATTCATATCAGCTAATGCATTTACACACACATACACATACATACACACATATAAAAATATATATTAAACATAAAGTATCTATAAATATAAAAGTGGTGTCAATACCCAGTGGTACCAGTCTGTTTCATGCTTAATTGTAATTGTCTAGTCTCACATGCACACACACACACATACGCACACACACACACACACACACACACATATATATACATATATATATTTTAGTTCATATGCACACAAACAATATATGTATTCAAATCTCACCATGGTCAATTTGTCAGGAAAGAGACTTCCTGATGTTATCGAAATAGATCGAGGTTGATCCCAGCGTGTGGCACCTTTGGAAAGTACCTGAAAACCATATCACAGGTTGACCCAAGCCTTGTCAGTGAAATTGGGTAGACAGAACTCACGAGGGCCGTTGATAGCTGTGCTAGAAAAAAGCCACAAGTCATCGTGGCTGAGGGCTTTAGCATGCTGGTCTTATTCAAATTGTTGATCATGCTAGATAACATGCTATCTCCCAGAAACTGTTACTAAGGTCTGCTCACTATAGTTGCAGTATAAACCACAGGTGGGCTCTGTGGGTGTTGAGCAAACACAAATGTGCCTGAATGAACGTCATTAATAGGGATTGGCTAGCTGCCCTTGTAGATGGGTATCCTTGAATATGAGTGGCCAGCTTTTATATATATATATATATATATATATATATATATATATATATATATATATATATACTCAATACTCATCGGATTCACTCTCACGTGGTCATGTGTGACGTCATAAGCTGTGGTGCGATTTTCGCTTTCAGCGTCTTATATGCACGTGTTTATCGTTGCTTGGAAATCATCCATGTAAACAAATAAGACTATCATCAATTTCTTGTTTGTGTATTGCTTAATATATTGTGTAATTGTCATCTTTGATAATGGCTTATGTAAGCCGAAAGCTTAGATTGGATTAAAAAAATATGTATCAATATTGTGATTTTCTTTCATTGTTTAATGATAATGTTATTAAGCTTATCAGACGATATGAAAAGAACTTACATAAAATATATAGACAACACTTATCTATATTATTTAATGAAACATGTATGAATATATATATATATATATATATTTTTGTCATCCACAGACAGACTGTTTCGCTGTTTCACAGCTCATCAGTGTGGCTAGACATCCGGTTGCCTCTCGCTACGATCGAAACCCGACTGAATTTGCGTCAGTCGGAACCTCTACCCGCTAAGCCATCAGCGTACGGTACGGGATGAAGGTGAATTTTAGCGTGTTTATTTTTAGATTCGGATAAACACACAGAGACTGAGAGTGACTCAATTCTGTCGAAGAGTCGTGCAGTATTAGCATAAATAGTCACTGTTTACAAATTCACACCCCAAACCAGAGGCCTCAACCGAAATTAATTTCAGGAGCTACTATTATATATATATATATATATATATATATATATATATATATATATACTATTATATATATATATATATATATATATATATATATACTATTATATATATATATATATATATATATATATATATATACTATTATATATATATATATATATATATATATATATATATACTATTATATATATATATATATATATATATATACTATTATATATATATATATATATATATATATATATATATATATATACTATTATATATATATATATATATATATATATATATATATATATAATAGAATAGCCAAAAGTGCTCAGAGATATAGAACATTTGGACAATTTTTATACACTTTATGTCTATAAAAGAAATCACAAGAAAAGTTGAACAAAAAACTTAATCACAGTACCTTGTCAGGTGTCTCTAATGAAACATGTATAAAAGAGGGATTGCTGCCCAATACACAATTATATGGACATGAAAGTTTCATTAAAATTACTGCTCAAATACACCCAATTCAAATAAATATGTGTATACATGTGTATGTGTGCGTGTGAGAGAGAAGGAGAGAGAGAGAGAGAGAGAGAGAGAGAGAGAGAGAGAGAGAGAGAGAGAGAGAGAGCATGTATGTGTATGTGTGCGTGTGAAAGAGAGAGCCAGTATATGTGTGCGAGAGCATGTATGTGTGTTTAGAGTAAACTTAGATGCTTTATGAAAAGCAGTGAGCACAGATGTTTGAAGTTTTCAATATGTCGACTGATTTAGAAAAGCGAATAAAGAATTCTAAGTAGCTGCTGTCAGACACAAACTGAGATGAGGCAGGAATTTATAACACACAGAGCTGTGAATTTTAATTTAAATCATTACAGAGAGAATCCATTGTCATATTTCTTCAGTTGGTGCCAAGATCTTATAATATCACACACACCTTTCAGTAACTGCCACAATTTATCACCTGATTTCTTGCGTCCACTTCTAGTTATTCAGTCGCTTGGAGAATATGATGAAATGATAGAAATTAAAACTTGGTTATCTTGCATGTTTTCAGTGATTCAAAATTAATATGGAATACAGAAAAGGAATAATCACAGAAAATGGAGTTCATATATGAGTCAAAGGTTAAGAAAGGAAGTGATTAAAAATGAGGTAAGATTTCAAGAATTGGAATTTGGGAATTTATTTCCTTGAAGAGCAAAATTAAATATCCAAGTGGAAAACAGACAATTAACTGGGACTCCAGAAAATGCTGTGAATGTAATTTCATTGAAAGATGGCAAAAATCCAGAATTATTTTTTGCTTTTATTTTGGACACACTGTTAATCATTCAAAGGAGATTATGTTTTTAATGTCTTTCAAGATGTAGACAATCATGACTCTTCACAGCTTCCTTCCTTTTATTATTTATAAATTACTATAATTTAATGACTCCCCATTGCTTTCTCTACAGTTTTGAATTCAGAATTGCCACTTAGGGCTATAGAGACCAGTCTACCCTGCTATTTAAACCATAACTGAAAGAAGAGAGAGAGAGACTATGCCAGAATTTGAACTTGGCTCATCAATTCTATTAGGTTGGCCAGAAAGTCCTGACTCACTTGGGAAGTGGAAAGAAAACAACCAAATTTTATGGAGCAACACCAACATTTCAAAATAAAGTCCATCATTCTCGACAATCTTCTGCCAGCAATCAGCCAGCATCTGAATCTGTCGCAGATACCAGTTCACTGGCTTTAAATAAAAAAAATGTAAACAAGCTTCCTTCACTTCATCAAAAGTGTTGCATGGTTGTAGTGGAATAGGCCATAGTCACTCAGAGCAGCATTGAGACTGAATGGTGCATGTGGAAGAATCTCAACACCGTCCATCTATTTGAACTTCTTTTTAGTCAATCTGGCAGTGTGTAGCATGACCATGTGGAACAGGCTCGAAATGCAGTACTCACTGGAAATTCCAGCAGACAGAGATCAAGATTTGTTGTTTTCTTTCCACTTCCTAAATGAGTCAGGACATTCTGGCCAACCTAGTATTTACTATGCCAATAGTTGTTATACCACCTGCACATTAACATAGATGAATAAAATAGGGTTCTTCTGGTTTAACATTAATTGTATAATTACCAGTGTTTATTAGAAATTCATCTTGTCAACTTAAGCAAATCATTCATTCCTTTCATTTCTCAAGAACATAAATTGCTACAAAATAACTGGACAGTTCACCAATAATTCCAGGGATCTTTTGAGGATGTATTTTTGATAGGGAGTTAAATTTAAACTTTTCTGGTGAGGATCACATATATAGATGTTATGATTTTACAAGAATGGATATATACTAGAATGGTTTCTCACTATTTTGACAATTAGGCTTTGGCTTGTATGAATTTAATATAATTTCACTAAACTAACTTCATTTTTTAAAATGATCTGAGTCTCCCCTTTATCTGTGAGGAAATTGCTGAGCATTCATTGCATATGATTTATCATATATACTCGTAGATAGGTTGCACCAGCAGTTACGTCACACCCTTAGTTTGGGGTTGTCAAAGTGGGTATTTCTAGTTGACTTACAGATTGGTTGCCCTATAATCTGGGTAGTTACATGGCCATTTTTTTTTATGTAAATATAACTAATATTTTTTAAATAATATTTCTGAAACTCCAAACTTTCTTTCTACAGATCTGTTTCCGTGTTCTTCAGCATAATCCACCATTTTCAACTTAAAACCGACTTCATAACTCTTTCTCTTACTCATGTTAGGGTTTGCAATTATTAAAATTTGTAAACTACCAGTATCAGTAAATATCAGGGTGAATTGAGTTTTTGTATACCAGTAAATGACTACTCTGCACTGAATAACTGTAAGCAAAGTTGTAATTGCATGGTATTTACTTATTGAGTGCAGGGCTGCTCTGTTTAGATGAAAATGTGGATTCCGGTAATTGCTTCAGTCTTAAAATCACTTGAAAATGATAGTCTTTTGTTGTAAATCAGATAATAAATGGTAATTATGAGCGCTTTTATTTGATGTCTGACATGGCACTGTTGGAAGAGGTGATTGTGTAAAATCAAAATGTTGGGAAAAATTTATTTTCTCTTGCTTAACTTTTGAGCCCTGGGTACTTGCCTTGACTACTGAAGTGCCACAGTCTACTTCAGATTCTCTATGGTGTCAAGTGGATAGATCGCACCCCTAATTTTTATTGAGATTTTGGTGAAAAAAGTGCAACCTATTCTTGAGTATATATGGTACTACTCTACTAATTTGTTTTGATGGAAAAGCTATCAGTCTACCAGAAAAGCTATCACTCTTGTAGGCAGCAAGTTTAACATAGATATGAATATCTATAGATGTGTGACATGACCTATTAACCTTCCTTATTTTTAAAATCTTTGATAAGTCAAGGAGATTCGATGAAGTATCAAAAATCTGCAGTTAATTTATTTAGGAAGTTGAAGACTAAAAAGACTTTGGTCAGACACATTTTTATTTGACATTAAGTGACTGATTCTGAGATATTTATGAAGAGTTGCAAGAAACTGACTCACCGACTTTTTCATTTGTCATCGAACATTAATTATGCATTGATGCTTTTTCCTTCTGCAACTGCATCATCAAAGAGTCTCTGTGACAATTGAATTTTGCAACACAATTTTAAATTAAAATTTGACCTTTTATGTCTTATATGCTGTTAGCATTGAATTACTATTTGACCTTTTGCACATTATATCTTTTAGCATTGAATTACTATTTAACCTTCTTCATGTTATATATTATTAGCTTTAAATTACTATTTCACTATCTTTCCAAAAAAGCATAGTAATTTACAGATAATAAAGAAAAGGAATCTGTGGAGTGCCATGACCACCAACATTGTAAAGGCGTCATTTAAAAATGCAATATATTATTTGATACTTTTGATATAACATGTGAGCTACAAGTTATAAGGAAAATATATACAACAATTTCTGGGACACGTGAAAGAAGTCTTGGAGAATCTAACACTCACAGGACATATTGAATGCAGGAGACACTCACAAGGTAGGTTAATCATAACATTTTTGGCAAGGTCTCTTCAGAGAAGTCAATGAGAACAAAATATCTTTCAGATCCTCTTCTCTTTGACATTAGTCATTCAATATTACATTATATTTAGGAGTTTTAGAGAATTTCTGCAAATTATGAATATAAAAAATTATGTATGATCTTGTTAAATTTAATGGGGATAAAAAATATGAGATTTTTTACATGAAGAAAAGATCTTTTGCTCACGTAACCAGATTTGAGCTGATCTGCCATTTCCTTTTGTATCTTATAAGTATCAGATTTCACTGGTTTAATTAGCATTTGCCCTTGATGAACATGGAGCTGAATGCACACAGGAAATGTTCACTTCATCATAATCAAAATTAATTTCTGTAAACAACATGAAAAAGATTTACTAACAAATTAGACAATAATATTTTTTAATATTTTTTAAATGCCATGTCCTTTCAGGATGTATGTGATCATAAAATATAGTAGTTTATTCCAAGCTTCGCATATATATATATATATATATTAAAAAGAAGAGAGGTACCGCAAACTTTTTTGGTTGTAATGTGGTTTTTTTTTTAAAAAAAAAATATTATTCTTTATTTTTCATAGTTTACCCAAGTTTTACAACACGTGTTTCTGGTCTTACGACCGTCTTCAGGTAAAGGGTGGAGATTTCCACATATTATTAAAAATAATTATTAAAAATAATTAATTTTTTTCCTTTATGCTTTTCAATGTTACATCTTCTCTATATGAGACATTCTCTGTTTTTGTGTTGGTCATTCCAATGTCTTTCTTTAAATGGTAGTGAAGAGTTCTGAGCGAAGGGTCATAAAACAATTAAGGTTGGTTTGAGGAGTGATGAATCGGGTTGTCTTATCTTTAATGTTTTAATAACCCCTGTGTGTTCTTAGATCCCTTAGATCTATTTCCGTTTTCGTGTGTTCCTGTCAGCATGCGTGTATATATGTGTGTGTACATTCCCCCTGAATACATACACTGTTTCACTACGAAGAATTAGTAAACACACTTGTACACATACACACACACACATAAACATACACACATACACATGCACACACGTACATTGTCCCACCATAAGGAATCTGTACAAACGCACACACACTCATACACAAACACACACATTTTTCCCAAGTTACATGGAACCAGCACGCACACACACACACACACACATATACATATACATACGCATATACATACACACGTATTTCCTAAGTTGTGTGGGGTTTGTGTGAGTAGCTCCCCTGCTTTCGCCAATATGCGTGCATATACATGTATACATACATATACACACACACACACATATACATACACATACAACTAGTAAACTAAGTAACCTGATAGACATAATATTACAACCATATACGAAACAAATTAAAAGTCATATCAGAGACGATATACATTTCCTTAGCTGCATACCACAAAAGGTGGATCCGGGAACTCTTATGGCAACTTTTGATATTAGTAGCCTATACAGCAACATACCCCATGAACTAGGAAAGAAAGCAATCTCATTCTGGATTGAAAAACATCCAGAAACACTACATCCGAGATTCACTAAAGAGTTCATTATCAATAGTATAGATCTAATTTTAAACAATAACACCTTTGAATTTGACAATAAAAATTATATCCAAACCCTGGGTACAGCAATGGGAACAAAAATGGCTCCAACATATGCCACCCTAACATTAGCTTACCTAGAAGAAAACCTCTATAAACAGATAGAACAAATATATGGGGCAAATATAAAAGCCCAGTTCACTAAATCTTGGAAAAGATACTTAGATGATTGCTTCATCTTTTGGAAATCCTTATGGGGCGACATTAACCAATTTCATACTCTACTTCAAAACTTACACCCAAAAATCAAATTCACGCAAGAATATAATTTTAACGAATTACCATTTTTAGATATACTCATTAGAAATAAAAACAACCATATAATCACAGATATCTACCACAAACCCACAGACACCCAACAATACCTTCATTTCAAGAGCCATCACCCCCAAAATCTATTCCCTATTCCCTAGCACGTAGAGTTTGTACTATAGTAACTGATAAACACCTCCGAAAAACCCGCTTAGAAGAACTACATAAAACTCTAAAAAAACGAGGCTACCCCACAACTCTAATAAACAAAGGTTTTGAACTCGCAAAAAAAATCCCTCTAGACCAACTTAGAAATAAAAAGAAACGTAATGTCGAGCCAACTCTAGCATATGTCTCAACATACAACAAAAACAATCCAGAAATATTCACAAAAATTACCAAAAATCTAGACCGACTTAGCAAGAATAATAAACTGAATAATATAATAAAAACAACCAAAATAATCAAAAGTAAACGCCAATCTAAAAACCTAAAACACATATTAACCTCATCTAAATTTACCCAACACACAATACAGGGAGTCACAAAATGCAACAAAAAAAGGTGTGGGGTTTGTGACATCATTATAGAAGGAAACTCGTACACTTTTCAAAACCCCAAAACAACGTTCACAATAAACAAAAACTTAAACTGCAACTCCAAAAATGTGATTTATGTACTTAAATGCACAAAATGCAGGAAATCATATATAGGCATCAGCCAACAACTGAACAACAGGGTCTCCCTACACAAAAGCAACATAAAGTTGCCAGACAACAGAAAACTTTTTGTTTCACAACATATTTTTGAATGTAACCAGGGTAAATTTAATATCATGCCGATATACCAAACAGACAATTATTCCTACCTACAAATACAGGAAAAAAACTTCATAAATAAATTCAAACCGGAACTGAATAGATCATGACCCCACAAACAAAAGCACACAGCATGCACACATGGTGACCAAATACAGTGATCAAACCGCTCCTATACATGCACGCAAGCTCACATGCGGGTATCTGTGGAACACGAAAAATGTATATATGTACGCATATGTGTGTATGTGTGTGTATGTATGTGTGTATATGTATGTGTATGTGTGTGTATATGTATATGTGTATATGTATATATATATATATATATATATGTATGTATATGTATGTATGTGTGTGTATGTGTATGTATATGTGTGTGTGTGTATATGTATGTATACATGTATATGCACGCATATTGGCGAAAGCAGGGGAGCTACTCACACAAACCCCACACAACTTAGGAAATACGTGTGTATGTATATGCGTATGTATATGTATATGTGTGTGTGTGTGTGTGCGTGCTGGTTCCATGTAACTTGGGAAAAATGTGTGTGTTTGTGTATGAGTGTGTGTGCGTTTGTACAGATTCCTTATGGTGGGACAATGTACGTGTGTGCATGTGTATGTGTGTATGTTTATGTGTGTGTGTGTATGTGTACAAGTGTGTTTACTAATTCTTCGTAGTGAAACAGTGTATGTATTCAGGGGGAATGTACACACACATATATACACGCATGCTGACAGGAACACACGAAAACGGAAATAGATCTAAGAGATCTAAGAACACACAGGGGTTATTAAAACATTAAAAGATAAGACAACCCGATTCATCACTTCTCAAACCAACCTTAATTGTTTTATGACCCTTCGCTCAGAACTCTTCACTACCATTTAAAGAAAGACATTGGAATGACCAACACAAAAACAGAGAATGTCTCATATAGAGAAGATGTAACATTGAAAAGCATAAAGGAAAAAAATTAATTATTTTTAATAATTATTTTTAATAATATGTGGAAATCTCCACCCTTTACCTGAAGACGGTCGTAAGACCAGAAACACGTGTTGTAAAACTATGTAAAACTATGAAAAATAAAGAATAATATTTAAAAAAAAAAAAAAAAAACACATTACAACCAAAAAAGTTTGCGGTACCTCTCTTCTTTTTAATATACACACTTTTCTCTCGTTGGAACCATTATAACCACTTCATTTCATTTTATATATATATATATATATATATATATATATATATATGTGTGTGTGTGTGTATAGGGTTAAGTAAATGAAATAACTAGATATTAGCAACCATATACTCATGTGTTGGTGTGCATACACAGGTAAGCAAATAAATAATTACCAAATTTTGCCAAGAGGTGTAGACATAATAGTGATCGATGTGTTTAGACAGAACTAGGAAATATAAATAAATATACATATATCTATGTTTGGTGTGCGACTTTAGTTTTGTTAGTGACCCAACTCATTGGGCACAAGATATAGCTTATTGTTTATATAAATATATATATATATATATATATATATATATATATGTATATATATATATATATATATATATATATTAAAATAATGAGAAGGAACAATAAGATTTATAATCTGGTGTTTTTATTAATTATTTTTATTTTTAAACCCAGTGCTCAATACAATTCTGTAGAGCATAAACATTATAAATTTACTAATTTAAAAATATGGTCCCATCACTACACAGGAATTACCATGTTTCAAAAACAGAAACTAAAACGTTAAATTTAATTACAGAAATTAAAATCCTTAGTGCTGTTTCATTTTCAAGGAATTTTTGGAATAACTTATTTAGAAATTTATTAAGTTTATAAGCACATACAATTTTGATATTATTAGTTGTTAAGGTTCCGGGAAATGCAATCATTTTGATAAGAGGTGGTAGGATATTCATCTACATAGACAACCTGTGTATCAAATATAAGTTACTTTCAAAATCTGGTTATGTTAAGGTCGGGTAGGAGTGCCTGTTCAACAAATGAAGGGTTGTTTGATTTTGAGTACATTGTATTTTTAATATTTAAAATCTATTCCTACAATTATAAAATATTATTCCTTTTTCTAATAACTAATAGTCCATATATAAATTTTTATTTTTCCTAAACTTAATAATGTATAATTTCTCATGTATGCACAAAAGAAATGGGTCATTTAATGACCTACAAACTCTAGCTTTTCTTATTAATTTCCATTTTACAGTAGGTGTTTTATTGGTTTCCTTTAAGTGCCAGAAATATTTAGATAGGGATGTCTGATTTCAGTATTTACTTATTTTAAAAGACCTTTGATGTTGGTTCCAACATCTTTGGAATTCATGTTGTGTACATCTAATGTAGACTTTAACTTTGCCTGGATCCTCAATAGATGAGATATTGCATTGGTACACTAATTATTTAGTGCAACATTTATTATTAAGAAGACAGTTTTGAGGATTTCTGTAGTTAATTAATTTTTCTTTATCCTCATTTCTTTTTATTATACTAAACTTTTTTGATTTTGGTCGAAGTGTTTCCTCAAGATATTAGCATTATGTTTCTTAATAATCATTCCTAAGTTTTCTGTACAACTGCAACTTAATTTTAGGGTATTTTTATTAAAAATTGTACTGAGTTTACTGTCTCTAGGAAAAAGTTTAATGATTAATGCACAGAATTTTTGTCCTAATTAATTTTTTACCATTTGGTTGTATGGGGTATTAAATTTTGTACCACAAATCATATCTTTAAATATATATATATATATATATATATATATATATATATATATATATATATATTAACTGATTTAAAATATCTATAACTGATTTAAAATATGTTTTTTTTTGCTACACAGTAATAACCATGTTTCAAAAATGGAAGCTAAAAACTTCAAAATTAATTTTGTAATTAAATTAAAAACAGTAGTTCCATTTCATCTTCAAGCGAATATTGGAGTAACTTATTTTTAAAATTTACTGAGTTTTAAAGGCACAGAAAAAATTCATAATTCACTGTTTCCAAGGATACAGAGAAATCCAGTCATTCAGACAAGGGGTGGTAGCATGTTCATTTTTATTAACTTTTGTTGTATCAGTTATTAGTTATGTTTGAAAAAGGGGTTAAGTTTAGGGAGGGTAGGGATGTGTTTTTCAACGAATTCTGACATCCGTTAAATGCATGTCGTCTGTTATTTTTTAAAAAATTCTATTGTTAACAGCAAAAAATTTTTACGGCATTTTTTCTATTTGTATACTTAAAGATTTTTGGGGGGATGTTTAGGTTAGATTACATTTTATTCAACTACAATTTTAAAATATTTTCACTCTTAATTATTAATAGACTATATTTCTTTTCAAAAACACGGAAATGTAACAGAATTATTTACATTATATAAAATTATTTTTCATTTCAAATATAAGTATGTATATTACCTGCTCGATTTTTTAAAATTTATTTTTAAATATTATTTAAGGAAAATTGTTGACAATGAAGGCAAAAAATAGCTATTTCATTTCTCTGATTCAGTAAATTTTTATTTTTTATAAACTTAGCAATATATATTTTCTCATGTATGCACAAAGGACATGGGTCATTTAATGACCTACATTTTCTAGCTTTTCTTATTAATTTCCATTTAACTGTAGGTTTTTTAGTGGATTCTTTTAAGTGCCAGAAGTACTTTGAGAGAGATGTTTGATTTCGATATTTATTTATCCTAAATGAACTTTGATGTTGATTGTACCGTTTTTTGAACTCATGGCTTGTGCAACCTATGTAAATTTTTATGTTTTCAGGATTTTCAATAGAAGAGATATTGCATTGGTATACTAATGATTCCATGCAACATTTATTTTGTAGAGAACAGTTATGAGGGTTTCTACAGTAACATAATTTTTGTTTATCCCTCATCTGTTTTTATTTTTCTATTGTCTAAAATTTTTTGGTTTTGATATAAGTGTTTATTTAAGATATTGGCATTATGTTTCTTAATAATTTTTTCTAAGTTTTCAGTACAGCTGTAACTTAATTTTAGTGTATTTTTATTGAAAATAGTACTTAATTTACTTTCTCTAGGAAAGTGCTTGACTATTAATGCGAAGAATCTTTGTCCTAATTTGTCCTTTACCATTTGGTTTTATGGGGGTGTATACCAAATTATTTTTCTACTTCTGTTTTTTTCTATGCTTTCCATTTTCATTTTTTATATAAGTTAGTTTTGGTTTTTTGTAGCCACTATCTTTTAGAGCTTTATTATAGAAATATCAATAAGAACACCAGATTATATATCTTACTGTTCTTTCTTTCTTTTTATATATATATATATATATATATATATATATATATATATATATATATATATTTTAAATAAAAACAGATTACTTTAAGGTTCCTTTAAGGAACCTTAAAGTAATCTGTTTTTATTTAAATTATTAGCTCTGATTTACATTGAGCTCTCTGGATTTTATCCTCATTAGGTCTACCCTTACGGATTACCTAGTTTTTCGTAAACTAAATATATATATATATATATATATATATATATATATATATATATATATATATATATGCATCAGCTTTTAATTAGTAGGAGTTTAATTAAAACCCACAAACAAAAATTTATCTTTATTTTGTAATTAACTTTTCTTGTTCACATATATAAGAGAACACATTTCCTGATGCAGTCATTGCTTTTGAGATCCAACAATTTCAATCACTTCAGACCATAATCAAAATCTGTGGACAAAATCTATGGATGTCAGGCACTTTTTAAAGTTATTGTGAAAATTAGAATTACTCTCTTTGTTAACAATACACACAACACAATACAATACACTATACAAAATTAATTATTAAAAAATTAGAAAGTCTTCTGTTTCTTGAACCTTTATTATAAAACTAAGAAATTCCAAAAGTAAAATCTTCAGTTTGGGAACTGGGATCTTTAATATAATTTAAAAACAGACACATTTAACTCAGGTGAGGAACTTCATTTGTATATCACTTTGTGCCTTATTCACTGTATTTTGCATATTTTCACACGATCAAATTTTTCAATCTGTTTTCTTAATGTGTTTATTTTTTATCTGTGTTTATTAGAATTCATGTTTCTTTAAAAAGACTAAACTACTCTTTAAGACTGAAATACACAAAACATGGATATAAAATATAAATTCTTAGTCTCTCTTTCTATATATGTATCTGTACTTCAGCAGCAGTCCCTCTCTAATACATGTTTAATTAAAAATAATTGCTATGCTTTTTTATTTATTTTTCTTGTAGGCAAACAAAAGATTTCTTATAAAAATGAATCCTTAAGATCAACTTTTAATGTAACATTTGTGGATGTGAAATAATGGAGAATAATTGAAAGTTAAGAATTAAGAAGAACAACAAACTCTCCTAACTAAGAAACAGTCCCACAGGTAATTGGAAGTATATCATGTTTCAGAAATAGGATATATTTGATAGGGTCAGTTGATCTTCACAAGTCCTACAAGAAAAGGAAAAGAAACAGGATGTGGTGGGGTCTTTTCATTGCTTCTTGAATTGACTAACCAATAACTAATGAGAATGTGAGGCTTCTTTGTAAAATATTTCCCTACTGGGGACAATAAAAGTAGCCAATATAAACCATACAGTGTGCTATTTATTACTATAAGAAAAGATTTCTCCTGGTGAAAAGATGGGTGATTTGATTTTTAGTAAAAACTGTGATTTTGGTGTACTAGCATGAAGACAGTTGTAAATACACTACAATGCACTCTTGACAATGTCTGTAGTTGCCCAAACACCAGTTCAAGCCACACATGATGTTGTGACAATTTCACATGCATACATCCACAATGTACTCACTGTATTTGTGAATTAAAAAATATATTTACCTTGACTGTAGTTTGAACTCTGCATGCTGATCTTACTTGCCAATAATAAATACACACACACACACGCACACACACACACGCACACACACACACACACACACTGATATATGATATTTAGTATATTTCAGTAGTAATTGTTCTTGTAAACATGTGTTGTTAAAAATAATAGAAATTTTGTGTCTGTTATATTTAATGATCTGTTTTTATCTAATGTGGTTGTTTGGTGTAGATAAATTGGCCCAAATTCATGTTCCAAGCTAGTGTCTTTTACAAAATCAATTTTTTTTAATCATTTCACCACAAGCAAGGCAATAAAGCCACTAAGATGTAAGAGGTAACTGAGTGTTATAGAATATGAGAAAATAAAACGCTATTAAGGTGAGAGAACAATAAAAGAACAAAAATTAAGAAGGCAGAAGATAATTGACATTGTATTTAATTTTTTGAAGATCAAAATATACTGGGAAGCCAGAAGCCAGATCCACAAGTGAGAAGTGCAATAGAAGAAACTGTTAGCATGGAACATATGCCTATATCTAGCCATTTCACCTTTAAGATCATGAAAGTTTGCCGCCAATCTAGTACTGCACTTAATTTCATAAAGTCTAGGTACCATAGAGGAAATTTCATCAGAACAATTATTATGAAAGTATTTATAAAAAAGGCACAGAAGAGCTACATTGCAGTGGTGGGAAGGGGGACTGAATAGAAAAAATGGACATTGAAGACAATTAAAACCATGTATACTATAGTAAATCTCATAATAATTAAAAAAAATCGATTCCATTAAATGTTGAATAAAGTAGGATATGTTATTCTATTGAAACAAAAAAAAAATTCATATAATTTTTTTTTTGTGTTTTTAATATTTACTATATATATATATATGTGTGTGTGTGTGTGTGTGTGAATAGCCAAAAACAAGAAAGTAAAATAGTAAAGAGATGCGGAATTTATCCTTGAAAACAAAACAATTCATTCCATTTTTCTTTCATCCTGGTTTTTAAGGTGAACAACTTTGTGAAAACAAATTTTTGTTCAGCCGATTAAATATTATTTTACTTTCCCTTTCTGATGCACGCGCATCTCTTCTCTGCAAGTGAACAAATGATGCTGAAATGTAGAAAGGGCAGCTAAATATAGAAAGCCTAATGTCTTTCTTAGCAGAAGGCAAATCAAATAGATTTATTGAGGAAACACCAGAATAATCATATGGAGTGTGTCTGTCAAAAGTGGGACACACCCCAAGATTACAAGAATGACAGATGCACTTAAAAACTTCCCTTGAGAACCAACTCTAAGGGATAAAAACAACATCACTTGGTATAGATTTGACATCTTTTTTTCCTGATATATTAAATTTGGTTTCATATTTCTACCATATTTGACTCTTGGTAACTTTATATTTATGGTAGAGAGTGAAAAATGAAATTTTATATTTAGGGTGCATTTGGTAAATTGTCGACATTTTTAATTTCATCCATACATGTTTGTTTTTCTCAATGGTACATTATAGTAGGGTCAGTTGGGCACCATTTGTGAGAAAAAGAGCACCATGATGCAATTCACTCTGCCAGAAATTTCAAAACGGTATGCTGTACTGCTTGGGTATTTGTGGCAGAAGCTCCAGTACGAACATCTCAGAGCGTTTGGTTGACATTGCAAAGGATTTGGAAAGAGTTGGATGAGTCTAATAGTGATTACAAAGGTGTTTGGTGTGATCACTAGTGATAGTGACATTATGCTTCCATTCAGACTCAAGATGAGGGCCTACATCAAAATAGTGTTACCCTGGGTTAACATGGTGTTGTGGAATCTTCCACGACACCCAGTTTACCCTCCACTAGGAAATGCACTCTTCCTGTTGTAATTTTCACCAACACCATACTTACAAAGTAATCAACAGGCATTAATTGGTTAATCACCTTCAATCTAGCTCACTGATTGGTCAGTTTTGACCAATCAAATCACTCCCACGTGACAGATCTATTTTAGCACCAACTCAGTTGGAGCCTCCCACGTGATACAACAAAATTATAAAAACCAAACACGTGTGTTTTCTCGCCCTCTTTTTCTCACTCACTCTTCTCGACTCTCTCGTTCTCTTTGTCACTCGTACATCTCAACACCGCTGCCAAAATGTGACTCTAAAAGAACTCCTGTCTTGACTAATGCAGTCAGACATAAAAGAACTGTACATCATTTCATGCAAGTATAATTCTGAACCTTTATCCAACTTGTACAATACACAATTCCAAACACTCAACATATACTCATTCTTCTAAACTACAATTTAATAGTAAATCTAATCCTCATGAGTTCAAGTAAAAATATTTCCTAATCAAAGAGACACAACTCTGTCTAACCTTTTCAGTTCACATGCATGTACATCAAATACTTAATAAATTCAATTGTTGTGTTTCAAATCATTATTTTTGTCTATTATTAATTGTTGTGGATGGAAGATTATGAACACGCACAATTTTAAGCCTTCTGATCATTCAAACCTTCTGATATCTCTTAACATCTTCACACAACTGCAACAGTGTCTTCTGAAAGACCCTATGTCTGGCAACAGGACTCTACACCATGCCACACAAGTAGGAGATAGCTCTCAGACAATTTCTGTGACCACATCACCCCTTACATCTGGCCACCTAACTCTTCAGACTGCAACCCCCTTGATTAATATCATGTATGGGATGCAGTTGAGTGAGAGACCAACAAAATTTCCTTGTAACACCAAAGATGAACTGAAGGCAAGGATTATGGCAGCATTCACCAACTTAAACAAGGAGACTGTCCAGAAGTATTTCAGGAAATTCCAAAATCATCTGGAGGCCATGGTTGAAACCAATGGCAATTTTATTAAATAAATTTCCTCTTTAGTATTTCAATATATTTTTGTGTAATTTTGGTAAGTAAATCTGTTAAAATGAGATGGCAGTATTATCTTCATTTTTTGTGCAATTTAGACGACAATTTATTCATCGCATCTTGTATTTTTCAGAATTATTGATAAATGACTTCAGACCAATTTTATATTCTGACATCATAAATATATTATTCTTTGTCTTGTATTTTCTTTCATCTTTTTATTTGCTTCATAAATAAAAGTTATACTTGTCAAAAATTAATCATAACAATTGACAATGCTTCATCTAATAACACATAAATAAGTTTTCTCATAAATTCTGAGTAGTTTATTTAATATCAAAAGCTTAAACTTTGTATATCTGCTCAAAATGCAGAAAACTAATTAAATAAAGACTTGGCTGTCACTGTATGTGCAAATATTATGTAAAACTATGATGTTGTATAAATGCTGTGTGTTTGTGTGCCTTCTTTTATGCACCATGTCCCTTCAGGATGTTGGCAATTATGGCTCTCCACAATTTCCTGTCTTTTGTAGAACTTAATAAATTTTCTCATTTTGTTCTCTCTCCTAAACTTTTCTCTACCATCCATTAACTCAAGTGTGTTAAGTAGGTTATGCATTGTTTTCCTCTGTCCCAATTGCCCTCAATCTGTCCAATCAAATTTACCAAGCCCTCTTTCCTCGTTATGTACCCTGGAAATGTCAACTGTCTCTTCATGATGTTAAATAAATGTATTTTTCATTCCATTTTATCTAAAACATTATCATTCTCACATGTTCAGGCCATTATTTTCTGTAGAACCACATTTCTGTTGCTTCAAGTCTCTGCTTCATCTGAAAGAGATTGTCCAACATTCACTGCCATATAGGAGGACTGATATCACATAACAATTCAGTACTCTTTTCTTTATTTCTCTTGCTTCAAGTCTTTTTTTAATCTGTGAGGAGATTGTCCATCATTCACTGCCATATATGAAGACTGATATTATATATAACAGTTCAGTACTCTTTTCTTGGTTTCTCTTGCTTCAAGTCTCTTCTTCATGTGTGAGGAGATTGGCCAGCATTCACTGCCATATATGAGGACTGATATTATATAATATCTATTTGGTAATGCCTTAGGTACAATAGATTAACTTTAGTCCCCCTAAAGGGACTGAACTTTATAATAGGAACCACATAAGAAATTTGCTTTGGAATTGATACATGCCCCCACTTGAACAGATCTAAAGTGGGAGTTCAAGTATACAAGCTCTAGAGAGAAAAATTGCTCTTACCCTTTTAGAAATAGCTCAAGTTCCAGGTAATGAACTATTGTCTGGGGGCAAGAAATTCAATGCATTTATATTTACCAGCACATATTATATATATATATATATATATATATATATATATATATATATATATATATATATATATATATATATAGTTACTGGCTCTTGCTTCATTGTATATGCAACTTTAAAAATCAAAATTTTGTAAAATAATTTTGCTATTCATTTGCAATCTGGTCTTCTGTGATCTTTATAAAAGATGTAATTATTTAAAAAAATTGATGTCTTTGTGGAATATGAGTTTACTTCTGAATGTTGCCAGTGTGAATAGTTGGTAGGATATTTATTCTTATTGAAACACAAACTGACTCAAGGGATAAAATAAATAATATATTTCATTTATATTCTTTAGCATGAACAGTGAGTCCTTTGGTATTTGGCATAGCAAAAAGTTTGTTAATAAGGTGGATATTGATAGCAGTCTGTAAAATGTCCATTTATGGTCATTTTGAAGTCAAACAATGGTAGGGATAGTAGTAATCTCAGAAATTAGGTCAATATCAATCTGCTGTGTTTTCTCAGTTCTTAACAGGGCAGAAATGTCAGTGGCAAAAGACCTCTTGACTGCTTCTTCAAGCATCATGTGTGGCTGTACTCTTTTGTTCTGTCCTCTCATAGTGCCATTCTAGTTCCATCTGTGGTGTCAGGCTTTTATCCTTTTGAAGAGACTCAAGAATTTAGTGCAAACATCAAAAAGTCTCTTTGTTTTAATTTTTTTGATTGGTCAAATTATTTTATTTTCTGGCATTCCTTTCTTTTTTGTTTTTTTTATAATGGAAGTTATGCATGAAGCCTCCCTGATTTTTGGTATTTTCCATTCACAAATAAGTAGGCTCTGCTCCTGCAAACTTCCAATGTTTTTGGCTTAGTTCAATTTTTTCTTCTTGCTCTTTTTATTTTTTTCCATCTTGTAGGTTGAGAGAAGTATAAAAATAAAAGTTTAGAGAGAGAAGGAAAGAGAGAGAATGAAAGAAAGAGATAAGGGTTTTAAAAGAAAGCGCAAATGCCTTATTTTAATGTGAATTCTTTTTATTTTTGTTTATAAATTTTACTTTTATATTTCATTTTTATCAGGATACACTAGAGCTTCATTAAGGAAAGTAAACAATGTATAAAAGGAAGGATCCAATTTAGATATTTTCAACAAGTATTTTGAAAAACTAACAAACCAAATTTTTCATTTCTGAAATATTAATATACAGTTCATAAAGACTAATAAGCTACTTTTGTTTGTAAAAAATAAGTTACTTGATTTGTTTGATAATAGATTTATTTATCTTTATTAGGTTTAAAGGAAAAAGCTAATGTTTTATCATTAAAAATGAATTATGTATATTTTGTGCATAACAAAAAAGAAATTAATGAAAAAATTGAATTTTCTATACTTTATTTGATTTTTTTTCAGTTGTTAAACAAATTAAACACCAACATGCCATATAGGAATTAAACAATTGCCAAAATGTTTAAACATATCAAATGGAAGATGTTTTCATTGGTCGTGTTATAATGGTCCTTGTATGACTCCTGCTTTTGGTCAGGAAAATATACAGATGAATATCATTCATTATGAAATGGACAAAGTCCGATAATTATTTAAAGACATTTTTATGTTTAACATTCTTTTTATTTATTTTTATTTACTTAAATACTTGTATCTATAAAAAGAATGTTAAACATAAAAATGTCTTTAAATGAATATCATTACAACAAAGGGAGACATTTATATATAAATATATAAGGAGTTATTATGAGAAGGATTTGGTTGTTCAGTAGATAGTTCTTGTAATGTGGTTGTTAAACGTGTCTGGTATTTGTATTTATCTTGCTGAATGAATGAATTATATTGTTTGTGATATATATATATTCAGTGATATATATATATATATATATTCAGTGATATATATATATATATATATTCAGTGATATATCTATCACTGAATGGTCATATTCCATATAAGAAAGTGATATTTGAGAAGAACTTATCTTTAGTCTTCTTTCTCGAAGAGGCCCATTTTCACATGCTCTTGTCGCAGTTAGCTCCCCTTCATTTCCATAACCTTTCACCAGGGGTCTCTCTCTCCCGGGAGTATAAATACGGGCTGACCTTTCGTCTCTTCCTCTCTTTCCACGGCTTTGCACACGTGCGGCCAAACGGCCTCTCCTGGGGCCGGCAACCTTGCACGTGGGGCGAGGCACAAAAAACTTTCTCTAAAAAATTTCCAATATGTGAACTCTTATACACAACCAGCATTTCCCATATTCTGGGAACACGCTAAAAACAAAATTCATCCGTACGGACATTTCAATTCAACACACATACAATAACTTTCCATACAGACACTGTAACGTTTTATTCATGTTTTAAATAATGTATTGTAACTCGTGTTTTAATCTATGTGTAATTCTCGTATTAATATATATTTGTTTTGTACATATATATCGGTCTCGTTTGTTTTCTTTTGCTTTCTTTGGACTCCATTAAAGTCCAACATTTTGATGTAGCTGGACCGGCCAGCGGAAACCATAACCCAGAGATAACTTCTCTTCTTCCATTCACACCACACACCCGCCGGTCCGCAACACTCTCATGATGAGAGGTTGTTGAAAAGAGGGCAGATTATAAATTTCCAACCAGTAGTGTGGTTTCCTTTTTTATTAGGGAATCATGGGAAATTAGTATTATTTTTATTTCTCGTGATATATTTCACTACACAATGTTTATTTCTCTTGATCATGAGATCACTACAATCTCTTATGTAGCTGATGAGATTATGGAATTTAAAGGGTGAGTGTTTGTGTGTATTGTAGGTGGGGATGTGTCTTTGTACATAAAAAATTAAAGAAGAAGCTTAAAAATCTTGGGTTTCTACTACAGAACATTTATTCTATTTTTTATATACAAATAGTAATGAAACAAAGTTCTCACTGTCTCTTGGATATGTCCATTTTCTTTTTCTTGGTCTAGAAGTTAGGGTAAGCCAGTATAAGCATTGTTACAATGGTTGTGCTCAAGTCAGCTTTGTGCAGAGTTGGAACGACCAAAGAAAAGGCTGATTTATTTCATAGGTGGAAGTTTTCGAAGATATGTTGAAAAGAGATTTCAGTCCTCAGTGGATCAGGGAAATGAACACACTCCAGCGGGGCTGTCCTTTTTCAATATTCAATTATTGGATCAAGGGGGAGAAAGAGTATGAGGCAGAAAAATGTTTCTCTATTTATAGACTTAATCACTGACACTTAATAGCGTTTGATGAAGGCAAGTGGAGTAATTATATTTCTGGTTCCTTTATTCTTAGCATCATGGGAAAATGTATTTCCTTTTTTTATTATTCATTATTATTACTCCATTTATCAATTTTACTTCATTTTCAAAAAAGACTAATGCAAGCATCACTAAGGCTCTTTCTGTTTTATATTAACAATCTGACCAGGAACATTCTCAGATCATGAGTAAACATCTATGCAAAGGTAACCTCAGTTTATTGAGGCACATCCAAAGATCAAGATGACCAGATAGCAGCTTTGACCTACTTCTAATGTCTTTGGGTCTCAAGTTCATTTCAGATTTCAAATGGAACTGCTGGATCTCTCCTCTGACCTTGCGTGTAGGGAAAGTAGGAAAATTCAGTAACTATGAAATAAAAGTTGAATGAAAATTGATTTTAGGGCCGTTCTAGACCGGGAATTTGGGGGCTAAGCCACCTATCCCTATATTTTTAAATAACTGAAAATCATGGGATCCATTTAAAACCCCACTACAACAATACTAGGGCCATACTTGCAGCAGGGGGCTTAGAGGGCAAGGCCTCCTTCCCCAATATTTTTAAAAAAGTATTATTAACTATTTTCTCTATTTTCTTTTTTCCTTCAATCAGTTATCTTCCTGATTATCAGACAGTTTATATGTCACAGAAAGGGCAATAATTTTTACAACTTAAGCTAAGTACTATTGCTTCCTTTTCCTTAGCCTTACCAATCTCTATTCGTTCAGACTGATTTCTTGAAAATATATAAATACAAAAGTTAACATTGAAGTCATTTAAATGCAATTGTCATGGCCTGATGATTGTGCTTAGCATGAAACAGGCTGTCACCTCCGAGTGCTGAATTCAAAGTCCACTTTTATATTTACATAAGCTCTATCCCTGATATTGAGCACTTTAACCCATAAAACTATACCTTAAACTATATTTTAAACTATCTGCAATTTAAAAAAAAAATTTTTACAACCTCAAAACATTGTTTTCATAGGCATTTTAAAACATTGTTGCTATACTCATAATTAATTTTATTTAGAGTTGGTTGCATTTTTTTTAATTGCAGGTTGAGTATTTTAAAACATTAATAAAAAAAAATATAAATTAAGTTATCTCCCTTATAAGCATACTAGTAACAGTTAATTTTTAAATTGACTTTAACGGAGTGTGTGTTCATAGAACAGAGAATGATTCATGAGCATTTACAAAAAAATTAACAACTATTAATTATATTAATTTGTTGTCTTGGCAATTCACTACTGAAGATGATCTTGGATGAGATTGAAACTTCTCGGGGAAATAAAAGAAATGACCAGAACTATGGCACCTTTCTTAATCAGTTTAATAACAACAGGATTAAAATATAATAAATAGACATAATATGTCTAGATAATTCAACCAAACATAGAAATGATAAAAAAATGACTGAAAGCAAAGAGACACAGATTAATTGTATGTTATGTAAGCGATTTCATTGCTTAGATTCATGTCACATGCATTGAATCAATAGGTAATATTTAGATATGTGTGGCAAACATTCCCAATGCTAAAGTGTGTAAAAGTAAGTAAGATTCAGTAGGATGTTTTGATTTGATACGTGTCACATGTAAGGAAGTAACAGATAATATTCAAATAAGTGTAAGAAAACATTCTGGATGTAAAGGTTAATGAGACGCTGCAGGATATTTTGAAAAATTTTTCATTAAAGTATATCTTGTGTGTATTTTATATATATATTGATTTTCATGTATTCAGAAGAGATAAGTTAGATTCATGAATAATGTATCTGTAGAAAAATGGTGACGTAATGTAGTTTTTTAAACATGTGTTAATAGTTGGTAATGTTGCTATAAATATATATTCATAATATTTTCTCTTTAAATATTCATATTCTTTATATATATATATATATATATATATATATATATATATATATATATATATATATATATATATATTTTCACAGCACGTCATTATTGAGGCATGTGTTATTAAAGGCTACAGAACTTTACCGTTTAATAATCTTTAGGATTTTTCTTATTTTGGAGGATTTACAGTACAGACTCAAAATCTTTCGAAATAAAATATCCTAATGAACAATACCAAAATCCTCTACAAAAACAAATGTGAAAAACGCTTACAAATTCTTGAAGCCAGTACAATTAAAAACCAAAAACCCAACATAAATAAAATAGCATTTAATACTGGTAGAAACATATTTAATAACTAAATCTCCAAATAGTAAATACCAACCGCCTCCCAATTGCTAATGAACTAATCCAACAACACCGCCTAAATACCCAAAATATTATCTATAAAATAAAATAACAAGCAACCTACTTCAAACCAAAACGTACAACCATAATGATGGTTTGATGACAACCGAAAGCATTTGGCAAAATACCAAGAGTCTTTTTTCAACAACTTAGACTCAAATATAAAAAAAAAACTTGCAAGAAAACAAGATTATTAAATGGAAAAGTTCCATAGTCTTTAATAACACATGCCTCAATATGTGTGTGTGTGTGTGCGCACGTGTGTGTGTGCGCACGTGTGTGTATAACAGTTATTTTTCATAATGCTTATTTTTCACTTGTGAACATCTGTCTTTTTTACAAATACTTTCACGATAATTGCTCCGAGGAGCTGCGTTCGCTTGTCCTTAGGCCTCATGAATTTAAACGTCCTACGAGGCTGGCATCCCATTCCCACCCCTTCACCGTTGAAACTGTTAGATGTAGACGTCTCTTCTACTCCAATAGCTTCATGTCTCGCACATCTCGCCTATGGAACTCCTTTCCCTATTACTGTTTCCCTGACAAATACAATCTCCAACGGTTTAAATGTAGCGTCAATCGACATCTCCAGTTGCCTTGATCTATCCACTTCCCTTCTCCACATCCTTTCACCTTTCATTCCTATCTGCTCTCGCTCCAAATCTTCTGTAACCCCCTTGCCTTGATCAACCCACTGTCTTTCTCTTTCTCCACATCCTCTCCTTTACCACTCCTATCTGCTCTTCCTCCAACCCGTCTATAACCCCTTGCGTGATAGTGGCCTCCAGCCTTGCTTGGGGTGATACGCTTAAAAAAAAACAAAAAAAAAAAAACAAACTTATATGTTGTACTGCTGACTCCCTAACAAACAAATGAAGTTGGCTCATACAGCACCAGTGAGTATATTTTTTAATTATCAGTCTTGATGATTCTGTCAAGATTAAAACTAAGAACAATTTTCACACAAATAAAAATTAATTTAACAAATATAAAAGATTTATGCTGCAAAATATAAAAATTAAATGTAAATATAGAGATTTGTGTAAAACAAAAGAATAAATTACAAGATATAAAGATTTATGAGATTATAAAAAAAATAAATTCCAAAATATGAAGTCTGTTGTAAAATATCAAAATAAAAAAGAAAGACCAGGTACTCAATATAGAAAGTTGAAAGATTTAGGCGCTGCTTTAGCGTGTGTCCTACCGATCAGTGTATCTTACCTATCAGTGTATCCTACCAATCAGTGTATCCTACCAATCAGTGTATCCTACCTATCAGTGTATCCTACCAATCAGTGTATCCTACCAATCAGTGTATCCTACCTATCAGTGTATCCTACCAATCAGTGTATCCTACCAATCAGTGTATCCTACCAATCAGTGTATCCTACCTATCAATGTATCCTACCAATCAGTGTATCCTACCAATCAGTGTATCCTACCTATCAGTGTATCCTACCAATCAGTGTATCCTACCAATCAGTGTATCCTACCAATCAGTGTATCCTACCTATCAATGTATCCTACCAATCAGTGTATCCTACCAATCAGTGTATCCTACCTATCAGTGTATCCTACCTATCAGTGTATCCTACCTATCAATGTATCCTACCAATCAGTGTATCCTACCAATCAGTGTATCCTACCAATCAGTGTATCCTACCAATCAGTGTATCCTACCTATCAGTGTATCCTACCAATCAGTGTATCCTACCAATCAGTGTATCCTACCTATCAGTGTATCCTACCAATCAGTGTATCCTACCTATCAGTGTATCCTACCAATCAGTGTATCCTACCAATCAGTGTATCCTACCTATCAATGTATCCTACCAATCAGTGTATCCTACCTATCAGTGTATCCTACCTATCAGTGTATCCTACCAATCAGTGTATCCTACCAATCAGTGTATCCTACCAATCAGTGTATCCTACCTATCAATGTATCCTACCAATCAGTGTATCCTACCTATCAGTGTATCCTACCAATCAGTGTATCCTACCAATCAGTGTATCCTACCAATCAGTGTATCCTACCTATCAGTGTATCCTACCTATCAGTGTATCCTACCTATCGGTGTATCCTACCTATCAGTGTATCCTACCTATCAATGTATCCTACCAATCAGTGTATCCTACCTATCAGTGTATCCTACCTATCAGTGTATCCTACCTATCGGTGTATCCTACCAATCAGTGTATCCTACCAATCAGTGTATCCTACCTATCAGTGTATCCTACCAATCAGTGTATCCTACCAATCAGTGTATCCTACCTATCAGTGTATCCTACCTATCGGTGTATCCTACCTATCAGTGTATCCTACCTATCAATGTATCCTACCAATCAGTGTATCCTACCTATCAGTGTATCCTACCTATCAGTGTATCCTACCTATCAGTGTATCCTACCTATCGGTGTATCCTACCTATCAGTGTATCCTACCTATCAGTGTATCCTACCTATCAGTGTATCCTACCTATCAGTGTATCCTACCTATCAGTGTATCCTACCTATCGGTGTATCCTACCAATCAGTGTATCCTACCAATCAGTGTATCCTACCTATCAGTGTATCCTACCAATCAGTGTATCCTACCAATCAGTGTATCCTACCTATCAGTGTATCCTACCTATCAGTGTATCCTACCTATCGGTGTATCCTACCTATCAGTGTATCCTACCTATCAGTGTATCCTACCTATCGGTGTATCCTACCAATCAGTGTATCCTACCAATCAGTGTATCCTACCGATCAGTGTATCCTACCAATCAGTGTATCCTACCAATCAGTGTATCCTACGACCACATTTGTATCCTACATTTTTTAACATAAGGGGAAAAGCAAAAATGGAAAGTGGGATGCCAGTTATTGTTGTATTGTAAGATTGAAAATAAAAAAAATTATAAAATAAGAAATTTGACTAAAAATCATAAAACAAGACATTTGAATCTTTTAAATAAAAACATTCTGAATGTTTTTTAACATACTGAGAAAAAAGTCAGGGCAATGCATTAATATTAATGTGGTAGTAGGATACACACTATAGCAGAAACTGATTAGTTGGACATACACTAAAGTGGCACCAAAATTTATTTACTATTTGCACAAATAACATATTAAAAGAAAAGAATATATAATGAAAGTGCATAGGTCTTGTTCAAAATAAACTTTCCATCTTAGTGATTGAAAAGATATTTTAAAATCATATATAACGGTTGCATGCGCACGTGCGTGTGTGTGTGTGTGTGTGTGAGTGGATTTGTCAGCAAGCTGGATTTGTCAAACCATTAGTATCTTTGTTTTTTTCCCTGTTGCTTTTGTTGAATAAAGAAGTTGCTGATGATAATTTTTGAACATAGGTAAGTGAAAAATTGTGGTTGTCTTCACAGCTTTTCAGAAGTAGGCACTCTTAAGAAGTGAACATCTGTTGTAGTGTTGATGACTCATTATTTAACAAAACTACTGGAGATGTCTGACCTCCCACTGCTCCAGTGTCTTCTGTTAGCTGATATCTTCACAAATCTGTCAAAAGGCTTCAGCAGACAAAATTTATAGGAACCTGATATGCACCAACAGGACAAAGTATAGAAGAAGAAATTAAAAGGTTTTACTGTGTGCTAGATAATGCCAAGGCTCAATGCAAATCACAGGATATTACAATTGTCATGGGAGACTTGAATGTCAAAGTAGGAAAGGAGAGAGATAGTGAAATAGTTGGCAAATTCAAACTAGGACCCCATAACAAACATAGAGAAAAATGGGGTCCAATGGTGCATGACAAACAATCAAGTAGCAGCAAACACCTGGTTTCAAGAACATTTAAGAGGAATTTGGACATGGAGAAGTTTAGTAGGAGGAATGAAGAATCATATTGACTTATATAATGATCAATAAGAGATTCAGGAATACAGTTACTTAGCTTTTGGAAGGCATCTTCCACTGTCCCTATGCAACCTTTGTCACGTTTTCCGTCCTCTTTTAAAACACTTCATAGATATTTAAATTTTTGCACTTGTTTAATTTGGCATTAAAAAACAAGAAAATTAAGAACAAAGAAAAGAGTTCTGAACTTTTATGAGTAACGTTGAGTATGTTTGTTTAGTGGCATATTAACTCCTTATCGGTCATTTAATGCTGAAATTTAATTTTCTTGGGAGCATTGATAATTTTTTTACAGAAATGTATTGTTGGTCATTTTTTTACTATAAAAATGTGCTCTTGGTATTTTTACTATAAAATCTTTTAGACGTTCATAGTGTTTTGATCCCAGTTTGGGGGGTTAACTATTTGCCCATAGCTGGAACCCTAAGAGGTGCTACCACCCCAGGTCAGGGAGAATCTGGGAAATATTGCAATTAAGAATTTATTCCACACTCCTCAAAACTTCCCGATCAGAGAACTTGCTACCAGATGTAGTTTATTGTCATACCCAGGATGGGAACTTTTATGTAATATTGGTACTCCTATATGATGGGAGGCACATTGGAGTAATGGATAGTGGCTTGGATTGAGGAATCGGAGAGCCGAGTTCAAATTCCAGTCAAATCCATTACATTCACTTATGTACAAATACTCTTGGGAAAGGTGTGAATCCTCTTCTTCTCCCCCCAGCTATGAGTAAATAGCAGAACAGACAGGGTTCTATAGCCTTGGATGGCGACTGGTCTACTGCAGAAAGAAATGGCAGCCTACTGCGTGAAAAACAAAAATCTGTCTCATCAGTCATGTATAAAAAAATACATGATCTCTAAATGTACGTCACACATGGCACATAACTGACTGATATGACAGTGAATTCTGAACCATCTCATGACAAATGGAGAAGAGACTTGAGGCAACAGAAATCTGGTTCTACAGAAGGATGCTGAGAATATCATGGACTGAAAACATGAGAAACAACAAAGTTTTAGCGAAAAATGGAAACCAAAAGGACAGTTATATGTAGCATCAGAAAGAGAAGAGTTGGAATTTCTTGGGCACATAATGAGGAGAGAGGGCTTGGAAAATTTGAGACTCATGGGACAGATGAAAGTAGCACATAACCTACCTAATGAGCGAGTGCAGAGTTGATAGAACAGGGATTAGGAGAGATAGGAAGTAAAAAGATCAAATCTACTAAAGGCTACAAAGGACAGTAAGATGTGGAGAGCCATGATTGCCAACATCCTGAAGGAACATGGCACATAAAGAGATACTAAGAATAGGCCAGGAAAATGTGCGCAGGTCCATTTCGATTAGTGACCAATGATTTTAAATTTTAAGCTTAACACACAATGATGAAAGTTCCTTGTTGGTATCACTGTAAAAATAAACAATCGAGTTTTTTTTAAAGAAATATTTACTTATTTACAGTTACACACTTGGATTAATTTACAATTTACATTTATTATTTAAGACTTTGGTGGGTTTGTTTTTTTTAATTTTCTTTGAACTGGCAGTTGAGTATTTTAATTTTATATTCATTTCGATGTGAAATTGACGAAAAATGCAATTATTAAAAAATCTTAATATTTAATTTAAAAACGTTACCACAAAGTTCATTTATTTTCCTCTGTGTCACTGTTCTTAACAATGAACATATTGATTATAAAATTTAATTTTAAAAAAAAATATATGTTGAATTGAATTGTAATTTTACCATCGACTACATATAGAAGACAAAAAGAATGTAACCTTTTTAGTTTTGTACTGAAAAATTAATAAAAAATGTTGTTTATTAAGAATTTTTGTCACATAATGTCGTAATTAAATTAAATAATTTATTTAATTTAAATTCAATAAATTTAACTTAATATTTTCCCACTGTTCTTAAAAATATACCATGTTTAAAGATTTGTTTGTTTGGGGTTTTATGGCATATCAACCACTATGGGTTATTTAATGCCAGATCCAGTATTTCAAAAACGTATAGCTGGCGACGTCGTTGTTTCAAAAACGTATAGCTGGCGACGTCGTTGTTTCAAAAACGTATAGCTGGCAACTGTTTCAAAAACGTATAGCTGGCAACATCATTGTTTCAAAAACGTATACTGGCAACATCATTGTTTAAATTTTTTTCTACTGATTGACCCTAAGCCACCGCTTTCCATCACATTTTAGGAGTAAGGTGTTAGTATATTTAGTGTAGGGTTTGGGTGGGAAAGTTAATTGTAAGTTGTAGTTGTTTTGAGATGGGTTAGATGTGATGGGGCATGACATGACCAGCCGATTGATCGGATCGGGCCTCTCCGACCGCCCGTCTAGCCCAGATAAGGGCCAAAGTGGTGTGCTGCAGGGTCGTGACCACTTTATACTTGGGTCATGACCTGCTCAACCACCAGGACCCCATCCCCAGGCATCACGGGTCGCCATCTACGGCCAACAGGTGGCCCCATTGAGATACTTTTACCCTCTGCAGGGGGGCAGTTGACGTATTCTGATGCCCCGCCAACAGGGCGCATGTTTAAAGAGTAAAGACATCTATTTTCTTAAGATGCAAGGTGATAACATGTATATTGCAATTTCGATGCAGGGCCATATCATGTATATTGTAATTTTCAATGACTTAAAATGTTAAGTTGACGACTTTGTGTTATTATGGATTTTAAATTCCTACCTACTTTCTATCACCATTTTCAATTTTCTGAACATTAAAATGTCCAAATTTGAATCATAAATTCCAACATTCTGAAGTTTACCAATCAGCACCTGAGCCGCTTCTCCAAAACTAAAAGATAACAAATTCCCAAATTCATAGAAATTTTCATGGAGTTCTTGGCACTGCGACCAGAAATTAACATTTCTTTCCATTTCTTTTCTTTTCATCTGAAACTCTCCAAATGGCAAATATAAAAAAAAATACATATGATATATATCTTCTAATTTTAAAATCAGTTTTCTGTGGGGTCCAATTTGCTATGAGTTGTGGATTCTGGGACGAATCCGATATCAATGGATAACAAATGTCAGGAATGGATAAGGAAAACAAATGTATTAACGTAATAATACAAACTGGTAATACGGGTTAGTAAATCCAGGAATGCGGGTTAGTAGCAATAATATATATATATAGTCTTGGTATTGAAGTATCGCGGTATGACTCCTTACTGAGTCTACGTGCTCGCTAACTGTGACGCTTGTGCTACCCTCCTCTATTACAGACCTCGGGTGAGTCCATTTGTGTGAAAAGGGGAGACCCCTCATACCCCCCTCCTTAAATCCCTTTTGGGGGGAGTTAATATCTTTTCCTTTCTCTTATGGTCAACAATTAGAGGCACTGTAAATTTTCTCTTCCTGCTAGTCCTTCCAATTTCTGTCTTCTTGTGGTCTTTGAATCTCAAAAACTTCAAAGATCGCCTCCATTGACTCATCATTTTCTGCGGGTGACGAGCTTGGCTCTTCAACCCCTGTTTTTTGTATTTGGTCAATATGTTTTCTGTGGGTAAATTTGTTGCCTTTTGTGTACATCACATTTCCTAGTCTGTTAATTATTGTATTTGGTTCCTCATAAGCCATATTGTTACTGAAATAGACCCATTCTTGTTTGAATGATCTCCCGAGCACTGTATATGTATACCAGTTTTTATTTATTATTTCCTTCGTCCTCTGAATAAATTCATCCTTTTTCGCTTCTTTTCCTATCTCCCGCAAGGTCACAGGTAGTTCCTTTACTGCCTTGTACAACTCTTTACTGTTTTCATCTGTGGTAGCAAATGGCGCATTTCGCTTCTTTTTACATACTGGACTTTTTTAAATTTATCTTTCAATTCTAGATGCACACTTACAAAATGAGCTGATAGGTGAATTCCATACGTCGAACTTTTGCATACATTTTGTGCCCACCAGATTTTCTGTATTTTTCATTATGTATATCTTAAGTTTTCTTGTTTTTCCGTGAAATTTAACATTTACGATTATTTCTCCTTGGAATTTTATATGCTTTCTTGTCACTGACTTAGCAATTTTTTGTGTATGTAACATGGCTGGTCTGTTAAGCTTTTTCCTTGTCTGTAGGTTAATTATCGTTAGATCAGAACCGGAGTCTAGTTGCAATTTTATTTTTTATTTAAGATTTCAAGTTCCACATATTTCCTTATGTTGGTATTGTCTTCGTCATGCATCCTAGTAGCTCTTATCCTACTAGTAGCTTTTCTGTTCCTACATTGGGATGCCTTGTACCCCATTTTTCCACACACAAGACAGTTTTTATATTTAAAACAGCAGTCCTTATTCCAGTGTAGTCCTCCACATCGATAACATGCAGATGGGGGGGGGGGCTTATATTTGCTTCGATTTTCAACATAATTTTCCCTATATGTTGTACTTTTTCCCTTATTATAGAATTTTTGTTTTCTTTCCGGGGAGGGTGAAGAATGTAAACTATTGTTTAACTTATGTATATGTGATACTCCTGACTCCTCAATGTACTTCGAGTCTTTCTTTATACTCAGGCATTTTTGGCAATCTTCTGATAATTGTTGTAGCGTTAATCCAGGTTCATTTTGTAGTTTTGAAAGCATTCTTTTGTGCATTTCACTATCTTTTGCTGAGACTAACCCTTGAACAAACATGAGTCATTTGAAATTGTCTGGTGTTAATTCTGCCAACTTGAAGTCGTCGCAATGTTTATTCATGATTGCGGCAAACGTGGAATAGTCCTAATTTTCGCCCTTTACCAGGTTAAGACATTTCCACCTCTTGTGAAAGAGTGACGTTTTTGGACTGAAAAGCTCTGTAAGACATGTAACTGCTTCGTCAAACGTTAATTCGTTCATCTTTTTTGGCAAAATGTAATCCACAAATTTTGTGTATTCCTCACTTCCTAATTTTCTGAATAATAGACGTAGCTTCTTTGCTTCTGTCCAGTTTTGACAATCGATGTTAAAGATGTCTTCGTGGCATCTAAAATAATCCCCGAAATTTTTATCCTCTTCTAGAGAGTATTTGAAAGTTTCTATCGTTTCTATCTGCGTCTTGGGAAAAAGTCGCCTCTTTTTTGATATTTTGTTGTTTGTTACCTGCTACCTTTAATATTAGTTCCTGCGTTTGTAGTAATTGTTTTTGCCATTTTTCTTCCATTCTTTCCTGGAGTTGTAATTGATGTGCATTTTGGTATTTTACAAGTGCTACTAAAATATTTTTAAAATCCTCCATGATAAAAGTCTTACGAAAAACTCATTTTTCCGTATTTTAGTCCTCGTAAATCTTTTGTCGCCAAGTTGTTGTGGACACTGGCAAAAAACGGCAAAGGTGACTTTTGGGGTTTTTTTTTTTTTTTTTTTTGTGTGAGTTCGAATACCTCGTCAATTTGTTGTGGACAATGAGGCAGAATTTTGTTTCGATTTCCTTCCTGTGTGAGTTCAAATTCCTCATTGCCAATTTGTTGTGAACAACTAGGGAGAATTTTGTTTCAATTTCCTTCCCTTGTGAGTTCGAATTCCTCGTAGCCAATTTGTTGTGGACAACAAGGGAGAATTTTTTTTTTCCTTTCTGTGTGAGTTCGAATACCTAGTCGCCAATTTGTTATGGATTCCTGGATGAATCTGATATCGATGAATAACAAACGCCAGGAATGGATAAGGAAAATAAATGTATTAACGTAATAATACAAACTGGTAATACGGGTTAGTAGATCCAGGAATGCGGTTTAGTAGCAATAATATATATACAGTTTTGGCATTGAAGTATCGCGGTATGACTCCATACTGAGTCTACGTGCTTGCTAACTGTGACGCTTGTGCTACCCTCCTCTATTACAGACTGTCCGGGTATTCACTGGTAGTAGTATATGTATACCTTGGGTGAGTCCATTTGTGTGAAAAGGGGAGACCCCTCAATACTATGTATAAAAAAAATTGATCCCCTAAGCAAACCAAAACAAAATATACTCATTATTCATACAAAGTATGAAAATATACATATATATCATCATTTAAGTTCTTTTTTGAAATATCATAATCTGGAGTGTTTCACCAATGATAGCAATATAGGAAAAAGGTATTCCAAAAGACGGTCTTTAATTTTTTCCCCGTAAATTTAAGAAATCACATGGCATGAGTTGTTCTTTTCTTCCAAAGTTCCAAGGGGAGTCAATTGACACAATGAATTTACTTAGTAAACTAGACCCCTGTTAACATTTTTAAAATTTTATTAATTTTTTATTATTATTATTATTTGTGGTCTTGGGTGCCTAATCCACAGAAATATGAAAAAGTATTTTAAAAAGAATGGTTATTTAAATATGATCTTACCATCTAATTTTTTTTAAATATTGTAACCAGGAGTGCTTAATTTATAACAGTATATGGAAAAAAGCAAACCTCAAATCTCAATTTAACAAAACTTTTTATTAATATTTTTGAGAAATCACTCTGAACATATAGAGACTGTTCAGGCTGAGGAAAAGGAAGCAAATATCATTTACCTTAAGTTGTGAAAAATATTGCCCTTTCCGTGACATATAACCATCTGTTAACCAGGAAGATAACTAACTGAAGGAAAAAAACAAAGAGAGAGATTTTCTTATCTTTTATACAACTTACAGTAACACGGTCATGTGACCAGTGCAACTATAATAGGTTAACACAGAAGATAAAGCTTTTTACAACCCAAGGTAAGTACACTGCTTTCTTTCTCACCTGACAAAGTCAATTTCTCTACACATTCCTGAGAAACAAAAGAAAAAAAAAAATGAAGAGAACAAATACAGTGATCTACAGTGACTTACCAAAGACAGTTAACAAGATTAGTAAGAATTGTATTTTTTTATTTGTTTTTTTTTTTTTTTTTTTTTTTTTTTTGTTATATTGGCACATTTTTGTCATACTGGGAAATTTGATCCTGACACACATGTAGTGACACCAATCATCACATCTATCACAGCAAATCATTTCTTGATCACCCTGCAGAACAGACAGAGCGAAACCATCTCCCTTTCCTCAGAAGGTGAGGTTTGAGGAGGGACAGGGGGGTGATCTGCCATAAGTACATTCAGTAGATAAGGGCATAGTTCTAAGTTGATCTTCCCTGTCAAATGACAAGGACAGCTCAAGAGAAAACAAATGTTTCAAGAAGTAGACCTGCAGAACCACCACCACCACCACCAACACCCCACCCTGCTTGACCTTAGTCAACATGACAACACCGTCCCCTCCCCTACTCCACTAATCATCTCCATAACAACCCCAAGAACCCAAAAGGGTCTTGGTTTAAGAGAGCCCTTGACTAGGATCACATCTCCAACCCTCAGTCTATCCTGAAATGGTACCTGAGAATGACCCTGGGCATTTCCCTAAGGCTTAACAAGTATTCATCATATCATAAGGTGCTAAATTTCTTCAGGCATTGGTTCCACATGTACATGGTTCTGAGGAGTCTCTCCTGGCTATCTGGTATACAGGGAACAAAATCCCCATTATTTAGGTTAAACAGCAACCCAAGATTCTCATTAGGCAGCAAAAACATGTTAAGTGTTACCGCTTTTAGCTCTCTCTCTCTCTCTCTGCAGATTCCCAATAAATGAGGGTCAGTTGTTGATAGCTGTTTGGATATCAAATATAATGGTCAGTAGGATAAAATAATCTACCTTACCTCAGCCAACCACCTTATGGAGGCAGGTTTTGATAGTTTGAATATTTCTTCCCTAGACACCTCCAAGCCAGGACAGAACTTGATTCAAAAAGAGTCAAACTTCTGCTGGAAATCATGGCACAATACCAACCTCTTGAACAGCTGGCCACCTCCCAGGAAGGTCTTTGAATTGTTACGGTAGATGGCAGCTGGAATGACATACAAGTTGGTGAAACATACCAAGATCTGAAGAAAGGACAGCACACTCATGTCTGGCACCACCCGACATGTACTTCTCTTAGACAAGGGAAGATGAGCAAATACATCTTCACCTCCCTACTACCCTCTCTAATCCAAAGGTGCCCAGTGAAGTCAACTCTAGTATGTTTTAAGGGAACATCCAATTCCACATATTGGGAAACAGGACTTGTCTGACATTGCACTTCCTGCACAATGCACAATAATGCAGGACAGTCTTTATAGCTTGTTTTCCCATTAGGTACCCAGTAACAACAACGTCTCAGTTCAGCCAGGTTTGACCCAATTCCCATATGCTGGCACCTGACATAGCAATACATTATGATGAGCCTAGTTATCACATGATGTTTAGTTAACAGGATAGGGTGTTTAACCTCCATATTGAAGTGAAGAGACCTACTGATTCTGCCACCTGGCTTGAATAGGTCCTCCCTGTCAATGAACAGATCAAGGTCCTACACCAGCTTACGGATTGTCCTACCCACAGGATCCAGCAAGAATTCTAATTCCTTGGGATATGACTATTGCTGCATAGTCTTCATAAGAAAAATGACAGTCAGCCCTTTACTGTCAACCTCCAACCGTCTTGACCCATTGATGAATTTAAAGACTAAGGAAGATACCCTGAAGAACTTGGCAAAGGATAAAAATCTCTTGAGGAGCAAGACCATTGAGAAATCCTCTCCCTGAATGACCACAGCATTCAATGAAGAATGGGCAATCCACTGGCTGTGTTGACTGAGACAGAGTAACCCCTGAGTGGTCCAAGGAGTGATTCCACTACTACTCAACCAATCCGGACCATGGCACCAGAACTGAAGGCAGACCCTGAACTTTTCCAATGACATACCTCATAAGCAAGGTTCTCAGTGGTCAGCACATACTGGAATGAAGGTGAAAGGCCAAACAAAGACTCCAACTCAGTGCTAATCTGCAAGACATCCTTCAGTCTGTTTCTTGCAAAGAGGTTCTTAATAATAATGGACCAAGAGAGAATCTAAGAGAAGAGCACCTGAGAATCTATGGCCACGTGTATTATGGTTGGTTTGAATCTCCCACAATCTTTCAAGACAGTGGGCAAGCATTTCAGATCCAAGTACACTGCCAAAAGTTCCAAGGTGGGAAGAGTTTTTCTTTTCTAGGTTACCATCTTAGCCTTGGTAAAAAAACAAGCAAGATTGGTGGCTCTGCACTACATAGGCAACAAATCCATATGCCTCTGAAAATGCATCACAAAAATGGAACAGGTTGCCAGCCTTATCCTCACTGAAGAACCTTTGGGGGAAGGAAATGGTCCCCAATACAGAGAGGTCAGATGAAAGGCTCTTCCACCGGGATGAAAACACCTGTGGAATCTGGTCATCCCATCCTAAGCTCTTCTCCCATAGCTTACTTAAGACAGGCAAGTATAGAGACAAGAAGAGTCTTGATACCTCAGTAAGAATTTACCTCTCTGTAGAAGTGTTAGCGTTATATTCAGTGGGAGTGATATGTTGTGTATCAGAGAGAGGGCTGTACTGATATCCTCAGGGTACCATCCTCCTCCATTCTGTTTCAAATCTGTACACAGCTCAAAACATCTTGTTGCAGTCAGTTCCTGGAGAGGGCATAGAGATTGCACAGCTCATCTGGATGATCACCGGCCATCACCAGATTGTCTACATAAAACCTATTCACCAACATATGTCTGCAAGGATCCAGGGGAAACTGAGCTGCACAATAATGGAGAATACAATTTAATATGAAGGGACTAGAGGTGAAGCCAAAAATGATTGTGGTGTATCTGAAACAATGCAGGTGACCTCTGTTCTTCTGAAAAAAGCAGAATCTGTTCTTGTCCACTTCCAGATCCAGATGAATCATTAGGAAGGCCCTCTTGATATCGGCCTACAGATATTATGGTTATTTGCTTGAGACATAGTTATTTGCTCAAAAGTAAAATTAACAGGTTGCTTATAAGGTTCACTTCCTGGTAGGCAGCCTCATTAAGGGAAGGAGATTCACTAGCCTTGAGGCTGCAATTGAATACCAGTCAAATTTTAGAGGTGGAGGTAGGATCTAACTTCAGGACAGACCCATGCAGAATCCAAATAAACCACTGAGGGGGAACAAAAACTATGCTCTATTATTCCGTCACATTCCTACCAAATAGTCCTGATAAAGCACATCATGTTCCATTCTCCATGCGACACGGTCTAATGCCTGTAAGGCCACAGAATGGTTGGAAGGGACACTAAAGATTTTGTTGGAATCCCAAGGTAGTTGTACATAATACTTATTATCCTTAAAGGAGATGGATCATTGGAAGTGCTTCACCATCTGTTCATCAGAGTTGAACAAGTCTTCTTGTTCTCTTACCTCCAGTGACTCCACACTGAACATTTTTTATACCCCACTTTGTATGTCACTGTCTGGGAAGGAGTCACTTAGATGCTCTAGAAAAAAACACAACTGTGAAGGTTTAATCGGGACAGTGGATTTCAGAAAAAAGAATCAAATGCAAAGTACATGGCCCTCATTCTGAGAGTGCCCATTTGAGAGAAAGTAACCCACTTCTCCAAATGGAACAAGCCCTGTTTGGAGGTGAAAATACCCACCCTTGCATACAAGGCACCAGTTGAAGGGCTTTCAGGTGCTGAATTAAATTGAGTCCCATTATTCCCTTAGTTGGAATGAAATTTGTGCCTCTGTCAAACCTGCCAGCAAGGGGGCATTTGATGCACTGGAATTCATTCAACAGAGAATCCAGTTTTTTTAATACTTACTAACAAATCTATGTTGCCAGTACTGGGAGTGAAAGAGGACACTTAAGTCTGATGTCCATTTCCAGGACTATATCCTTGAAGTGTTTGTCACTGGCTCCAATGAGTGTAGACAAAATGAATTCACAATCAAGCCCAATGGACTGAAGCTGCTGAGAGGTTTTAAACCTTACTGGACAGATAGGTCTGCTCACTACCAGTGTTTAACAAACAATTGGCAGAGACCCTCTTACCAGTCCTACCAAATGATACACCTAAAATAAGGGGCAGGTTAGTGTAACTTCCAAAATGGGTGCGGAAGGAAGAATACTTACAGGTAGCATTAGATCAAGGTCTCGGCTACATATAGCTAAGAGTTCCTCATTCAACATTAGGGATAGAGTCAAAGGAATCACTCCCCTTGATAAGGAAATGTTTGACAGATTCCCTAGTATCACATAAGATGGTAGACAAGGGGGAAATTCTCTTACATAATTAAGCTGAATTATTTTACCTTTAATTTCTATGAGGAATCTGGAAAATAGAATCTTTGCCATGAGGTGGGCTCCAGAGGATCAGTCATAAGAGAAGATGCAGCTGAAGGTGATTTCCAACTCCACCAGAAGAAAGGCACTCTTAGATATGAATTCAGTCAGGGTAATGCAATGCTTCTCCTATTTAATGGAGAAATCCACTATGTCCTGACAAATATTGTCAATTATTTCATCTTCATCAAGGTACTCATTCTTCAGGACAGTGAGGACCACATGATAGTTTTTGTTGGAGATACTGAGATGGTTAATCAGCAGTAAGGGTCTGCTAGAGAGGGAATATTTTATGAAGTTTAGCCTCTTCACATCATTGGCCATGCCAGCCACACAGTTCTCGAAGAAGGAAGTTCTGAAAACTCATACAGTTGGAATCCATTTCCAGACTACTGAATGTAGGACCTGTAATCTGGATTTGCAATACTTTCAATACAAATGAGAACGAACTTCGATCAACTTCTAGGAAATATGGAAACAACAAATTCAGGCAAGTGGCTTCGGCATGGAGTACCTTAAGCTCAAGATCCTCAAGCTCCTCAGTGAGTACCTCAGAGACTCCCTCTCAATTTCCTCCCAGTCCTTCTCAGGAGACAGGAGCAGAATTTTATCAACACAGATCTCTACCTCTGTCAAGTACTCTAATATATTCTACCTCTGTCAAGTACTCTAATATATTCTACCTCTGTCAAGTACTCTAATATATTCTCTTGCAGAGCAGAGAATGATTTCATAGAGAGATTCTCCTCCTGGTGTGAGTAGTCCAGTGTAGTCTTAATTTTTAACCTTAGGAGAGAAATCCTTTTCTGTAATTCCTCCCTGCTATTATAAATATCAAGTTAATATTGAGGTTATTTTTTGCAAGATTTTGAGAAATCGCTCCAAACAAATAGAGACTGGTCAGGCAGAGAAAAAAGGAAACAATAGCACTTACCTTAAATGAAATGAAGAAAGATATTTCTGATTACAGTACCTATTAGTACTGTACCACCTGAAAGCTTAAATTTTTCATTCTGAATCATAAATTCCTAAATCCAAATCATTGAGACCTTAAAATCAAATACTTTTTAGAATCAACCCAAACCATTCAAATCTTAAAATCTAAGATTCATACAATTTTTTGAATCAATCTGTAATTTTTGTAAAGTCATAATTTAGTTAATATTGTTTCAATATCTCAAAATCTTTCTCAAAAAAAAGTGTTGTTAAACAGTTTTCTGTGGTAACTATGATGAACAAAATGAGGTTTCGTTTATGTATTTTGTCATCCCCAAGAACAGAATGAGCAAGAATGATGGCTAAAAGCATTACTTCAAGACAACATCTACTGACAAACCAAACACTCTTGTGTCTTGACTAATCAATATTTTGTTATATTTTTTATATTTCTGTAAAGTAACTTGGTTGTCTTATACTTACTTTTTGATTTAGGTTTACTTGTTTAAAAATATCCAAATTAATTGAATTACTGAAGCATCCAAATTAATATTTTACTTTGAGGCAAAGAACTAACATCAAAAAAGGAGATCGTAAAAGGTCCTTGTGAAAGTGAAAAAACTCAGTTTGTTAAAATGATGTAGCAGTTTATCCAAAACCTGTTAAGAGATAAAAAGATTGCCATTGTTTTAAAAAGTGTTTTGTGACCAAACTATATAAGAGGCATTTAAAACTCATCCATACTTAAATGGAGCTGACACTGCAGAAACAGTTCATTTCATTAAACAAGTGTTGCCATTTTGGAAAATTGTTATGGTAATATTAAGACAAATGATGTATTGAAAAAAGTGATATTGGATTTACATGATGAACATGTGATATTTTATTCTAATTTTGGAAAAATGGAAAAAATAATTGGACAAAGCAAGGAAAAAAAATAGTTAAAATACAAAGTTTAGCCATTGAACATACATCCAGTTGTTTAATTGATGTTTGTAGATAATTGCTAATTTTATTATGTTTGGTGAATTTACATAACTCTATTTTGAAAATGAATCTGGAAAATTAAGATAAGGTTCTGGTGGTGCTTATTTTATAACAGTAAAAGTTGTTATTGAAAAATTTTAATATTAAAAAAAATGAAATTACTTTTTCAATTAAATGTTGATGTTAAAGAATACAACTTTTGATTCGGGCCATAACTGCTCAAAATATGGATGAATTATTATGCCAAACATTCGATAACTTACCAGACCTTGAAACTAGAATCTCTAAAGATATTAAAACGTCACTTTTGTATATAGCAGGCTACATTACAAGAAAAGATTGTCTCACAGAAGAAATATTTAATAATACTAATTTTTATTTTCAGGAATATGGAAAAATTTTTTAAATAAATAAATTGTGGTAATTTAAACATTCCACTGGATACCCCAGTTCAGTTGATATTTTTCTATTTTATAATGTTTGGTATTAAATTGAAAACTTGGCAAAAATTTTTTGTTAGTTTATGAAATATATCATTTCAATATAAAATAAAATCATAGGAATATACTGTCAAATATATTTAAAAAAAATTATTGTTTGTTTCTCCTAAAGCAAGTTATAAACCAACTGTAAAAGTTTTGAAATTGTCTTAAAATGTTATTTATAAGATAAAGATTTTTCTACAATTCCCACGGAAAATTCCTATTAAGACAACATAATCAATATTAAAAATGCTTATATTTTCAAATATTAAAATTAAAATATGTTCATGAAACTACATTAAAAATGACATACTTATCAATTCAGAGAAATATTTTCTGAGTAATTTTTATTTTTCCACCTTTTTACATAAATTTATTAACTCACCAAATTATCCTGTTAATTTTGTGTCCCTGTTAATGGGAATTGATTTTAATTATTATAAAAACTATGTGTACTGTTAATATCTATTGTGGAAAAATGTATTTTCTTCATATTCTGTAAAACAAAGGTAGACATTTGTAGATGTGGCAAAAGTCACCGAATAGAATTTACAAAAATTATCAAAATTATTGCTTGTCTGGGATTCATTGTTTTCTTCAAGTATTCTCAGACTTTTTGCTGGTATACGATTTGGTAAAATATTAAACTTGCTTTCTGATTGTATTATGCAACTATATTTTCTATGCATTTATTCAATTAGTATAAACAAATTGACTCATTATTTCTGCAATGTTCCTAACTTTTGGTGAATAAAGTTATTTTTGTGCATTTAGTAAGTAGAGGAGGTTAGTTTTGTTCTTTCTTTTATAAATTTGCATTTATGGAAATAAGTAAAAAAAAATGAATAGTTGTTGTTGTATAAGCGTGAGTGTCGGCAATGCCACTTACTCTTATACAACAGTTGTAAGGGGCTCCCTAATAATAGGTATAGATGCTAATTAATTACTGGATATTACTAACAAGTTTTTTGCTAAAAATGTTCTCAGAAATTGTTATTTAATAGTAATTTAAATCCCCAGATGTCCACCCCCAGTCATGCACTTCAGTTGCATGGCTGCTGGGATTGTTATAGATATCACTCTACATCTGGCAGCAAAGCCTCTGATTGGGAGATTAGAGGTTTTGAGGGGTGTGGAACCATCTCTTAATTGCTTTTGTTCCCAGATCTAGCCCCATCACCCTATGGTGGTAGCATCTGTTAGGTTCCCAGCTATGGGCAAATAGTCAGCCCCCCAACAGAAACACTATGAAATTATAAAAATACATATTAATGGTAAAATACCAGCAATACATTTTTATATAAAAAGACTGACAATACATAATCAGCAATACATTTTATCTGTAGTTGAAGCCAGAAAATTGTGTTCAAAATATATATTTTTTTTTTTTAATCATATCACCCCAAGCACGGCCGGAGGCCACTATCACGCAAGGGGTTAAAGAGGGGGTTGGAGGAAGAGCAGATAGGAGTGGCAAGGGAGGGGATGTGGAGAAAGAGAAAGAAAGTGAGTCGATCAAGGCAAAGGGGCCAAAAAAGATCCGGAGCGAGAGCAGATAGGAATGAGAAATGAAAGGATGTGGAGAAGGGAAAGAGACAGAGAGAGAGAAATCCGGGGACCCCTTCCTAGACACGAAACAAGGTTTGGGCCTCTAAACGTGTCCAATAGAGGGGGGAGGAGTGTAGACCGGGCGGTAGGAAAGCCTACCTACTCCTATTACGTATAACATTCAACGAAGACAAGACAGAACAAAAGAGGGGGATGTAGTCGGGAGAGAGTACTGGGCGATAGGAATGGGATACCATTGTATGTGTTCAATAATGAGTATTAACACTAATAGTAAGTTTTAATTTAGTATAAGTCCCAATGACCTATATTTAAAAAAACAAACAATTACCACTTACGTTAGAATAATAGTTGCTTCTAAAATAAGACGTGGGGGGGTGGAAGGACGGTTAACAAAAAGCAAATTAATTACAGAAATACAAATTAATAAAAAACAAGACATTAAATAAATAATTTACAATAAAACTTTTGGAAATACATTAACAAGTTATATATACATACACAAGGAACGCGGCATCAAATAGGTGGGGGGGGGCATTTATAGTTAACAATAAAAAAAAAAAAAAAAAAATAATAATAAAAATAACAATTTAAAAAATAAATATTAACTAATACGAAAGTTTTCAAATATATTAATTACATATGCAAGGAATACATAGAACAGGCTCGATTCACGACCATAAGCTATCCAAAAGTCACGTCCGAAATTAAAGGCACCAGTCACGCTAGTAGATCGCTTATTTAGTTGAAGCCAGAAAATTGTATTCGAAATATTTAGATTTCAGCATTAAATAACCCATAGAGGTGTTGATATGCCACTAAACAAAACCAACCATTCAAACAACCAATATGAACTTTCATGATATTAATATCCTAGAATTTCTTATCAAACTGTATTCCAAAATATAACATAAAAAAAATAAAACATGCATATCACCACCTCTAGTAATTATGTCCACACAAACATGTATATACACAAAAGCTGAGTATCATCTACCATGTATTCAATTGTGAAAGCAGAATAACATATATCATATTTTTATTATTTTGTACCTATTTCCTTTAAAGTTGTTTGTAATCCAATTTTATCAGAATATAGATAAATATGAAGAGACTGAGATAGATAGATAGATAGATAGATAGATAGATAGATAGATAGATAGATATGGAAAGGAGTGAGATAGATAGATAGATAGATAGATAGATAGATAGATAGATAGATAGATAGATAGATAGATAGATATGAAGAGACTAGGATAGATAGGTATAAAAAGACAGACAGATAGATAGATAGATAGATAGATAGACAGATAGATAGATATGAAGAGACTAGGATAGATAGGTATAAAAAGACAGACAGATAGATAGATAGATAGATAGATAGATAGATAGATATGGAAAGGAGTGAGATAGATAGATAGATAGATAGATAGATAGATAGATAGATAGATAGATAGATAGATAGATAGATAGATATTTTATCAGAATATAGAACCAGGAGAGCTTTTAATGTTTTATTTAAAAAAACTTTAATTTTTTATTTTTGGTTTAAAAATACATTATTATACACATTTAAAACTTATTAAAAGTTTTTCTTTTGAGTTTTATTCTTGTTCTCTCATTTTATCAATTATTTTATATCATCAGAACTTCCGTAAGTTGTTTACAGTCCTAAAACATTTATGATGACTTTTTCTGTGTCAAGTGTCAAGTGGATCTGCAATGAAATGACCTGAGAGAGAATGATGACTGCCATTTAACTCAAGTGGACATATAAATATAAAATATAAATTCAAATTATTTGTTTTCCAGCATTTAAAAAGTGGGAGGATGGGAGAGAGCATAAGGGAGAGGAGCTGGCACAGGCGCGCCCAGTGAGAGAAGTCGAACAGGTGAGAGTATGGCATGAGAATAGGCCTGGGAATAAGACAGGTAGCAAGGAAATAAGGGATGAAGATATAACAGCTCCTGAGCATTATAGGAGGAAGTTGAGGGGGTTGCTGAACGGTAATCGGGAGGTAACAGCCATTATGGAAAAGGAACTGGGACAGATGGAGACAGTTGAAATGAAGATAGACACGGGTAATCACCCACCTATTAAGTTAAGACCGTATAAGACCCCAATCCACAAAAGAAAATTAGTAGAGGATGCAGTGAATGAAATGATGGAATCAGGGATAATCAAAAGGTCCAAATCTCACTGGAGTTCTCCAATAGTGATTGTGGAAAAGAAGGATGGAGGGCATAGGTTTTGTGTGGATTTTTGTCAATTAAATGCCATTACAAAACCGCTGGCAGTGCCCCTCCCCTTGATTCATGATATTCTAGCTCTTTTAGGAAAGTCTAAATGTTTTTCCACCTTGGATTTGAGGTCGGGATATTGGCAGGTAGCACTTAGCAAAAAGGATCAGGAAAAGACCGCTTTTACCTGCCACGTGGGTCTCTTCAATTTTAGGGTTATGCCGTTTGGTTTAGCAAACGCCCCGGGTGTATTTAGTCAGTTAATGTCCATCGTATTGAATGGCACTGAGGCATTTGCCATGGCGTATCTAGATGACATCATGGTGTTTTCAAAATCACCGGAGGAGCATTTTGAACATATGCAGAAGGTGTTTGATAGGTTAAGAGATCATGGATTAAAGTTAAAATTATCAAAGTGTCAGTTTATGAAAGAAGAGACAAAGTACTTAGGGTTTATCATAAACAAGGAATAAAAATGGATTTAGACAAAGTAGAGGTTATAAGAGCCATGTTCGCAAGAGAGTTTAGGGGATTTGTTGGAGCCATCGGATATTTATGGGAGGTTCATACCAGCATTTAGTCAGCTAGCTAGCCTGCAAATAGTTCTAACAAAGAAGCATACTAGGTTTAAGTGGACCGAGGATTGTCAGCGTGCATTCAAGGCTCTAAAGGACCAGCTGACAGGTGTACCCCTGTTGGCCTACCCAGACCTAAGCCCATGGTGCTGTACACCGATGCTAGTGATAAGTGCATTGGGGTGGTTCTTACACAACCATGTCCCAATAAGGATGGACCAGTACGGGTGTGCCTGAGGAAGTGACGATCTATTTTCTGTCTCATCGGCTCTCCGAAACTCAGCAAAGGCGGCCAGTAATAGAAAAAGAGGCATTCACCATTTTGTATGCTGTGCAGAAATTAGATTATTATTTGAGTGGGCTGTGTTTACCATTAAAACAGACGACAAAACCCTCAAATATTTGTTAGAGGTGGAGTGGACGAATAAGAAGATACAACAGTGGGCATTGAAGTTAAGTGGGTATAACTGCAGAATAGAATTTTTAGCAGGGAAGGATAATACCTGTGCTGACCTATTATCGAGGATTCCGAGGCAATTAGAGATTGAATTTGTCAGGTTGGAGCCGGGTGTGGATGATAAAGCATTCCAAATTAATGTGATCAATTCACAGGCGTTGAAGGAGAGACTTGGTTGGGAAGATCAGGAAACGAGTGAAATGGAGATTGTTTCCGACCCCCACTGGAGAGATATTATTAGGCAAAACCAAGCGGATAGCGAGATAGCAACTATCAGGTCCAGGGTAGAGGCAGGGCGTACCTCCAAATATATGGTGCATGATGGAGTGTTTATTACCTTTCAGGAAGAGATGAGGAAGTAAGTTTAAAAATTGTGATACCTGAGAAGTTGAGAGCTGAAATTCTAGACCAGTGCCATAGGAGGTTAGGACACCTGGGAATTGATAAGACGTATGGATTAATAATGAGAAATTACTACTGGCCTAAGTTGTTTAATGATGTTGTGAACCATGTAAAAAAAGTCGAAGGAGTCAGGTTGCCCCAGTATTAGAAACGGATGTTCCGAATTATCCATTTCAGAAAGTAAGAATCAATATTTCCAGGCCCTATGGAGAAACGCATAGAGGTCATCTTTACATACTGAGTTTTGTGGACTGGCTGACGAATTGGCCTGAGGCATTTGCCATACCGGATAAGAAGGCACGAACGGTGTCAGATATAATACTGAACGAAATATTCCCTAGGTATGGGGCCCCCGAACAGTTGGTTACCGATAATGGATCAGAGAATGTGAATCAGATTATGAGAGAGACGTTGGGAGAATTAAACATACAGCACATAACCACCTCTCCATTTCACCCCCAAAGTAACGCTAAGGTAGAGAGATTTCATAAGACCCTCACTGATGTGTTAGCTAAACTAACAGAGGATAATAGGGAAAATTGGGATTTACTCGTAACCCAAGTGTTAGCAGCTGGGAGATTCTCGATGAACGGGACGACAAAATTTTCCCCTTATTACTTGATATATGACAGGGATGTAGTCTTACCTATAGACAATCTGTTATGACCTAGGAGGAAGTATTTAGGAGAGGATCATCACCAAATAGTTTTAGAACAACAGCATAACATTTTTACGCGTGTGAGGAGAAGGATTCAAAGAGCCCAGAAGAGGTGAAACGATAGGGTAAATAAAAATAAAGAAGTTTCCTTCCAGATAGGTGATCCAGTGTATTATAAAATACACCTGAGAGAAGGTAAATTGGACCAGAGATGGAGTCCATACTATAGGATTGTGGAGCAGACGGGTCCGGTTACCTTTGTGATCTGGGACCAATTGACTGGACAGGTAAAGAGAGTGCATGCGAATGATATAAAGCTAGCTGAAATAGGAGAATGGAAAGGAGCCGAAACAAAAACTTAACAGAAAAGGCTGAGGAAAACTATGTTGGTAGAACCCGAAGGGTTAGAGACTGAGAGTGAAAGTGAAGGGAGTGAGCAGACTGAAATTAGCCGAACTACCCTTTGAAGGCTGAGGGAGGTAAATCGGACCCCAGCGGGACATTCTGAGGAAGCAGGGATTGTGCCTAACTTTAGGGAAGAAGAAGAACTGAGTGAATAGGAAGAAGAGGATGAAATTTCATTAGCTCAATTGCAGAGTAAATTGCGGGCGGAAAAAGCACCTAGTTTTAATGAGGAATTACCACTAAAACTGCGATTAAGGAGGGGGTGCAACCCCAGCCCAAAGATTAAGTGAAACCAGTACAGTGGCTGTGGTGAATGAGTGACGGTCTGGGACTAACTGTGCAGAAGAGAAGTTTGAAGAGAATGAGGCTTTGTTGGAGCGGGGGTAGAAATGAATACCAGTGGATGGACGGGATTGTGGGGAAAAAAAGGAAAGAACACTCGAACTAGTGAACTATGTGAAAAGGTTCTATTGCATGAGATCACCAAAACAATGAACTTTAACTGGAAGTTGCATGTACATATGTATCATAAGGACAATGAAAATATAAAAGACCATAATGAGCCCTAAGAAGAACTGAGGACTCTACCTTTGCATGCTGCAAGAGGCGTATGTTTAAGTAGCCCCCTAGTAAGAAGCATGTTGGACTGGGTTTTCTCATATTTTGTTGATATGAAAGCTCGTGTGTCATTTACTAGTAAATGACAGATGAGTAGGGGAGGAAATGTGAGAGAGAGAGAGAGAGAGAGAGAGAGAGAGAGAGAGAGAGAGAGTCTGGGAAACACACACACACGTATATTTTTTTTTAGTGAAATTGGAGTAGATTTGCATAGCGAAATTAAATCAGAGCATTTTGTTTACTGATGGGGAAATCTGATCTAGGGCAGAAGTTGTACCCATTGAATCTGGGTCATCAGAAGACAATGGAAATGGTTGAAATAATTTTTATCGATTAAAAATTGAAATAGAGCTGAGTAATCTAAAAGGAACTTTGGAATTCACATGATTTTGGTTGAAGCAGCCAGAACCCCTGTGATAATCGCGTGCGAAGTAGTAGGGCCGAGGGTCAGTTATAACCAGCTGGGTTTATCTATATAAACGCGTAGTTATGCTGAACAAGGCAGACTGGAGAAAATTCTTGAAGAAAGAAGAGAGAATTGGCCCGTGCAAGCATTAAGAGGAGGAACACCACTATAACTTTAAGCCCTGCACAGAAATTTGTATCCCTCCATCGCAAGAGTCATATATCGTTCTGAGACAATTTAACAACAAGTTAATCACAGACACTCTCTCTGTTTCTAGAATCCAGTGTTTTTACGTTAAATACTTTTCTTTTCTGTAACTCGTTTCTTTTCTCTACTATTCTTTTCTGCTTTATAAAAGACATTAACAATTCAACCATTGAATAGTTGTTTGTCCGGCTTTCTGCAGATATTAATTTTTTTTTGCTGCATTTTAAATTTCTTAGCACAGACTCCCCAGTCGTCTCTACATCTTCAGTCAACCATGAATGGACGGACATCACTTCTGCTTTCTGGATCAAACAAATCACAATGTAGGCAGGAAGCAGGATTAAACCAGCAGACCGGTCGAATAATCTACGGATGCTCAGGGGACCTATAGCCACTCCCTTAAGTTCGGTTAGGACCGAGTAGTCACCTCAACCCAGAGAGTAAGACGCCGGAGGTTGAGGGGCTGGGGTGAAAGCATTAGAAAAATACAATCAAAACAATTGGAATTGGCAGAAAAGGTTAATTAAAACTGTAGTTAAGTTCAATTTCACTGTCTTTCTTGTCAGTTCTTTGATTTTGCAACAATAAATCTCTTCTTTTTTCCTCTTCTTGTTCTCTTCTCAATCTCTTGTGCTCTTACAATTAGTCCACTGCAGAAAACCCACATTCATTTATGCAAGGATCGAAAATAATTTCCCCCTTCCACCATCAGCAATGCAATTTTTATATTCTTTTCGATGGGCAGAAATTTGCATGTTACCATCAAAATCTCATATTTGCCAGAATGTAACATTCTTAAATATTTTCTGTATGAGTGACCATCTTGTTTTGATTTTTCTTTTGATTTCTTTACATTTGTGTTGGGCAGGTGAATATTTCCCTACAAGTTTGGACATGACCATCAGATGAAAGATATAAAAATACTCATACATCAAGAGCAGTAGCAATAGATTTTGCTGAAAACAGTTAGTCATTCACGGCTAAACATTCTCTTCCCTAGTTTCTTTTCTACATTATGTTTCCCTGTACCCAAAGGTAATAAACTTGTTGTTAAACCAATTCTGGTTTTCTAATATTGTTTTTGATAAACTCAGTTACAACAATTTTATGCACATGAAAAGTCTTTGTGTTGGGAGTAAGTCATTTTTTTTTTTTGCTTTTTCCTTCAGTTCTCCACCACAAAAACTAAACACATAAACACAAGCATTAGCAAATCTGTAGACAAGTTATCTCTAGTGTGGAAATGTAAACTTTCAGACAACATGAAGAGGAGTCTCTTCCAAGCAACAGTTACCTCTGTTGTATTGTCTGGCTGCTCAGCATTGACCCTTAGCTAAAAACTGGAAAGAAGATTAGATGAAGCCTACACTCACATACTAAGGGTGACTTTGAGTGGACATCTAATCAATGAGCAATTGTATGGCAACGTTTGTCAGACATCATCAAAGAACACAGAGTCAAATTTGCAGGACATTGCAGAATAGCTAAAGATAAAATTTTTAGTTAAGTTCTTTTGTGGTAGCCTTCACAAGGAAAAGCTACCAGAGGATGATAAGCCAAGATCTATATCAAGCATACTAAGAGTGTCTTTGAATGCCGCTTGGAGAGATTGTCTGACCAATGAGCGATTGTATAGGGAACCTTTGTCCAGTATCAGATATTATCTAAGATTTGTGACAACATAAACTGTAATTTCTCTGACCCACGGAATGTGATGAACAATAGTATTGAATAGCCACAGAGAGTCATGAGAATCTGTGCATTCAGATTATGACGATGATGAAAACTAAACACTCCTTGTATTATCTAATGATAACCATTAAATAAGCTTTTTTGGCCAACCTAGTAATTCATTTTTGTAGCCTTTATACAAAAGATTGTCTTTCCTGGTGTGTTTGTTGGTTCCTCTAATTGATGCTGATTTCTCACATAGACGGTTTATTGAATGATGCAAGAGGTAATCGTATGAACAATTCTGTTCAGAGAGAATTATTCATGCAACCAATCAGAGGACAAATAACACCCCTTGTAGGATGATTGATGAATCCAAATTTTCTCAGATGAAAAGAGAAACAGTTGAATTTTTGATAAAGAGTGAACAAACTTTTTTTTTAATATTTGTCTGTGTAATTCATAATATATTTCATTTTTTTTCTTGGATGGATCTCCTCACAAAGATTTTACATGCATAAAATGTCAAATGGCAGCCAAATAATTTAGTTTTTACTGAAATTGTTCAGTCACCAATCATGAAAATTTAAATATTTTTCTAACATAATATATATTGTAGACATATATATTCTTAGTGAATCAATAAAAGTTCAAATGACTTTCTTTTCAACTTGAAGTTTTGCAGAGACACAGATTCATTGTATTCAATGAACTTTTACTTATCTGTTCACTATTGTGGCTCTGTTTACAATAATGAGCACTTTATTTGCAAAAATATGCTTGCCTTGAACTCCAGAAATTTATGTGTTTTGTTAGGTGTAAATGATCTTTGTTATTTTTATTTATTCTTCAATAACCTGAATCAGAAGAAGAAAGATATGGACAGTGTAAAAAGCAAATACAAAGGGCAAAATGGAAACTCGAAGAGAAACATATTAAGAGAGGATTTAGTAACATCAGCCTTTGAGATGATCTCAAAGGAAAATTGACAATGGAAAAAAGAATAGATGACATGAAATTTTTGACATGATGAAAAGAAGACAAAAAACAATGCCAAGGTATGGCACAGAATATATAACTGTGCACAAAGAAATTAGGAACAAAATGCAGGCAGACAAAAGAGGAATAGCTCCACAAAAAAAAAAATGTGCAGAAATAGAAAGAATGAGTAACACAGATAAAGCAGATATGCATAAAAAATAAGAAAATTAACAGGACAAAAGACATTGCTCATCAACACGATGCATAAAAGCCAGGGAAGGAATGTTGATATTAGATAAAGAAAAAATATTTCAGAGATGGAATGTATATATCAAAGAACTCTTTCACAATGAAAGAGAAACAATTGGCAATATGCAGGAATACTGAAAGACCAGAAATATTAAAATGTAAAGTGAAATCAGCGATGGCCAAATTAAACAGAAACAAAGTGGTAGGGCCAGACGGAATTGTAATAGATATGTTGGAATCCTTCAATGATTTCAGTATAGACAAAATTAATAAATAAAATAAATGAAATCTGCAACAGTGGTGATATATAGGAAAACCTAAGCCAATCTATTTTTATAGCACTGCCTAAGAAGCCAGGTGTAAACAAATGTGAACTCCATCAGCCTAATGAGCCATATAACAAAACTTATCATTCTGTGTTTTATAGCTTATGCAAAAGCATTAGATAAAGTACACCAGAAAGAACTGTTTGAACTGCTAGCAACCTTGACATATTTGGAAAGGATATTAGAATAATGCAGAACCTATACTGGCAGCAAACAATAGAAATGGGTGTAAGATAAAGATGCCTCTTCCCACTGAACTTATTCAATCGATACAGTGAGGTGATTCCAAGGGAATTAGCATTCCTAACAAGAATCGTTATTGGTGGCCACAATCTTAACAACACAAGATATGCAGATGAAACCGTGTTGATAGCAGACATAGAAATGAAACTACAAGAACACCTACGGAAGATAGTGAAAGAAAGTGAGAATCAGTAAACATCAATTGCAAGAAGATAGAATGCACGGTTGTTAGCAAAAGGAACAACCCGACATGCTAATCACCAATTGAAGATACCAAATCAAACAAGTACAACAATTTTAAATATCTTGGAAGTGTTTTAACAGAGGACAGAAAGTGCGATGCTGGAATATGAAGGTGCAGGGAGATAGCCAAAGATGCCTTCCAAAAGTTAAGCAGTGTATTAAGAAACAGAAATACTGAACTGTTACATGATATCAGATGTCCTATATAGCAGTGAATATTGGATAATCTCCTCAAAGATGAAGAAGAGATTTCAGACAACTGTTCTACAGAAGGATGCTGAGAATTCCATCGACCGAATATGTGAGCAATGACAAAATTTTAGAGAAAATGGAAACAAAAAGGACACTTATACTAAATTTCTAGGCACATCATAAGGAAAGAGGGATTGGAAAATCTGATACTCATGGGACAGATTGATGGCAAGGTGTGGGACAGGAAAGCAACATATAACCTAAGTGAGTAAATGGATGGCAGAACAAGGTTTAGGAGAGATAACAAAAAGATAAAATTAATCAAGAGCTCCAAAGGACAGGAAATTGTGGAGAGCCATGATCGCTAATGTCCTGAAGGGACATGGCACAGCAAAGAAAACTCTTGAAGGGTAGTCCATACCCAAACGGTTTCTATTTGTTTGTGTGGTAAGTGGTTCACTGATTGCAATACATGGGCCAGATTTACTCTGAACTTGCCAAAATAATTCTTAGAATTTCTTTTTTAGGCATGACTTTTAACCCTTTTACAGCCACTCTGCATCCAAGATAAATCATCTCTGGCTGCATAAATTTACATTTATTCAGTTGAAACCGTAATCCAGCTTTTTGTATTCGGTCTTGCATTATTCCAACTGACCAAAATGACGTCCTCTGGGTACACAGCTACATGCACACGTGAAATACCTTGGACAACATGCTGCTTTATTTGCTGGAATATTGCTAGCACACTTGAAATCTTGAACAGTAATCACTTACAGCAAAATAATCCATGTTGTGAGTCAATGTAGTGAATGGGTTTTGATTCAGTATCAAGTCATACTTGCAGATAGAGTGAGAAAGAATACAACATAGGTTTAATTTAGTGCAGTGACCAGGACCTGCCAGCATGGTGAGTGGTGCATGGTGAGTGGTGCATGGCGAGTGGAAATGAGGCTTACAACACAGCGGGGAAAAGTTCAGAGAGGATTTTCAGACTGAGGACTCAAAAAAGGGAATACGAAGAAAAGTAAAAGTAGTCTAGACAGAAGGACAGAAAAAATTAACTGTAAGTACGATGAGATTACTATGTTCTGCCGCTCACACACACACACACACACACACACACACACATTTAAGCAATAAACCAAAATAGGAAGTTATGAGAAAAAAGTAAAAACCAACAAATGAACATGGTTTGATAGACAGACAATGAAAAAAAGGACAAAAGGATGAATAAGGAAAAGAAAGAAAGAAAGAAAGAGGGGACACATTTATTCATAAATGGCAAAACTGAAAACGTGCATGGGAGGGTATATAAGAAGCCATGATTAAAACAATTTACCTTCATGCACTTTTTCAGTTTTGCCATTTATGATTGATATTTTTTTTTTTAATGAATTTTTCTGAAGCAGTGTTGAACAAAAAAAAGTTCCTTTTGAAAGAAAAAGAAAGCACTCTGTCATTTTTAAAACTATATATAAATTTTGAGGTATAAAATTTTTCTTCAAATATATATATATATATATATATATATATATATATATATATATATATGTATAACATTTAAATCTAAGATTTGTTTTGTTCCATATTTTTTATGTTTACCTATCCGGCCTCTCTTATATCTCATTTGTGTCTTTTTTCATAATAATTCCAATAATTTCTCAAATAATTGCCTCATGATACTGTTAGATTAATGGCCCCCCCTTTTTTTTTTAATTTGCTGTTCACTGACCTGAAATTATCCTTTATTGCTGAATTAATAAAATTTTAGATAAAACCTAATGAAGATGCCAAGAAAGAATGAATAAAAATTACATTGCATTTTAGTAGTTCAGATTCTTTTCTTTTTATAATTGATGAATTTTTCCAACATCGGAAAATTTTGAAATCTCTTCAATAAATTTTGTTGGTTGTACTTAACAGTTTCTTTTCTTGTACTTCTCACTTGTAGAACTCCTTTCTGACTCCATGTTTTTCAGCCAACTTTAATCTGCAAAAATTTAAATGCAATGTCAATTGCTATCTTCTGTCTTATTCTTTCCTTTTCCCACTCATTATTAATGTTTCTGTTTCTAAATCTTCCACACCCAGTAAACCCTTGTGTCTTAGTGACTTTACTGCCTTGCTTGGGGTGAAACTGATAAAAAAAAAAGTTAGGGAAATAAATGACAAAGTGGAAAATGTTTGATACTTAAAAAAATAGCACAGGAAAACTGAATGAAATTGGCTATACTATATACGCAGCATTTCTCATTGGTACATAATTATAAAGAGCTCTCATGATTTTACATCACCAACACCCTACACATCTATAACCTGGCAATGTTTAACCATTGTGCTCACAAAAAAAACAGTGTATCAAAAGGACAGTTATTCCTTTGACAACGTTATTACTGTATACGCTTTTGACTCCCTTGACAATGTTTATTTACAAGATTATAAAAATATGTGAATCGAATACAGTGTGATATTTATTATTTACCTTTTATTTATCATTTCATAAAGAAATAAATTTTAAAAGAAATCATTTTTTCCAAAAATTTATAAAAATTTATAAAATTATCAAAATAGGTAAACCAACTATAATGCAATATTTGTGGTAAAAATTGCATTCTGTAATCATTGAATAGGGAAATACACCCTCAAATTATTGAGTGTTTGCTTAAAATCTAAAATTAAAAGAATATTTGGTTCAGATGAAGAGATATTCTCAACCTATTAAATTTATGTGGCAAAAGAAATCCCCAGAAAATGCATTTTTTTCAAAATTATTCTTGGAAATAAGCAATCTAATAAATAAATAGTTTTTAACATCTTTGTTGTCGGTTCCCAAAAATAAAGAAAATGAATAAATGAACTCTCATACATTTGGGCTTTATTAAAATTCAAGTCATCACTTTTTAAAACAATAAACATTGCCAGGGGAGTCAATAGTATATATAGAAACAGCAAGGTCAAAGGAATAATTGTCCTTTTAACACATTTTTTTTGTGGACACGAAAGGTAAACATTGACTGTCTCTATTTCTGAGATGAGGTACTGTAACTATTTTCACTATTTACATTGTTGTCCTCATCTTTATTTTTATATTCATGATGTTTCAGGTGTTATACGCTCCAGTCTTCTTCAGGTGATTGGATTTTTCAACTGAACACTTTATTTTGTCCATGGAGATTGTCCAATATTCATTGACATATAGGAGGACTGATATTACATAACAGTTCAGTACTGTTAACTTTGTTTCTATTGATTCAAGTCTCTTCTTCATCTGTGAGGAGATTGTCAAACATTCATTGCCATAGAGGAGGACCGATATTACATAACAGTTCAGTACTCTTTTCTTTGTTTCTGTTGCTTCAAGTCTCTTCTTCATCAGTGCGTGTATTGTCCAATTGTTATAGTTTCACATGCCATGCCTCTTCCAAATATCTCAGATTCAGGTATTTCCCTTTAGTGACTCGACTCTCCACGTTTTTTTTCACCTCTGCTGTGGCCACGTACTGAACTCACAACTCTTTGGTTCAAGTCATTAGATTACTTCAACCAATGCTTTATCCACTGCACCATAAAAATATTAGATATTACATATCAATCCAGCAGTCTTTTCCTTTTTTTCTAAAGAATATTTTCCTTTCATTTAATAACTTAGTTTCTGAAAGGTATCTTTTGCTATTCCTTTGTACCTTCTGATATTTGTATAAACATTCCCTATAACTCTATCTTTAAGAAACATTACTTTAGTCTAATGAAGTTCTTCTAATGGACAAAATATGTTACCAAGAATATTTCCACTCACCAGTATTGATTCCTATGTCCAAATAGTCTATATTTATAAATGCTCTATCTCTGATAGTGAGCACTCTTTATCTATAAATATAGCATATTTTTACAATATGTAAATAGAGATATATGGCTTAGATGTAAACGGCAGAAGAAAAAATCTTGGTATATGATTAGTGTACAGATGTCAAATTTCAAATACATACACTGAAATATATTTTGGCTCTCACCTGCAGGCTGAAAGTCCATGAAATTATCAATTTGTTCATACAAATGATAAGTTCCAACATCAAATTATTACATATAGAGAAACCAACAACTTATCTTGTGCTGTAGTTTGAAAGGCCAGTGAGGAAGCAATGGCCCACAGACTCACTGGATTTTCTCCCATCCCTCAGTACTATGCTCTCTCTCTCTCTCTCTCTCTCTCTCTCGCTCTCTCTCTCTCTCTCTATGCCATGTCCTTTCAAGATGTGGGCAATTAGAGATCTCCACAACTTCCTGCATTTTGTTGCTAAGTAATTGTAGTTCTTTTCCAGCTTTTCTTTCTTGTAGTACTTGTTCGTTGATTCACTTCCTTAAATTTAAGTTAATTTGTGTTCCCCTACTTCTCTTACATGTATGATATGACCTGTGAGTGTTAAATTTTCCAAGCCTTTTCTAATTATGTTCTCCAAAACTTCAGCTCTATCCATGGTATTCTTATAATTCTTCAATAAAAATATATATACCTGTTGCATCAAGTCTCTTCAATGAAGAGAATATCCAATATTTACTGCCATAAAAAATATTAGACGTTCTGTATAAATCCAGCAGTCTTCTCCTTTTTTCTAAGGAATATTTTTCTTTCATTTAATACCTTACTTAGTTTCTGAAAGGTATTTTTCACTATTCCTGTGTGCCTTCAGATTTCTGTAATACATAGTCTGTCATTTGTTACTGCATCACCCAGATGGTTAAATTTCCTCTTCTTCTTCTATGTTGGAGAAACACAGAAATCCACAATTTCTGTCCTTTGTAGCTGTTAATAACATTTGTCATTTTGTCATCTCTCCCAAAGTTGCTTTTCTCTGGCCCTCTTACCTTTAATCTGTCCTATGTATATCAACATTTCCAAGTAGTTTTCCTCATCAGTATTCTCAGCATCCTTCTGTAGAACAACATTTCTGTTTCACCTTCATCTGTGAGGAGATTGTCCAACAAACATTGCCATATAGGAGGACTGATATTACATAACAGTTCAGTACTCTTTTCTTTGTTTCTCTTGCTTCAAGTCTCTTCTTCATCTGTGAGGAGATTGTCCAGCATTCACTGCCATGTAGGATGACTGATATTACATAACAGTTCAGTTCTCTTTCCTTTGTTTCTGTTGTTTCAAGTCTCTTCTTCATCTGTGAGGAGATTGTCTAGTATTCACTACCATATAGGAGGACTGATATTATATAACAGTTCAGTACTCTTTTCTTTGTGTCTGTTGTTTCAAGTCTCTTCTTCATCTGTGAGGAGATTGTCAAACATTCACTGCCATATAGGAGGACTGATATTACATAACAGTTCAGTTCTCTTTTCTTTGTTACTGTTGCTTCAGGGCTCTTCTTCATCTGTGCGGGTATTGTCCAACATACATTGCCATAGAGGATGACTGATATTACATGACAGTTCAGTCTTCTTTTCTTTGTTTCTAACAATATTTTTCTTTTTCTTAATACTTTCTTAATAGCTTTTGTTATCCCAATGCACCTTTGAATTTCGTTCCTCTGTTAATACGCTTCCCACCCCACCCTGATGTTTCTGCCCTGGCTTGTTACTTTCTTGGCAACTTTATATTCTTTCCTTTTACCTTTACTGCTCAATCCTTTCTTCTTGCTTGTCATCCTTTCCGTCTTCTTTCTGAACCTGACATCAACCCAGTGTCACCTGCATGATCTTATATTGTAAAGCTTACATCTGCCAATTATATTTCTAGTCTTCTTAAAATCATCTCCCTTGTATAGGTTAAATAAATCTGGCAACAAAACACATTTTTGTCGTATTCCTTTCTCTATTTTTGTGTATACAAGTGGAGAAGATCCATCAATGGATGCCCTACTAATTCTACCTCATAACTAAATTTCTATCTCTTTCATTTCTGTACCCCTTCCACACACACACACACACACACACACACACACACACACACACAAATAAAAATTCTAATAAAATAGAAGTTCCTCCAAGAGTGGGAGATGTTATATATAACTGTCACTACCTGATTACTCTTTTCTCTTTTCAAGTAATACTTCTGTTCCTAATTCTTCCACACTCAGTGACTCCTTCTGTCTTCATGACTGTAATGCCTTATTTGGTGTTCAAAAAAAAAAAATTAAAATAAAAAAAACAACAAAAAACGTTCCTATTTATGTCCCTTGTTTGGGGATTCTTCCAATTCTTTAAATATATGTGCTACTTCCTGTATAGTAGCCAGTGAATAAAGACACGTTACTCTTCTAACTAAAGCCTTTTCTTCTTCTTGGGACCCCAGATGAAACACGCTCTGATGCATTTATTCCAACACTGGAGAAGTTGTCCCCCCCCACCTTTAGATTTTATGTATCCTGTCAAATAGTATTTTTTCTCTTTTGCTATTTCTTTTATTTTTTTTATTATGCATGTCTAATACATTTTGTGTTCTGTATTTTTTTAATTTCTTTACATTTCTCTTTCATCAACTTCTCTTTTGCTTGCTTGCATTTATTTCTGATGTTTTTTCTTTAGCATTTTAGATTCGGTACCATTTCTTAACTTTATTGCTGTCTTTCTATCATGATGTCAAGAATGTTACCAGCCATTTTTTCCCCTATTTATCGTCTCTTCAAATGACTTCATTTGCTGTTGTCTCTCTCAAGCTTCACTTGAAGTATTTCATATTAACTTTCTGACCGGGTTCAAAGTTTTAGATTTTTTTCTTATCTGCAAATTTGTTTGAAAATGGTCACTGTTTGAATTTGTCATATTCTAATTTGCAAAGTGCCAAACTCTCCCAGCATTGTTTTAGGATTTTTTAATTTATGCAGTTTTATCTTTAGTTTAGGTCTCATCATTTTACAGTTGAAATGTTAGCTACAAGTTCAATGCTAACAGTTTCTTCTCTCGCACTTCTCACTTGTGGAACTCTCTTCCAGATTCTTGCTTCCCAGTCAACTTTGCATTTAAATTCTTGAAGATCAATGTCAATCATTATCTTCTGTCTTCTTAATTCCAGTTCTTTTATTGTCCTCTCTCCTTAATAGTAGTTTTCTTCATGTTCTCTAATACTCAGTAACCGCTTGTGTCCCAGTGGCTTTATTGCCTTGCTTGAGGGAAATGATTGAAAAAAATACATTACATTATTTAGATTATTACAATTGGAATAAAGGGAAATGTATTAAAGTTTGTTTGTCAATGTTCCTTTCTTTTGTGTATAAAGAAAATTTTTGTACTAATTCAACTCGTATGCCAAAAGTCCTTGAAATCACATTCATTTCAAAGTAAATTAAGTTGAATTGAAAGTAATAATAAGAAAAAAGTCAAATAAAAGTTGAATTGAAAAAGTTCTTTCTTCTGTTATCAGTTATGATTTAAAACAGTTTTCTTTGTTGTCAGGTTTTTCATTGTCATGGTTGTAAGGGGATGTTTAAGCTTAGATAAAATGGTGTATCATTTGGACAATTTGACTTTGTGTTTAGCTATGCTGTTTTTTTTTTGTAAGGACAGATTCCATAAATGTGGCTTTGAGAGATGTGTTTATTTAATTTCTTTTTAAAGTGTTTCATCTGCTGAAAAACAATTTTATTTATATATTTATGGTTTAATGTTTAGCTGATTTTAAATGTCATTTTTTGAGTCGGAATGATTTCTCTGATGAGTTTTAGGTTTTAATTTTGAGTGGATTTGATAGATGCATTTATTTAATTTCTTTTTAAAGTGCTTCATTTACTGAAGAACAAATTTATTTATATATGCATGGTTTAATTTTGAGCTGATTTTAAATATTGTTTTGAGCTGGAAATGATTTCTCTGATGAGTCTTAGTTCGGTTTTAATTTTCTGTGTTTTACAAGACATCAAAATAAAAACTTCTGTTAGGATTTTTTTTTATCAGGGTTTTGACACTCACACAATCCGTATTCTGGCATGTCTTACAGTGCAAACATGCATTTATAAAACTTTTGTTCATGGTTAGTTAGTCTATCTGGTTTTTAATGTCTTCTGCCAGAACTTCACAAGTGTTTTTGGTATTTTCCAAAGGAAGTTGGTTATAACTTGGTCATTCATTGTACACCAATGAAACTTTTTCTCCACGTTCATTTTATAACCCAATTCCTGATTTACCAAACATTTCCCTATCTTGTTCTTTTCCTACTTTTGCATTTGGGTCTCTATGATAATTTCTTATGACTTGTTCTGAAATTTGTCATTTTCTTGTGAGTTCGAAAACTTATTGATTTCTTCTTCAGTGTTTTCTGACATGTATACAAACATTAAGAAAGACTGAGACAGGCATTCAGGTAAAATAAAGAGAGAATAAAAGCTATATCATTAGATTTGAGATTCTACAGCTGATGGGCCTTTTAGAACTTAACAGTAAATCAGTTGTCATTCAAAGACAGGGTTTCCAAAGAAAAAGAGTTCATGTCTTACTGCAAGTTTTTTTTTTTTTTTTTTTTTTAATCATGTCACCCCAAGCAAGGCCGGAGGCCACTATCACGCAAGGGGTTAAAGAGGGGGTTGGAGGAAGAGCAGATAGGAGTGGCAAGGGAGGGGATGTGGAGAAAGAGAAAGAAAGTGAGTCGATCAAGGCAAGGGGGCCAAAAAAGATCCGGAGCGAGAGCAGATAGGAATGAGAAATGAAAGGATGTGGAGAAGGGAAAGAGACAGAGAGAGAGAGAAATCCGGGGACCCCTTCCTAGACACGAAACAAGGTTTGGGCCTCTAAACGTGTCCAATAGAGGGGGGAGGAGTGTAGACCGGGCGGTAGGAAAGCCTACCTACTCCTATTACGTATAACATTCAACGAAGACAAGACAGAACAAAAGAGGGGGGTGTAGTCGGGAGAGAGTACTGGACGATAGGAATGAGATACCATTGTATGTGTTCAATAATGAGTATTGACATTAATAGTAAGTTTTAACTTACTATAAGTCCCAATGACCTATATTTAAAAAAAAAAATTACCACTTACGTTAGAATAGTTGCTACAAAAATAAGACGTGGGGGGAAGGACGGTTAACAAAAAGCAAATTACAGAAATACAAATGAATAAAAAACAAGACATTAAATAAATAATTTACAATAAAACTTTTGGAAATACATTAACAAGTTATATATACATACACAAGGAACGCGGCATCAAATAGGTGGGGGGGTGCATTTACAGTTAACAAAACAAAAAAAAATAAAAAAATAAAAATAATTTAAAAAATAAATATTCACTAATACCAAAGTTTTCAAATACATTAGTTACACATGCAAGGAATACATAGAACAGGCTCGATTCACGACCATAAGCTATCCAAAAGTCACGTCCGAAAATTAAAGGCACCAGTCACACTAGTAGATCACTTAAAGTGAACGCAGTGATCAGGGGTGGGGGGGAATCGGCTAGTCTCCCTCACCCCTAAACAGTGGGGCTAGCAGCAATGCCAAAATGGAGAATTTTTCAATCGACACTGTGAAGAAACGGTCATTCAACAGGCTGGCAAAGACCGGCGAAACGCGCGATTGGACATTACAGACGAGAAAAGAAGAAGCAAATTCTCACATAGTTACTTCTAAAATAAGACGGGGGTGGGGGAGGACGGTTAACAAAAAGCAAATTACAGAAATACAAATTAATAAAAAACAAGACATTAAATAAATAATTTACAATAAAACTTTTGGAAATACATTAACAAGTTATATATACATACACAAGGAACGCGGCATCAAACAGGTGGGGGGGCATTTATAGTTAACAATAAAAAAAATAAATAATAATAAAAATAGCAATTTAAAAAATAAATATTAACTAATACGAAAGTTTTCAAATACATTAGTTACATATGCAAGGAATACATAGAACAGGCTCGATTCACGACCATAAGCTATCCAAAAGTTTTTATTTCCAAATTGTGCTGCTTACTAATGATTTCAGAATGACACTCTATGAGGATGTCAGGAAAAGCAAGTGGAAGTGAAAGAAATATTAGTTGAAATGAATAAAATTGGACCATCAAACACATATTGAATAATATTACAAGTAATGATTGCAGGCATCATTTCTTTTAATCAATATACCTCAAGCAAGTTGATAATGTCGTCAGATTTAAAAGGCTATGGAGAGTGAAAAAGAATGAGAAGACTTTGGAAGGAACTGGAAATCCAATTCTAAACAGGGGTCAAGTGATCTAGGGGAAATAAAAGAAATATAAGTCAAAGATTAATAGGAATTGACAAGGCTTCATCAAATAATAATAATAATAAAATTCCAGATAATATTACTACTAATACTACTAGTGGAAATAAAGCAATTGAAATGAAGATGAAAGAAATACTAGTGAAAAATGAATATGAATTGACAAGGCTTCATCTAATAATAATAATAAAATTCAAGATAATATTACTACTAATACTTTTCAAAAAATGACAGAAATACTAGTGAAAAACATTTAATAAGAATTGACAATGCAATAATGTCAATATCATATGATCTGAATGATAGTTTCCCTAAAAACTGTATTCTGTTGGATAAAGACAAAAAACGAAATCTTGATTTTGATTTGTGGTCAAAGAGTTATTCTTCTTTAATTTCTCTTGTCACTGGCATCATGAATCGAGTGTATATGTCTCCTTAAGTTGATACAGCGCACATTCTAATTGGTTCTTTGTGTAACATCCATCATCCTTGTCAGCTCACATCAATTCAGTCTTAATTGCACATGAAGACTATTTTGAGGTTTCCTCTTTTTGACCTTCCTAGTTTCTAGTCACATCTTTTTGATGGGTCAATGTTAGAAAGCTGAAATCAATGGCTCCACATATTCGATCAGAATCAACTCAGACCAATCTATTTTCTTTTAGCAATTACACATTTCAAACCTTACATTTGATATGAATGACACAAACAAATCTTTTCAGACCAGAATTAGACAGAAACATAATGCTTAACTTTCAGATTTCATGACAGATGCAATGCAATTTATCATTCTAGCATCTGTATTAATGATGATAGATCAGTGAAAATATTGTAATATTGTAAAGAAAAACATAACTTGCTCTGTCACCATCAAACCTTTGTCTTTTATACAGAAACTTGCTTTTTCAGCATCAACCCTTTGTCCTTTATAATGTAACTTGCTCTGTCAGCATAAAACAACTTTTTCTTTTATGCTGCAACTTACACTGTCAACATCAACCCTTGGTCTTATATGCTGCAACTTGATCTGTCTACATCAACCTGTGGAATCGTCCATGTTATTTTAACACCCCTGCTGTGGGAACAATCTATTCTTTACACCCACATAAAATTAAGCTTATCCAATGAAAACTTCATATTTCCAATCAGAGAATTCTATTGGCTTACAGCTCGAAAATTTGAAAGCTTACGTGAAAAGAAGTAAATTGCGCCAAAACCCGCAGAGCCGATTTTGATACCCGCAGAGCCGATTTTGATACCCGCAGAGCCGATTTTGATACCCGAGAACTTATAAAAGGAAGATTTTTGACTGACCAACTCAGTCAGCGGACAGAGAGATGCTAGACTAAGCTACGCTACTCGAAACAATAACTTTCCCGCGCAAAAAGAACATCACTGACTCAACGACATCTGGCTCGAATAATCTTCTGTTACCAAGAAATAGTTCCGAACTTTAAACAAATTTTGCTTACGTAAAGTGAACAAGAAAATATTCATTACTAAATAAGTAAAAAAACTACGATCGAACTAAAGCTTTAACTACAGTTAAGGGCATGCAACTTCAGTTGACTTAACCAAAAGAACAGTACGTAAATAATTGCATACACATTCATGTTGAACCTTAAATGAACAATTACGTTACCGAAAACTCAATCTAACAATACTTGTAATATTACACGAATATATTGAACACTAGAACAATCCGGATATTTTAATACAAACAACATTAAACACACCAACTTTTCGACAACATAAAAACATCATTGTAAATATTGTTTAATTGTATATAAATGTGTGTATTATTTGAATTGAATTATTGCCTTGTTGTGTTTCATATTTTTAAACATTTTTATTGTTGAGGATGAATGTCAAGAACACACCAGCCTAACAACCAAATCCTTCTGATAATTTACATAACTATAGATAAAGAAACTTAATACATTCTACTCGTCCCCAACAAACCTTTTACTTTTATACATTAACTTGCTCTGTCAACATCAACCCTTGTTCTTTTAGACTGTAACCTGCATTATCCATATCAAGTCTTTTTTCTTCTATATTGTAGGCCACATATATAAATATCAAGCCTTAATTGTTGTTGATTCTTGTTTACAATGTTTATGAAGAGGAAACTGGATTGATAATCAACATTTTACATAAAAGCTTCAATACCACAATTCTTTTTTAATGTATGTGTATTTTTTACACTGTCTTTTTTTTTTGCAAATGAAAATTCAGTGTGTGCAGCTGATGCAATAGTTTCCAAACAGTGCGGTGCACCTGATAAGACGATAACAGTTGAGGCTGTATGATTGAAGGAGGACAATTAAATATTTAGAAACAATTTCAAAAAATTCATATGCCAAAAATAAATACCACTTCAAAATTTTAAAATATTATTATGGATTACTTGTAATTGCATGCATGAGTCCCACTATAAATAGTTATAAATAATTATTGATCAATTTCGTGATTGTGATATTTTTGCTTTATATCAAATATTAAGAATATTGTAACTAGGGTCCACAGATTGGAGGAGAGAGTTATCATTGATAATGAACTGACTTCGAATACATGGTTATTCCATCTTTAACCCTCTCACCTTCTTTGCCATAGGGCTGCTTGTGTCTTTTCACCATGTCTTCCCTTTGGTGAGGTGTAAGCTAATTTTAATTCCGAAAATGTGGCCCAGATAGTAAATGTTTTGGAACCACTGAGTTATAGGCTCAGAGTGATAAATCTGCAAGTAAAGTTTGAATTTCAGTTGATGCCATGATATTCACTTTTATACAAATACCCCCTGCCCTTGCTAGATTGCTACCCTCTTAAACTGTAGTTGGCAACCAGTATAGGAGAAAGACAAACTCTGAATTCAAATCTCTATGTGACTATAATGGGGCGCATACTTGAACTGTGACTAATTTCTGCTCAACTTCTACTTGACATTAGAAAGAGACAGTTGAAATTTCTAAGGCACATAATTAGGAAAGAGGGCTTGGAAAATTTGATGCTCACAAGACAGATTGAAGGCAAGAGGGGCAGAGGAAAACAATGCATAACCTACTTAGTTAGGTAAATGTTTGCCAGTACAAGGTTTAGGATAAATAATAAAAAGATAAAACTTATTAAGAGCTACAAATGACAGGAAGTTGTGGAGAACCATGATTGTCTACATCTTGAGGAGACATTGCACATAAAGAAGATAGTTACTGTATAAACCACAATTTGGCTCTGGGAATGTTGAATAAACACAAATGGGCCTGAGTAGATGGGCATGTGTGGAAATGAGAAGCTATACTGATTTGCAGTGTGTCTTCAAATTGATTTGCAGTGTGTCTTCAAGTTGATTTGCAGTGTGTCTTCAAGTTGATTTGCAGTGTGTCTTCAAGTTGAATCATTGCTCTGATGATGATAAAGAAAATTCTTCCGAACAACCAGAAGGTGAAGTTATATGCTGAATTGAAAAGCTCCATTGACTATGATTTCTTTTAAGGATTTATAGTTTTATATTCTTCACCACTGGGCATTAAAGCAGATCTTTGGAACAACCATGATGACTATAAGTGGACTAAATTATAACTTTCTTATATATATATATATATATATATATATATATATATATATATATATATATATATATATATATGTGTGTGTGTGTGTGTGTGCGTGCGTGTGTGTGTGTGTGCATATGTTGAAATATGCAGCAAGAGTTCAATCAAATATATTTTATTGAATTTGACTGACAAAATATGTCTTTTATTACATTTTTCCAGTTGTAATAAAAATTTAAATAAGCAGACTCTTAGTTATATTCAATAAAACATCTGAACAACACACTTTTCAGCTTCAATCATATTTTCTGACTGCTTCCCTGTACCTTTTATATGTAAGTATGGCAATGGTTCTGATGAAGCCTCCTCTTAGGTACCTCAACTCAAAGTGCAGTACCAGTTGGCAGCTAAGGTTCATCATTTTACAGGTGAAAACCATAATTCCTAAGCTAATTGTTTTTCCTCACACACTTATCACCTGTGGAACTCTATTCTTGCTTTTCTGTTCTTTTATTGTCCTTTCCTATTAATGATTTTTCTCGTATTCTTTCATACACAGTAACTTCTTACATCTTTATTGGCTTTATTGCCTTGCTTGGGATGAAATGATAAAAAGATCATCAACCTTTCTTCTTTCATCATTTCATACTTTTCAAAAATTTAAATGCAATGTCAGTCATCATCTGTTTCCTTGTATCCTGTTTTTTTATTTCCCTCTCTGTTTCTTTCACTATCAGTAACTCCATGCACTCTAGTGGCTTTTATTGCCTTGCTTGAGGTGAAATGATTAAGAATAAAAAACATTTAGGAAAACAACTCTCCCCTGAATTGTGTACCTCTATCTGTTATTGTACGTAGGCCAAAACTTAATTCATGCATTCACAAAAGCTATAATGATGCATTAGGCAGTGATCTCAGATGCTGGTTTTACTTTTCCCCAACAAGTAGTGTGATCAATGATATTTGAACTTTATACTGATGGGAGTGGTCCTACTATGTCAATAGTAGGATCACTCCCATCTGTCTGAAATTGTATTTCTAATGATTTTATTGGGAATTTTCTATGTTTGTATAATTTGCCCTGCTGGCATGATGTATATCTGGCCATCTAGACTACCATCTTTCTTGATGATTTAATGCACGGATATTGAATGAATACTATTGAAAATTTATTTTAAATGGAATGAAAAATTTGAACTTAGGCATGGATATACCACTTTGGTTATTATCAGATAAAGTAATTTAAAATCAGGGTAAGGATTGATTTTAGAGTCAGACACTTCATCATGTCATAGGAAGTTAAAAACATTTTTTAAACCAAAGAGAGACAATCCTAAGATTTAACCATTATATATATATATATATATATATATATATATATATAGGTAAAAAATAAACTTCCTTTCTTAAATGTTCTCATTGATTTTAGTAATAATACTTTTAAAACTTCTGTTTATAAAAAAACAACTAGTTTCAAGACTCTTTCCATTTTAATTTCTCTAATGAATGCCCTCTTAGATATAAAATAGGAGTCATTAAAAATTTCCTCATGAGAGCACACGAGAATTCATCCACTTGCATGCTTTTCTTTAAAGAATTAAATAACATAAGACAAACACTTATTAATAACAGATTTCCTTATCAATTATTGGATTTCCATATTACGCTTTTTCTGTCGAAGGTGGCTAATAGCAACGATGAAAATAGAAACATAAACAATAACATTAATATCTTTTATAAAAATCAAATGAACGAAAATTATAAACAAGATGAAAGTAGAATTAAGAACATTATAAAAAAATGCACAACACTAGTTGACAATAGAAAAAAATTAGGTTAATTATTTATGACAAAAAATTTAAAACCTCTAAACTTATAGTTAAAAATAATAATTCACCTCTTAGAAAAAAATTAAATAGGGCAAATATTATTTACGAATTTAAATGCCCATTAAGGAATTGTATTCCTGATCAATCAAAATTTGTAAATAATTATATAGGCCACACTACAATATGTTTGACACACAGACTCACTCTACACCTTTCTGACCATAGCTCAATTAGACCTCATTTAAATATTCATTAAGACTTACCGGACACTATTTGTGACATACTTGTTGACAACACATAATAGCATCTTCTACATGTAAAAAAGGTTAAAAATAATGAAAGCCTTATTAATAAAAACAAAAAAACATATACTCAGTAACATCAACTATGAACATGGACACAATATCTTGACAGTGTTTTGAAAAATGAAAACATTAACAAACTATTTCTTATTTAACAGTTAAAATTATAATCCTTGAAAATGGCTAAACGTATAGCTGAAAGCGCTCGGATAAAAAGAATATTTGGACAGTTTTTATATAATTTATCATCTGAAAAGAAAAAATTATTAGATGAGAAATTGGATAAAAACTAAATAAAAGCACCATGTCTGTCATATTCAATGAAATGTGCATGAAAGAACGATTGCTGCCTAAATACACAAATATATTATAATATATATATATATATATATATATATATATATATATATATATATTATAATATTTTTAGTTTTTAAAAATATGATTCCTTCGCTACATAAGAGTTCTCATGTTTCAAAAGCGAGAGCCGAGACCCCTCAAATAGATAATAATGAAACACAACCTTCTCGTCACTCAATGACCCGCGGCAATGCCATAAAAAATTGCTGTCTGACCAGCATAACCTACGGTCACTCTTGAAATAGACTCCCCATTGTAACTTGACACACCTTTTTGGAAGGGGACTGGTCTGTAGATAAAAATTAATTCTTAGCTCTTTGAACCACCTATCCATAATGGCCGACACTTGCCGTTTCCATAGCAACTAATGTTCCAATGAGACCGCACTTATAAACACGTGGTAACCAAAAGATAGTTTATTCCCAAATTCTCGCTTGACGAGGAAGCGGGTCCAGGCACCTTAACTCTACATAACTTCAAAAATTATGTTAGGGGTCTCGGCTCTCGCTTTTGAAACATGAGAACTCTTATGTAGCGAAGGAATCATATTTTTAAAAACTAAAAATATTATAATATAAGCTCTACTTCTGTATGGAGCACTGTCTTTTTGAAAATAAAAGCAAAATACTAAGGAACACCGGATTACCTACCTAACGTGTTCTTTCCTATTTTTCTGCACACCTGCATACATATATATATATATATATATATATATATATATATATACATATATATATATATATATATATATACATATATATATATATATACATATATATATATATACATATATATATATATATATATACATATATATATATATATACATATACATATATATATATATATATATATACATATATATATATATATATATACATATATATATATATATATACATATATATATATATATATACATATATATATATATACATATATATATATATATATATACATATATATATATATATATATATACATATATATATATATATATACATATATATATATATATATATACATATATATATATATATATACATATATATATATATATATACATATATATATATATATATATACATATATATATATATACATATATATATATATATATATACATATATATATATATATATATATATACATATATATATATACATATATATATATATATACATATATATATATATATATATACATATATATATATATATATATATACATATACATATATATATATATATATATACATATATATATATATATATACATATATATATATATATATACATATATATATATATATATATACATATATATATATATACATATATATATATATATATATACATATATATATATATATATATATACATATATATATATATATATACATATATATATATATATATATACATATATATATATATATATACATATATATATATATATATACATATATATATATATATATATATACATATATATATATATATATACATATATATATATATATATATATACATATATATATATATATATATACATATATATATATATATATATATATATATATATATATATATACATATATATATATATATATATACATATATATATATATATATATACATATATATATATATATATATATATATATATATATATATATATATATATATATTCCCATGGTTGCATTGTCTATATGTAAAAATGCACTACCTCTGATATTGATCAATCCCTCTTCTCCTATAAATATAGCAAATTTGAAACTATACATAATGGATTTATTTTTAATCTGACATTTTATAACAATGTTTGAATATATATGTGTGTGTGTATATATATATATATATATATATATATATATATATATATATATGTACACACACACACACTTATTTGTATTAACCAACATCTTGCTAAATGTTTTGCTTAATGGAAATCAATTCCAAGCAAATTTCTTTTTTTCATAATAATAAATTGTGGCAACCTGTGAATTAAAGAGGTACTTCAAGCATTTTTTGTATAAATCAAAGTGTTTATTTCTTTGAAAAGAAACTGGCCATGAAGATTAAAAGAGGAGAGAACTGGGCCATGATTCGAATTTGTAATTTTCACCCTCTCCTGCCTCTGCATTTATGGCAAACGTCCAATTCCTAAGAAGGTACTTCCATATATTGACTGAAATAGTAGACAATAAATGTTGTACATCTCAAAAGGAAATCTTATTACTAAAAAAAATGACTTAGTTGAAAGAAAATAGGTAAAGGTATATATAACAAGTTTTAGCCATAAATAAGTATAAAGAGCTATAATTCAACCTATTTTTAATGGTAACATTTAATTTTTAACATTACAGTTAAATATTGTTATACATGACCAAACTTTCATTATCAACCATTCATCTGTACATTGAATATGGCTGCCATATTTGGTCTGGTGCTCCTACTAGATATCTTGTGATTCTTGACAAAATTTAAGGAAGGGTCTGTAATGTAATCAATCTTGACTTGGCATCTCAACTGCAGTCACTTTCTCACCACTGTGACATGGCTTCCCTCTGCCTTTTCTACAAATATTTTCTTAACAACTCTTCTGATGAGCTTTTTTCACCTGGTGAATTTAAGTATGCTACTAGATTGACAGCAAGGTCTCAACATTTTACTGTTGAACTAGCTCGATGCAACCGTCAGTTCTATTCTAATACTTTCTTTTCTTGCATTCTCCCCTGCCACCGACAATATTCAAAAACTAAAATGTGATGTCAGTCACTACCTTTTGTCTTCCTGAACCCTGTGCCTTTCCTCACTTTTCTCCACTAAAGTCTTCTCATTCTGTTTCACTCTCTGTAAGCCCCTGTATCCAAATGGCATTATCATCTTGCTTTGTTTAAAAAAAGAAAAAGAAAATATCAATTAGTTTCAAAAAAGGAGATGGAAATAAATATTTTTTAGTTTATTTATTTTCTATATGTATTTTTTTAGGGATCATATTTTATAAAGTTTGAGAATTTGACTCTATTACTTATTTGCAATCATTGATTTGTACTCTGGGGTATGTTTACGTGTGTGTATTTCAAAGGGCACTTTCCAGATTCGGCTAAAATAACGTTAGTGATATTTATATGGAATCCATTTTATGCTTTCTGATGTCAAATCAACAAAAGGAAGAAATTAATTCTCTGAAGAGCATAAAATCCATCAGAATTTGCTTAACAAAAAGTAAATAGAGAATTGACAAGCCACATTGGAATAAAAATCATTATTCTTTTTAGTTTATCTACCAAAAGGCAGAAACAGAAGAGAAGCTGACCTAAAGATGTGATTTAGATAAAGAAGAACCAACATGGAAACATCTGCTCTGGGCTGAAATTTTCTTATCTGTATCTTTTATATGCAAGAAAATAAACCATCTTAAATTCGAAGCTATAAGAATTATGCTAAAAACAAAATAGCTTCCAATAAATTCTAATTTAAAAGAAACTGAACATTTTTCAGTGCTTGAGGCCATTTTCATTTCAGCTTTGTATCTGGCAGTGTAAACACTTTATCAACACTTCCTTTGTAAACACTTTATTGGCAGTTTTTGTAAAATCTTTCCCCACAGTTTTTAACAAACTCTGTGTTGACAGTTCATTCATAAACACTTTATTGATGGTTCTTTTGTAAACTACATGCTGATAGTTCTTTCATAAATTCTTGACCGTCATTTCTTTCATAGATTCTCTACTGACGGTTCCTTCCTAAACTCCTTATTGACTGGAGACACTAAATTTTGAACTTTAAAATTTAATTTTTTTTTTATTTCTAATGTGTTTTGTGTCTATAGTCTAACCAATTTCATTTAGTTTCTTTTTGTTCATATTTTTATTGGTTTTCTTATAAAATAAACTCCCATTGATCACTTACCACTTATAATCTCTACAGGAAAAATTGCAATTTTATTATGTTAGTCTTTGATGTGGAAGTCACACTTTGACATGTAACTTTCACATAAGCTTGCTGGACTGTATGTAAATATTCAATTTAAACTGTAGCAGGTACTGAAAGGATCTAATGTTTTCTCATCGACTATTATCATTTCCATTGATTTCTGTTGTCTCTTCATTTCCTTGTGGGTCGCAACCAGATCAGAAGTCAGAAATGACATCATGTCATTTTCACTGAACATTTGTGTAAAAAAAAAAAATAAAACAACCTAAGATCCTACACATTTTACATTGACAAAGTCCTTTGTATGGTGTGACTTGTAATTATTAGAACAATTTTTTGTATTTCTTTAAGGCATGGGCAACAAAGGATCTCTTCAATGAGTCTATCAAAACCTTTTCAAATTAAACTGAGGCTTCAAACCGTAGCTGAAATTATTGATGTCTTTATGTGTCATGTTTTTGAGATTTCCACTTCAAGATCCTTGTAAAGGATTTTTCAATAATTTGGACTGATTTTAAAAGTAATTCACATTTAAAATCAGTCCAAGTTATTGGAACACTCTTTATTTTGTTAGTTGCTTTTTAAGTTCTCCAAAGGTACATACTTTTTTATTTTTTTTTTAAGCTTATCACCCCAAGCAAGGCTGGAAGCCACTAGCATGCAAAGGGTTGCAGAAGGTTTGGAGGAAGAGCAGATAGGAGTGGTAAAGGAGAGGATGTGGATAAAGATAGTGGATTGATCAAGGCAAGGGGGTTACAGAAGATTTGGAGTGAGAGCAGATAGGATTGAAAGGTGAAAAGATGTAGAGAAGGGAAGTGGATAGATCAAGGCAACTGGAGATGTCGATTGATGTTACACTTAAATAGTTGGAGATTGTATTTGTCAGGGAAACAGGAATAAGGAAGGGAGTTCCACAGGCGAGATGTGCAAGACATGAAGCTATTGGAGTAGAAGAGACGTCTACATCTAACAGTTTCAACGGTGAAAGGGTGGGAACGGGATGCCAGCCTCGTAGATAATCTACAGGGACTGCCATGTCAATAAGAAAGCACATTCTGTTTTTGTGGTTTTTGATGAGTATGTCTGGTTGATTAGCTTTGATTGATCGGTCTGTGTATATTGTAGAGTTCCATAAAATTCTTAAAGGTCCTATGTCTGTAACTAGGTCTAGGTGGTATTCATACCAATTTCTTTCAGATTCCTTCTCTTAAAAATTGCAGATTTTCCAGTGCAGATATTGGCCCCCTATGTCATGCTGAGTTTTATATATGATAAATGCTAATGCCATCCAACTTGATACAAGGTGAGCAGTTGTTTCTGGATATTCATCAAAGCATCTGCATTTTGGGTTCATACAATATAGGCAGAAGCACACAAATGCATGCTGGGATTTCCTCCTAACCAATAAAATAGGCCAGTTCTTGGTTTCATCTGACACACTCACAGTCTGTCTTGTCTTGAAGTGAGAATGCTATGATTGCTTGTCTGAACTTACTTTTGTATGTTAACCCCAATTCTTAGTTTGTGAACTTTTTTGCCTTATTACTGTTGCTTTGCCTTATTACTGTTAATTTGCCTTGCATGTATTGTTTGCTTGCTTTATATCATTTTTGCCCCGTTCTTTTTCTTGTTATTGCAAACTTGGACAGTTCTGTTACTTATTTTACATTTGACCATGGCTACTCATTCCACACTGAGGAGCTTTCACTCCTGCACTATGCAACCACTGATGGGTATGGGGTTTGTCTAGATCAACTTCTTTGACATGGAAAGTGTATTGACCATCGAAGAGGTTTATCTTGCCATCATTTCTGCATTTGGTCCATAGTTTATGACTATTATTATTATTATTATTGAGTGAGAGGATGTGCAGGTGGTGCAATGGATAGCAGCTCAGAATGATAAATCAGAGGCATCTTTCATTATCCCAATATGCCTTTGGATTTCAGTGTCCCACTTTCCGTTCTCTTTTAAAACACTACCCAGATATTTAAATTTTTTTATTTGCTTCATTTTGTTATCTTCATTTTGGAATTTGTGTTCTACTGGGTCTAGGGTAGAACAAATAAATTGACTGGTCACTGAAAACCTGAAGCAACACAAAGACAGCATGAAACATTCTAAACTCAACATCTATTTTATTCAGACTGCTGCTTGATCCATTTGATCCTGGCATTCTCTAGTGAGACCGGAGGGGCCTACAATCATCATGATAACATTATTGATGTTGTTATAGAACAATGTGTATATTGGGCTGTTCCTTTTGCTGACAACCCTACATTTTATCTTCTTGCAATTAATCTTAATTCTTTCTTCTCACTTTCCTTCATCACCTTCTATATGAGTTCTTGTAGTTTCCATTCTATGTCTTTTATCGACACTGTGTCATCTGAATATTTTATGTTGTTAAGATTGTGGCTGTCAATACTGAATACTGGCAGGACTTCTAATTCTCTGAGAAACACCTCACTGTATTAGTTGAATGTCTGGTGAGAAGACACATCCTTGTCTTACACCCCTTCCTATTTTGCATATTTACTGAACTAATATTCTATCCACGTGTAAGAGGTTTACTGCTAGTATAGGTTCTGGATTATTCTAATATCCTTCCTTAATATGTCAATATAGCAGTTCAAACAGTTCTTTGTGATGCACTTTATCAAATGCTTTTGCATAATCTATAAAACACAAGTACATATCCTCCTCCTGAATTTGTAAACAAAAATTATTAGTATTTTGAAATCAAAACAAACTAATTCAAATAAAATAATTTTTCAAATTATTTACAAATATTTTGTTTGCAAATTCCAAGGATAATATTGATAGAATAATATATTAATAAAAAAATGAAAGCACTAATTATTTTATTTTTTTAATTAATAGATTTTATAAATTTTATGATGTTATTAAGAACACAAGAAAAAAGGCTGATGAAAATTTACAGAAGATTTAGAATTCAATATCTAGTGCTTGCTAGGTGAGATTTATTAGATTCAGTTTGATAAGAGTAAGAAATCTGTTATTTGAAAACTAAGCCAAATTCACAAAATAACAGGTCTTAGTTGAATAATAAACAAACCAAAATAGCTACAATCAATAAAGCAAGCAATAATAATGCATAGTGTAAGATCTTGGGAAAAGCTGTATGAAAAAATCAATCGGTCCAAAGAAGCATATCAAATGTCAATACATTTTAAATGTACTGGTCAGGAACACAAAAGTAAAAATACAATCTCCTTATGTAAAGCAGAGATAAGTGCATTAGGCTGTTTTATGAATTGTATCAAGACATTTTACTGTGACAAAGATGCACATCTCCTTTTTGATAAAAACATGACAATCAATTGTGTTAAAATAAATGAAGGTTCAAGTGCAAGGGAATTTGCATATTGCAGTTTTCAAGAAACAGGTTATTGGATTTGTGTCATCAAAAGAAATTAAAAAACATGAAGAGGCTTCGACAGAGAAATGTTTACAAAGTGATGTGTAATAATAAACATAACAAACATTTATTTGACTTTTTTGTCAATGGCGACAGTCGGCATCGGAAAATAAGTTATCTTAAAACACGGTGTCTCTCATGGCTAAAACAACCAATGCACGATTGGCACGGTTTTTGGCAATGTCCACAGTAGTAAAATATTGTGGAGTCATCCACCATGGGGTATTTGTGTCTTTATCTAGCTTCTATTGCACACTGGACTCTATTCCCTTTATAGCTCTTTGCTCCCACAAAAACAGCAGCTCTCCATCCCACTCAATCGCAGGCAACTGCATTTCAGTTTGCAACAATGATAGAAAATTCCATCATGGACATTTTACACTGGTCCTTGAAGTGAAGCTTGGATCGTCCAACGTTATGCGTGCCCTCAGACAGTTCCCTATACAGTATCTGTTTGAGAATTCTGGAATTATGCCTAAGCCACCTGAGATGCCAAGACCGCAGGATGGGATATAGTGACTGAATGCCAGCTCTTTTGAGCACTTCTGTATCCGGGACCCTATCTTGCCACTTAATTTTTTAAATATTTCTTAAACATCTCATGTGAAAACTAATTAACCTCCTGTTGAGAGGACGCATGTTTGGTAAATTAGAGTCTTGGTTTTTATCTTAAGTTTATAACATTTCCTTGCTCTTTTCATAAGTTTCTGGAATTCATCTGTGGCCTTTCCAATTCTGCTTGTCAATTCATCATCCACTATAACATCAATCCTATCTAATAAACATTAATAACTCTATGTTATCAATATGTTAGTTTTTATAAGATAGACTCATCAGCATATAGCATCTGGTCCCATTTGGTATGTGTTTCTGGGCCAATTATAAATACTGAAGTTAATTTTGAAATAGACTTATTGTGAATGTGCTGTGCCTATTAGTATAACACAACATTAGGTTTTATGGTTTCATTTTTACACAAGGCAACAGGAAAGAGATTTGGAATCAGTTTTTGAGGCTTTTTCTTTGGTTGAGTTATACCCTTAATTGGGTGGCAGAAAACAAGCTTGGAATTTCCAAAGTGGCACTCTTCCAATAGACAAAATTCTTCAGGGTAAGAAACTGGCAAAATTACTTGAAAAATGGCCAGAATCAATTTTTCTTAGAACCAGAAATTGAATGATAAAGCAAATACTTTTAATTTGGTTGCCTGCCTTTCAAATCATACGCAGTTGTGGGGAAAAAGAAGCTTTAAATATAGATTCTAATTTGTTCAACTCATAAAAGGCCTTTGTTCTTCTTGGCAACATTATTAGTCTTTTGTTTATTTATTATTCTTGTTAATCATTATTATCAGGATTAAAATAGATTCTAGATTATCATCAGCATTATTATTATTAACTATTGTGTGCTAATTTTTAGCAGTTAACACTGAAGTGGATATAGGTGATTTGTTTTTTTATTAATATCATGACCGAGTGGTTTGAAAATTAGTGTTCTGTCCATGAGACCTGGTTTTGAATCTCTCTATAGTTAATTTAACAAGCATGTGACATCTTAATAATATCACCCTGGAGGTGATGACCCTAGTGTGCAGCAGCATTGGGAAGTACAGTGTAACCCTGATATAAGAGAAACCCGGATATAAGAGAGATATTATCTGGTCCCAAATTAGAGCCATACGTACCTAAACAAAATAGACCAAACCCGGATATAAGAGAAACCCGGATATAAGAGAGATTTTCTCTGGTCCCAAATTAGAGCCATACTTACCTAAACAAAATAGGCCAAACCCCGGATATAAGAGAAACCCGGATATAAGAGAGATTTTCTCTGGTCCCAAATTAGAGCCATACTTACCTAAACAAAATAGACCAAACCCGGATATAAGAGAAACCCGGATATAAGAGAGATTTTCTCTGGTCCCAAATTAGAGCCATACTTACCTAAACAAAATAGACCAAACCCGGATATAAGAGACTTCGTCTCCGGTCCTGACAACTCTCTTATATCCGGGTTACACTGTACATGAAAACCATATCAAAGCCTTGTGTGAGTGAAATTAGGCTGACAAAACTGTTTAGAAGCCATTGATGGTTTTTCTAGCACAAAGTCACAAGTCATTGTGACTGAGGATTTAAGAGTATTGTTCCCAATCACTGTAAATGAGGTCCATTCAGCAGAGTTGCACAGGTTGGCTCTGTGGGTATTGAAGAAATACAAATATACCTGAGCATGTGTCTGCAATAGGGATTAGTTAGCCACATTACATGTCCAGCTTGACATGCAAATATCCTTAAACTGAAGCACAGCCATTTTATTTAGTTAGATTTCTCCAACAGAAATACAAATACATTTCAGTTACTTCCCTTGAAAGTTCTCTATCATTTTCATAATTATACATTTAATTAATCAGTTTTAATTACTTGACAGTCATTTTGTCAAAGGCTTATTTTGTTTTCTTCCTCTTAAATAATTTCTCTTGAGTCAAAATAAGGAATTCATTGTCATAGGTAAATATTCACATAGTTACATTAGGGTGATCAAAAGTATTTTCACCTTTTACAGCCCTTTACTCCAAAGCTTATTTCATGTACACATCTAAAGAATATGACTCTGATTAATATTATTATTATTATTATATATTAGGGTGTATCAAAAGTATTTTCATTTTTTATAGCCCTTTACTCCAAAGCTTATTTCATGTAGAAATCTAAAGAATATGACTCTGATTAATATTATTATTATTATATATTAGTGTGTATCAAAAGTATTTTCCCTTTTTACAGCCCTTTACTCCAAAGCTTATTTCATGTAGACATCTAAAGAATATGACTCTGATTAATATTATTATTATTATTATATATTAGGGTGTATCAAAAGTATTTTCATTTTTTATAGCCCTTTACTCCAAAGCTTATTTCATGTAGACATCTAAAGAATATTAATATTATTATTATATATTAGGGTGTATCAAAAGTATTTTCACTTTTTATAGCCCTTTACTCCAAAGCTTATTTCATGTAGACATCTAAAGAATATTAATATTATTATTATTATATATTAGGGTGTATCAAAAGTATTTTCATTTTTTATAGCCCTTTACTCCAATGCTTATTTCATGTAGACATCTAAAGAATATGACTCTGTTTAATATTATTATTATTATTATATATTAGTGTGTATCAAAAGTATTTTCACTTTTTATAGCCCTTTACTCCAAAGCTTATTTCATGTAGACATCTAAAGAATATTAATATTATTATTATATATTAGGGTGTATCAAAAGTATTTTCACTTTTTATAGCCCTTTACTCCAAAGCTTATTTCATGTAGACATCTAAAGAATATGACTCTGATTAATATTATTATTATTATATATTAGTGTGTATCAAAAGTATTTTCACTTTTTATAGCCCTTTACTCCAAAGCTTATTTCATGTAGACATCTAAAGAATATTAATATTATTATTATATATTAGGGTGTATCAAAAGTATTTTCACTTTTTATAGCCCTTTACTCCAAAGCTTATTTCATGTAGACATCTAAAGAATATGACTCTGATTAATATTATTATTATTATTATATATTAGTGTGTATCAAAAGTATTTTCACTTTTTATAGCCCTTTACTCCAAAGCTTATTTCATGTAGACATCTAAAGAATATTAATATTATTATTATATATTAGGGTGTATCAAAAGTATTTTCATTTTTTATAGCCCTTTACTCCAAAGCTTATTTCATGGACACATCTAAAGAATATGACTCTGATTAATATTATTATTATATATTAGGGTGTATCAAAAGTATTTTCACTTTTTATAGCCCTTTACTCCAAAGCTTATTTCATGTAGACATCTAAAGAATGTTAATATTATTATTATTATATATTAGGGTGTATCAAATGTATTTTCATTTTTTATAGCCCTTTACTCCAAAGCTTATTTCATGGAGACATCTAAAGAATATGACTCTGATTAATATTCTTATTATATATTAGTGTGTATCAAAAGTATTTTCACTTTTTATAGCCCTTTACTCTAAAGCTTATTTCATGTAGACATCTAAAGAATATGACTCTGATTAATATTATTATTATATATTAGGGTGTATCAAAAGTATTTTCATTTTTTATAGCCCTTTACTCCAAAGATTACACACATCAAAAGATATAATTATTAGATGGACTATTGTCTTATACTTTTTCTCACCTTATGATTAGAGAAAAGAAAGCTGCCTGTCTTTTGCTGTTTTTGTCTTTGATGCTAGATAAATTATACTCTTTATTATATAATTACATTGGTGAAAGAAAAGATTACTAGCAAGTTTCAGTTCTTTCTTGATTCTAAAACTTATTCTCCTCATAACTAAGGATTTTTTAAAACCGCATCTTGATCTACATTAAAAGCGTTAAGTCAATGAATAGAAATAAATCTTTGCAAATGGTACCCAAAATAACATCTAATAATTGAGAGAGAACAAAAGCATAGAGAACAGCAGAAATGTGTAATTCTTAAACCAAATTTCTTGTGGCATTCAAATAAAAAATTAATTATCTACATTGTTTGAACTGTTGTCCTCATCTTTATTTATCTTTATATTCAGTAAATTCACAATGTTTCAGCCGTTGTACACTTTCACCTTCTTCAGGTGGTATATGTTAGAATTTCAAACCAAACCCTTTATTGTGTCCAGTGGATTGAAATAATCCAGTGACTTGAACTAAAGAGATGTGAGTTCAATACCTGGCCACAGCAGAGGTGACCAAAACTTGGAGAGTTGAGTTCCTAAAGAGAAATAACTTAAAATAAAGATATCCAGAAAAGGCATGGCATGTGGAACTAGAACAATCTACCCCAGTGGATGAAATAAAGGGTTCGGTTTGAAATTTTGATGTATATCATCTGAAGAAGGCCGGCATGTAAAATGGCCAAAACATTGTTAGATGACAATAAAGATGAGGACAATAGTCCAAACAATGTAAATAGTGTAAAGAGTTACAATACTCAGAAATATAGACAAAAATTAATTATCATTAGAAAGATTGTATTTATAATTTTATAATTAAATAAACTGTGAGGGATACAAAATATTATTAATGCTTTAAAAATGTTCATTTTTGGAAATATATATAAGCAGTTGTGAATGCATCCAGTTTTAATATTGCTGAACACTAAATAAATAATCCAATCTGCACCTTGTCTTTTCCCAAGGAATTTTTCGCCATAATAACAAAAGTAGATTAACATTTAAGAATTCTTCAGGCTATCTATCAAAGCAGCCTTCCTTTTCTCCTCACTAAAGTCTTCAAGGGACATTACTGCCTTGCTTGGGGTGAAATGATTAAAAAAATCCCAGAAGGAATGGTTGCTGGGTTTAAATGTAATCTGTCTGTAATTTATATTACTGATTGCATGGTATTAATCCCCTCCTCATTTTTTAATCCCCCTACTCATTTTTTAATCCCCCTCCTATTTTTTTTATCCCCTCCTCATTTTTTAATCCCCCTCCTCTTTTTTAAATCCCCCTCCTCATTTTTTAATCCCCCTCCTATTTTTTCATCCCCTCCTCATTTTTTATCCCCTCCTCATTTTTTAATCCCCCTCCTCATTTTTTAATTCCCCTCCTCATTTTTTAATACCCTCCTCATTTTTAAATCCCCCTCCTCATTTTTTATCCCCCTCCTCATTTTTTAATTCCCCTCCTCATTTTTTAATCCCCTCCTCATTTTTAAACCCCCATCCTCATTTTTTAATCCCCCTCCTCGATTTTTTATCCCCTCCTCATTTTTAAATCCCCCTCCTCATTTTTTAATCCCCTCCTCATTTTTTAATCCCCCTCCTCACTTTTTAATCCCCTCCTCATTTTTTAATCCCCCTCCTCATTTTTTAATCCCCCTCCTCATTTTTTAATCCCCCTCCTCATTTTTAATCCCCCTCCTCATTTTTTAATCCCCCTCCTCGATTTTTTATCCCCTCCTCATTTTTTAATCCCCCTCCTCATTTTTTTTCTTTTAGTTGATGTTAACAGAATTTTGTTCCTTATTGGTTCTGAAGAGTGAAGATTGATAATTGGTTAACCCATTTTGTTCTTTCTTTATCATTATATGTTTTTGATCCAACACTTTTCTTTAATTAGTTTTCTTATCCTTGCTCTACTCCCATCTTAGTTTTATATATTGTTATATTTATATATACTTTCAAAATATCTGTTTTAAAAGCATTAATAAAATTTTATGACTAAATTTTATAAAGATTATATTTTTATTAAACAATGATGATTAAAATGTCTTCTCCTTTAAATAATTTCTGGAAAAATATCTCCCATAAAAGAATCTTGGCTCTAAAATTTGATACGAGAAATCAATGGCAGATTTAAAGGAAAGTAATTTTAAAATAATTTTATTAAAGCATCAATCAATAACTTTCTCAGAAATATTGGATATTTAAAATTTTAATATAATTAAATTTCCTTTCTTTTCTTGAAAGACATCAAATATTTATCATGCAAATGGAAATTCAATAATAAAACTGAAACTAGTGTCAGTGATGCTCTACCTGACATTTAACTCATTCACTTTCTCACTGACTCATTGAATAATTCATGGGTCATAACAAAAATGAATAAAGTTTTATTTAAATAAATTATTGAATTAATATTTTGAATAAACATTGCATTACCAGATCAAAATCATTTTAATTTCATTTATGGAATAATTGAGAATTCAAATGAGCTTTTGGGGGGGGGGGGTTTAAGAAAATAAGTTTGGTAAAAAAAAGACTGCCAAAATTAATCTTATGATGTCAAGGCATCATAGTGGACTCTTGTTTTGTACCTTTCACATCTCTGCTAATGAAAATTGTCCTGAATTTATTCTTACAAAAAACATTTGGCTGGAAAGTTAGAGATAAAAAATTTTGATATAAGTGGATTTTTTTTTTCATAAATATGTATCAAAAAAGTCTACAGTTAAAATTCTGTTTTCATAGACAGGAAATGATTGAAAATTTTCCTGATCAATTTTTGTAGATTCCACCATTTTTTCATATTATAAGTTAAAGAATATTTTATTATTATTAGATGAAGCATTGACAATTTGTATACATTTTTCACAAGAATTTCTTTCATCTTCATTTCAATTGCTTTATTTCCACTAGTAGTATTAGTAGTAATATTATCTGGAATTTTATTATTATTATTATTAGATGAAGCCTTGTCAATTACTATTCATTTTTCACTAGTATTTCTTTAATCTTCATTTCAATTGCTTTATTTCCACTAGTAGTATTAGTAGTAATATTATCTTGAATTTTATTATTAATATTATTAGATGAAGCCTTGTCAATTCTTATTCATTTTTCACTAGTATTTCTTTCATCTTCATTTCAATTGCTTTATTTCCACTAGTAGTATTAGTAGTAATATTATCTTGAATTTTATTATTATTATTATTAGATGAAGCCTTGTCAATTCTTATTCATTTTTCACTAGTATTTCTTTAATCTTCATTTCAATTGCTTTATTTCCACTAGTAGTATTAGTAGTAATATTATCTGGAATTTTATTATTATTATTATTAGATGAAGCCTTGTCAATTCTTATTCATTTTTCACTAGTATTTCTTTCATCTTCATTTCAATTGCTTTATTTCCACTAGTAGTATTAGTAGTAATATTATCTTGAATTTTATTATTATTATTATTAGATGAAGCCTTGTCAATTCTTATTCATTTTTCACTAGTATTTCTTTAATCTTCATTTCAATTGCTTTATTTCCACTAGTAGTATTAGTAGTAATATTATCTGGAATTTTATTATTATTATTATTAGATGAAGCCTTGTCAATTCTTATTCATTTTTCACTAGTATTTCTTTCATCTTCATTTCAATTGCTTTATTTCCACTAGTAGTATTAGTAGTAATATTATCTGGAATTTTATTATTATTATTATTAGATGAAGCCTTGTCAATTCTTATTCATTTTTCACTAGTATTTCTTTCATCTTCATTTCAATTGCTTTATTTCCACTAGTAATATTAGTAGTAATATTATCTTGAATTTTATTATTTTTAAATGAAATTAAATTTCAGAAACAATCTATGTTGTGTTATTTAACAAGGGATTGCCTCCAATATATACAAATAATATCCAAGAATTAATACTTCTCTGTTGTATTCTTTCCAGAAATGTTGAATGACACTAGGACTTGCATCAGTTGGGAAAGGTATTCCCTCATAAGTGATATGATTAACAAAGTGTCTTCAATGTGACACCACACAGTTATTACAAACAAATAAGTGTTTCCATGATGTCTCAAAAACTGGAGAAAAGAACATCAACAAATGAGATAAGAGTGCAGAGACAATCGCACTAAAATTTGTTTACCTGTGTTAACATCATGCTCAATCAAAGACCAAGATCAAACAGAACCAATGTTGAGAAAACACCAAAACAGACATTAGGAAATTCAGTCGCCCATGTCTTTTCATATTAAAATTCTGAACATTCAAATTCCAAACAATAAGAAAATAAAAATAAGAAAACATGGTTATGCTTGTTAAATAAATCATTTCTATTCACAAACATATGTACATGAATTCAAAAGAGTCAAAAATGAGTAAAAGCATTCTTTAGTTGAGTTAAAGTCTTTGGGTAGTTGGTACACAGAAAAATTTGTAGTTTAGAAGAGACTTTTATTAGTTGGTCCACCATAAAAGCTGCGGTTGATAAAAAGCTTTGATCATCAGCAAAGATTCACTGACTGTCTCTGCTATTGTTGTTGGAGATGATTCTTTTGGAGTTGCTGACATGTTTCTTTCAGTATGCTCAGGATAGTGGGGAATTATGGGGCCATGCCTTCTCTTGTGTTTGAACAGTTTAGAGACAGTTGTATTCCTGTTTTTGAAAGTCAAAATCTGTAGGTTTTATTAGGAATTTTTCCCAAAAGTAGACTTGAGAAAGTATGGTTTTAATTGTTTCTGATTGGTTAAATATTTCACATGATGATGTTAATTTCTAACCAATACATACTTTGATTTGAACGTTGTATTTGGAATCTTTTTGTGAGTTTGTAAATATTGTCTGCTATTTGGTAGAAAATAAAGTTTTGGCATGTTTTAATATGGTATGCATGTGGATATGTAATTGTATTGGAAATAAGGTTTATTTCCTATATATACAAGATTCCTTTCATGACTTACCGATTTAAAAATGAAGAATACCAGAATTTCAAACTGTATAATTTAGAGTAATGTCTTTTCTTTCCAGTTGAAGTTTATATTCATCGCTCAGTGTTTTGACATTAACATATGGTCAGTTAATTCAAATCTCACATTATTGAATTAACATTTAATTTCTGGGTCCATGAAAACTGGGTGGGTAAATTGGGAATATAAGAATTATATGATAAGACTGTATTTTATTTGATATTCCCACATTGTGTCAGAAACCCAACAACCGCTGCTATTGCAAAATGACATTGAGATGCTCTGGGTTTGTGACCCCACCACCACCACCACCAAAAAAAATAAAAAACTATGCCTAATGTCAGAATCATCTCTTGATAAAAGTTTTAATAGTAGCACAGTCGTTGTCTTTTGTAACAGCATGTGGATGAAATTAATATTCTTGAAAAGTTGACAACATTACTGAGTGGCACTACATTAATAACACAAATTAACTTGAGATATCAAAGGTAAAGAAAACAACTACGTTAAAATAGTGCATCTTTTTGGCTCTTAACATTTTTAAAGAAAATGAAAAGTTATGGCAGCAATCTAATGCTTGTTTTACTGTACAAGGTTTGTCTGAAAAGTAATGGGACTTATCCATTCTTCACTGTGAGAGGCATCATCTGCAGGGCGTTCTTGCCAGAGGGCCAGATAATCAATCAACAAATTTACAATGAGATCCTGTGGCATTTGCTTCACTCAGTGTGTGAGAAGAGATGAGAGTTGTGGCAGGACAAATCGTGGCTGTTTTATCACGTCAATGTACCTGCTCACAATGCCCTGAGCATGTGGCAGTTGTTGGCCAAGAGGAACATTGCTGTGTTGAAACAACCTCCCTATTCACCAGATCTTGCTCTGTGTGATTTTTTTTCCCAAACTCAAGGGGAACATAAAGGGACCGATTCTGAAGGCATGGAGGCGATCAAGAGAGCCATAAGAACAGAGCAGAGGAGCATCCAAGAAGAATCCTTCCAGCAGGGCATAGAAACATGGCAGAGAAGTTCATTAGGGATTACTTTGAAGGGAAAACCATGAAGTTTGTTGTTTGCAATTGAAATAAATTGCTTGTGACACGAGTCCCATTACTTTTCAGACAGACCTCGTAAAATCTGAAGGAGATTCTTGATAGATGAATTCTTGATTCATGAATTTTTGATTCTTGATGTATGAATTGTTGATTGAAGAAAACTTTGGCTAGCAGCTTATTGAATTGTAACTTCTGTCATGATAAAAATACAATTTAAGGCCGAGACTACGAATATCAGCCTGATTTATTTGTATCAATAAAATGTATATAAATTCAGATAAAGAAGAACAAATTTGTTTAGAACTAACACGATGTGTAGACATCTTATTTCAACAATGATGACACTGACATAGCACAAAAAAAAATGAAAACTATATATTGGGTATATTCGGGCAGCGATTTTTAATTTATACATGTTTGGTGAAAACTGTCACAGCACATGAAGATGAGATACTTGGACAATGATGAAAGTGACATTATGAAAGCAAATATTGGACAATTTATACTTAGACTTTCACTGTAAACCAGAAAAATGACCCAAAATATAGAAAAAAATAAAGTCCTCAACAAAGAACCTCTTGTTTGCCATTAACCAAGCTTGTGTATATATATATATATATATATATATATATATATATATATATATATATATATATATATATTGCTGTTCAAAAGTAAGGGAACACCTAAGATAATATTAATTAAAACTTAAGATGTGCAAAAGTAAGGGAAACTTACATTTAATGTTTATTGATTCCTTCTTTTGAGGTCATGATGTTGACCAGTCTTTTTCTATCATTTTCAGTAATGAATGTCAATTTTTGATCATTCTTCTTGGCAAAATGTCCACAATTGCTCAATATTACCTGGGTTTCTTGTATGTACTGCTTTCTTTAATTTGAACCACAGATTTTCAATTGGGTTGAGAACAGGACTTTGACTAGGCCATTGTGAATTTGCTTTGATGCTTCGAATCATTGTCCTGTTGAAAGGTCCAGCCCGACCTAAACCCAACTTTCGAACTGAGGGCAAGACACTTTGTTCAAACGTGCTTGGTATCTTGCTGTGTCTGTTGTGCTGTCAATGCATACTATTTTTCCTCTTCCATCTGCAGCAAAGCACCCACAAATCATGATGATGCTGCTGCCATGTTTAACCAAATTCTTCTCTTCAAAAGCAGTATTAGGAGCTTGTTAGGCATATTGTTCCTCATAAAAAGCTCTAGTTTGGTCTCATCCAACCATTAAAACTTTTGCCAGAACGTTTCTAGCTTATTAATAACTTTGGTATAGTTGAGCTGAGCTTGTTTGTGCCTTTTCATAATCAGTGGCTTTTTTCTAGGCATTCTGCCATAAAGACCAGCATCATTCAGATTTTGTTGCACTGTAAACGTATGCACATTGATTCTGACATTGTCTAAGGAGCCTTGGAGAATCATGGAGCTTGTGGAACTAGATGTGTACTTGCTCTTGCAGTTATTTTTTGTTCATTTACATTCAGGGTTTTAATATTTCAATTTTTAATTAATATTTTTATTCCAGGCTGATAAAAAATTTTAAAAGTGGTTGTAATTCACTTAATAAAGTTTTGTCTTAATGAATATATAGTTTAATTAAGATTTGTTGATTATCTGGAAAAAAGAGACAATTTTTTTAAATATTATCTTAGGGGTTTACTTACTTTTGTGCAACACTATATATATATATATATATATATATATATATATATATATATATAGTGTTGCACAAATATATGGAACCATCATTTAGCCTGACGTGCCTTAACCGATCGAGCCATGGAGAATCGTTCAATTGGCAAGGTCGATTTTACTGCTTTTAAACTTCAATCTTCCATGAATATCTCGTGTACATTCATATCTGCTCAATCTGCTGTATAGGATACAGGTTCGATTCCTGTCGGAGAACGAATATTTTCTATGAAAATTTCTCAGACATTCAGGCCAGAAAATGTTATTAAAAAATAAAACAGAGCATATACTTAAATATTTTATCTATAAAAAGAATGTATAAACATAAAAACGTTTTAAAATAATTGTTGGCCTTTGTTCATTTCATATATATATATATATATATATATATATATATATATATATATATATATATATATATATATTACACATTTGTCATTAAATACCACTGAAATTTTTCTTTTGCCAATCTTTTTGGGGATTCTTTCCATTTGTGCAATCTTTTGTGTTGGCAGAAGAGGAAACTTAAATTCAGTTTCCAGGCATTTTCAATCGTCTCTCAGAATCTAGTTCCATAGTGGAATATAATATCATCAAACAACAATGACACTAACAAACTTACATCCACTAAGATATGAAAAATACTAACCAACAATACTAAAGTTATGTACATAAATAATTGTAAAACATTTCAACAAATTATCTACACAATTAGTATTAAAATATTAAAAAGCATCTTTAATAACTGACACAACCAGTTACAAATACCTAAAAACCCCAACCACAATAATAAGCCTGTTTGAAACAACAATTTTCACACCCAATTTAATAAAAGCAATTTAACACACTATATGTAAATAAAATATTCCCCTACCCGATGACGACGATCAAAAGCACTTGGAAACTGAATTTAGGTTTCGTCTTTTATCAACTGGACCCTGACAGATGAAAGATTGCACAACAAATGAAAAGAATTACAAAAAAGATCATCAAAAGAAAAATTTCCATGGTATTTAATGACATGTAAAAAATGATTTGCAGCGAAGATATACACAATATAAGTTTGATTTATACGAATATGACACGTGAAGATGAGATGTTTGTAATTGAACAATGATGAAATTGACATAATGCAAGAAATAAAATCTCTTTGTTTATTAAAGCCAAACATATTCAGATATTGGACAATTTATATTTCAACTTTCACTGAAAATCAGAAAACTGATCTGAAACAAGACCAATAATTAGTGACTAAAAAAAACACTATCCTTTCTTTGAAACTAAACCTCTGAATATCTAAGATGTCATTGGGATTTTGGGAGATTTAGAATAAAGTTTACCAAAACTTCCACACTGGAATTAAACAGTAGGTTAGTATTTTTATTACTTTTTATTTCTCTTTTCTTATTTTTATGTTTTCGGAAATGTTTTTCAGTTGATAGATGCTAGTTGAGAGATTGCCAAGTGTTTTTATTGGAATCCATGCAAAGAAGTGGTATTCACTTGTGTTTGCCAGACAATTGTGAGTCTATGCCACTTGATTTTACATAGCAATTGTCTACAAATGCATGAGTGAACATGAATTATGGCCAGCACAAAAACCTTATTAAGACCATGGATGGATGGAAAAAGTTTAGGTTCTCTTTCTCTCTAATACACAAATACTTTCTCTTTCTGTGTGTGTGTGTGTGTGTGTGTGTGTGTGTGTGTGTGTGTGTATATATATATATATATATATATATATATATATATATATATATATATATGTATATATATACACATACACTTTTTGTTTATGCATATACCCTCACCCATTTGATATTCATGGAGATGGTCTATTAACATACAAAGGCAAAGGCTTATATATGTACCTACATATATTTGTGGATAAGTGAATGACAAAATAGAAAAAATTCTTAGTGGCATGTTTCATTCCAAGAAGGAACTTCTTCAGTCTAATAATGGGTTTATTGATGGAATCAGTCATAGATATAAAAAGTGGGAAAAGGTGGTGGTGGGGGCATAAATATGACAAAAGATTGGTTAAAGCTTACATTTTTTAACTAATGTTTGCCCAATACAAGTCCCAAGAGACCCTCAAGGTAGAGGGTTACTGTGTGAAGGTGTATGAGTGTTAAGAAAAACACATAGACATTAGAAGGAGCTGAAAACCCAATCCTAAGCAGGAAAGACCGGGGATGACTCCTGTTCAAAAGACCGGGGACGAGTGTGGACCAGATGGTAGTCAAACCTATCTACACCTATTGGTGAGGGAGAGAAAAAAAATGAAATGAAATAAATAGTGAATAAAATTTCAGAGTTCAGGCACACAGAATAAGCATTATTTGAACAATTATCTTTTTCACAAACAATAAAACAATGTACAAGAAATATTTTGCGATATACGTACAAACAAGTCTGAATTTTGGTCAGTCTGTTTCGGCAAAAGATGATTACAAGCCAAAATATACATTTACCCAGTCAAAAACAAATACACTTAATTAAATGAAATCAAGTAAGGAATAAATAAAATAACTTATGCAAGTGGATTTCATTATCCTTAACCAACCGTATGGCCAAAAGAAATGAATTGATCCAGGCACAGAGATGCTCGCTGCTTTAAGCTTAACTTTTGAAGTTCTATGTGTGTTTGCCTACCTTACTCAGCTTATGTCAGGTCATTCTACAATGGATACTGCTACCAATGCTACCTGCCATATAGTCTGGTCAATGGTGACTAAGCCAATTCCTCCACCAGGCTTTACTAGGGAGCAGGGTGGGTAGACACTTATCAGGATTAAAAGCATGACCTATCAAGAGTTGAATGGACCTCTTCAGTAGTGGAAATCATCTAGCACAATGGGATAGCTCCATAACTGTGGATGCAGCCAGTGTGGTGATAACTTCCTAGCCTGAAGTCAACAGCCAAGGTAGATGGTTCCCTCAATGGAATCAACAGCCATGTGGCTGTGACCAAGGTGAGCCTTCAAGTTGGAAGACATCTGCTGTGGTTCAACCTGGAGAGGATATGAGCTCTGCTTCCCCAAAACATGCTACACATGAATGAATATATTACCAGCTTTCAAACTAGATATGTGGAGAGAACTGGACAGATGCTTAGCTGATCAGTGACCCTCTGACTACACCCAGTCATGGGACTGAGGATTATGATGATCTTATTCAACTTCTTCATTGCTTTTGTTTGTTTTTTATGGTATCACCCCAAGCAAGGAAGTAATGCCACTAAGTCACAAGAAGTTACAGGGTGTGGAAGAATTAGGAACAGAAACAATAATGATGAGCAGGAAGCGAAAAGAGTAATCAGGAGGATAGTAGATAGTAGATAGCAATTGACATTGCATTTAAATTTTGGCAGATTAAAGTTGGCTGAAAAGCATGAAGCCCCAAGCGAGAAGTGCAAGAGAAGAAACTGCTAGCATAGAATTTATGGCGACATCTAGCCAGCTTAACCTTACATTGATGAGATCTCAATGTCAGTCTACTGCAGTGCTTAAATTCAAAAACGCTTGGTAAACAAAGTGAAGAGCTCATCTGAACAATTACCAAGAAAGTATTTATAGAAAAGACATAGAGAAGCAAAATTATGGTAATGGGAAATTGACTGAAACCGAGTCGCCAGATCAGGATTAATAATATTGCTGATTCTTTTTTGGATATTATCAAAGAACTCAAGGTAAATAGCAAGGTCATATGTGGCAGCAATACTCTAATCATAGACGAATGATAGCCTTATAGATGTGTAAGGTAGATTCTGGAGAGAGAAATTGTCTCATCCGACATAGTGAACTAACTTTCTTAGCAGCTGACCTAGTTTTTCCACTTCATATCAGCAGAGAACGTGATCCCAAGAAGGCATTTTTGATTTTTATTCCCATCGTTATTGTTTTTAATTATCCCACCTTATATCAACAGCAGTTTGTGATAAGTTATAATGGGTGTGCTAGAATAGTTTGCATTTCCCCATTCTAGGCCTCATTATATCTGTGATATAGTAACACCTTAATATAGTGACAGAACAGGATATTGGAAAGAAAGGAATGACGAACATACATTGTTTCCAAAGAGATTTTTTATATTAATATATACAGGGTGCGATGGGTAAATTGTTGGAATTTTATATTCTTATTCTAATTTAGATGATAATTTAACCCTGTACATATCTGTCACTAATTTTTGCCCACATGAACACAACAATCTGTGTGAAGAGGGGCAAAAAGTGAGAGGGTCTTACTTGTAATATTGCCCAGTGGGAAAACAGGCTGGCCAGTGGTGTCTTCTATGTACCTGGTGAGACCATGTGGTTTTTCTCTGTATGCCTTACCACTGTGGACTTTTCCCTGCAGCCAAATTCTGGTGTTTTCTGGCATGAGCAGACAAATCTTGTCTCAGGCAACTGACCTTCATTACTCTAGGAACTGATGTCATTCATCGGCTCTCATGATTTCATCTCGATCAATGGATGATAATTGACTTTTACATTTCTACAGTTGTATAATCCTTGATATAGATGTATCATAATATATTCTGAAATTAGTGCACTTTCATTACGTTTTTACCTTTACTTTTCCTTTTAATCAAAACTGTATTCTTTAAATTGAAATTATGGTCAAACCTATTTTATTATTTTGGGGAATTTTCCTTTCATAGTACCAATATATATTTTCTTGGGGTGTTTTATTGGACTTTACTTTGGCCCTATATATAACATTTTCCACCAGGCAGTTACCATTAAGGGAATAATTTGTAACAACTCTGCAATAACATTTATTTTTATTTACTTTTTTTTGTTTAGTAATCTGTTATTTCTCCTAATTATTCTTCATGTTTAGCATACAGCTAGAATTCTAATTCTGTTAAATGGTTTTTATAAAATGGGGTATTTGGGGAAATATTTTTTTTTCTTTTTAACAATTTGGTTTTTAGTTCTAGGTTAAAGAGGAGATTAAACAAAATTAAATTTATTTTATTTTCCTTCTCTAGTCCTCTCATGCCATTCAACATTCCTGAAATTCAAGTTGATTTTGTGTCACTCTATATTTAAGGCTTTCATGCATATCCCTTTAATTTTGTTAAGCATTTTTATATTCAAGGGATTTCCAGAAAATTTATGCTGTTACTTCTTGAACATCCATAGATGAAATTGTAGTAGTGGTAAGTCTTAGAATTTTTTACCAACTATATTTTAAACAAACATTTTGTATATATATATATATATATATATATATATATATATATATATATATATATATATGAGTGTGTGTGTGTGTGTGTGCATGAAAGAAGGCATTCAGAAAATGTTCTTGGCACAACTAACTTCCTAAAATCAAACCAAACATCAGAATTTTGGCAGAGGTGGATTGCTCCTAGGTTGAAACAAGAACTTTTCAGCAATCTCCTTGTGTGTGTGTTTATATATATATATATATATATATATATATATATATATATATATATATATATATATATATAACCATCTCTTAATTGCTATTATTCCCAGGTTCATCCAGACCTGTTGTGGTAGCATCTGTCAGAGTCCCAGCGATGAGGAAATAGTGAACCCCAAACAAAAATCATAATGTTTTTCATAGTAAAAATCCAGCAATACATTTATAAAAAAATTACTAACAATACATTTTTATAGTGAAATTACCAGCAATAAATTTTTGTAAAGAAAAAACAAATTATTACCAATAATAAATTTTTATAGTAAAATAACCAACAATATTTTTTATAGCAAAATGGCCAGCAATATATTTTATAGTAGAATTACTAAGAATACATTTTTATAGTAAAATGACAATACAACACGTAAATGTTTAAAAATACATTTTGATAGTAAAATTGCCAGGAATACATTTTAAAAAATTGCCTTGAAAGTATAAAATTATGTGAAAATATCTGCAGCTGAAGCCATAAAATTGCATACATAAATATTTAGATTTCAGCATTAAATGACCTATAAAAGTTGATATAAAAACAAAAATAACCAACCAACAGCTCTCTCTCTCTTTCCCTCTCTCTTTATATATATATATATATATATATTTATATATATATATATATAAATAAAAGTGAACAGAAAAGTCAACCTTAGAAGCGACAGTCTGTTTCATGCTAGATGCAATCGTCAGGCCATGGAACAGACTGTCGCCTCTAAGTGTTGACTTCTATGTTGACTTTTATATTTACACATGCTCTATCTCTGATATTGAGCACTTTATCCCATAAATATAGCACACTTTAAGACTATATTTCTTCATATCATATATATATATATATATATATATATATATATATATATATATATATATATATTAAGCAATATACATTAATTGTGCAACTTGGAGATTCACGCTAATGCAATTTTCAAGTGCTGGGGTTTAGATAAAATTAGATTTACCCCCCACTTTGATTTTCTAACACCATTTCTAATTGTTATTCCAGCGTCTCACTAAATTAGAACTTATATTTTTTTTATTTTTCGTTTTCAATCTTAAATGTTGTTTTACACCAAACTTAAAATTCAAAACCAACATTTTTATGAGTTTATTTGCATATTTATATGTTCCTATATAAGGCTCTTATTTCATTTTACTTTATTTTTCTTATTTTATTTTATTTAATTTTTACTATTTTTATCATTATTATTTTATTTTCTTTCCATTGATAAATACTGTTATTATTATTATTAGTACTATTAGTACTTTATTATTTTATTTTATTATATTTTATCTTATTTTATAGTATATTATTTTATTCTAGTCTATATTATTTTATTGTATATTACTGTATATTATTTTATTTTATTTTATCATGACATACTTTGCTACTGAGATCATTAGTCTAGTTAGGTTAGTATTGCAATTATTGGTAACTCTCTTAATTTTTGTTAAAATATAGCGTTGCTCCCCCATCTGATTTCCTAATGCCCGTCATTTATTTATATTTTCAAAACCAGCATCTGCCTAATTTAGGATTTGTATTTCTTATTTTCAATATTATTTTCAGTCTTAAAAGTCAATCTAAGTTTAAATTCAAATTCAAAATTAAATTACAATTCTTTTAAATTGTTTAACTCCAATAATATTCCACCCCAACAATAATATATCTGGTGCGGTCCAGAAAAAAAACGAAAAAAAATGGTGTTGACTCAACATATAAATAGAAATAAAAATAAATATTATAATTCCAGCACCTGAAAATTGCTTCAGCATGAAACTGCAATTTGTTCAATTAATGTAAGATATGTATATTGCTTATATATATATATATATTAAATAGCCCTGTTACATTGAGCACTGTTTTTTCTTATATATGGTGGTGGACTCTCCTATCATGAACGATAAATGAGGGTCAGCATTGGATGGTGCCTTTTGTTTTACACTTATGCATGCTAGCAGAGGCTATTGTGGAGAAAATCAGGTAAGGGAAAGACATATTTCATTTGTGCTTTCTTAAGTGTGATACTAGCCCAGCGTTGCTGTGGGAGACAAAGCCACACTGACAGATGAAATTTGTTAAAGCAGGATTTTGATGGCATCTCTGCTTCAGAACTTGACAAAGCTGATCACAGTGCTTCAGTCTACTGTCTTCAAAACCCTTTAAATTAATGAAACATGTTTTACACCACTCGTTTCAGTTTGATGCTTGGGCTTCCCAGGTTTTCAGATCAAAGTTGAGATGTTTCAAGTTGTCTTTCAATTTGTCTTTGTAGCATATGAATGGACATCCTATATATAATAATAATAAAATTCCCTTCCTTGACATATTGATAAACACAAATAATAATAAATTTACTATTTCATCATACAAAAAACCTACCAGCATAAATTCATGTACACTTAACTACAAGAGCGAATGCCCATATTACTACAAAATAGCAATTATAAAAAATCTAATACATCGTGCAGAAACTAATTCATCCACAAAACAGATTTTTTACAGTGTACTAAAGAATATAAAACAAACACTTATTAATAATAGCTTTCCAAACTATATAGTTGATGAACAAATAAGATGCTTTCTTAGAAATCTCAATACTAAGCAAATAGTACATAATACTGCTTCAACTAATCTCAAACATATTAATCTCCTATATCATAATCAAATGCATACTAATTATAAATAAGATGAAAATATACTAAATAATTAGTAAATACTAATATATCTACAACAGATCCTAGCAAAAAAATTAAGTTAATCATATACTACACTAATTTTAGTACATCCAGCTCAATTATTCGCAATGATTCTTCTCCCCTGATTAGCAACATAGTTTACAAATTCAAGTGCCCTTTGGGAGATTGCATCGCCAATGAATTAAATAATATTTATCTTGGTCACACCACAAACTCACTTTCACAATGCTTGACTCTACATTTGAATGATAACTCTAACATTTTTAGGCATTTAAAACAACATGCCAGGCAGTATACACAATTCTGGAAAATCCTTGTTGAAAACACAACTATACTTAAACATGAAAACAATAAACAAAAACTAAAAATTCTTGAAGCTATATACATGGTGATTACAAAGGTATTTTTAGTGATCACTAGTGATGGTGACATTATGCTTCCATTCATCTCCCCACAGGGCCTCAGACATGGAGGCATACATCAAGTGACTTGAGAAGGTAGTGCTGCCTTCTGGACGGTCTACTTGTTTAATTTGGTGAATGCTGCCATAATTCTTGCCTTTAGTTCATCTTTGGTATTACAAGAAGTTTTGTTGGTCTTTCAGTCAACTGCACCTCACACACAAGAATCAAGGGGGTTGCAGTCTGGGAAGTTAGATAGCCAGAAGTAAGAAGTGATGGGGTTGCAGAAATTGTCTGACAGCCATGACTGGGTTTTCTTGTGTAGCATGTTGCAGAGTCCTGTTGCCAGGCATAGGGTCTTCCAGTAGCCACTCTCTTGACTCAGCCGTAGTGTCTATTTTGCCAGCCTGGCAAAGTAGCCTATTTGAAAAATATATATTTTTAGTTTCATATCCTAATGTAAACAAAGCAATTTCTAAAGAAGTAGTGGATTTTATATTCATTAAACTGACAGATTTTATTACTTACGCTTGATTTTTAGTGGATACCCATATTTGAAGATACACTTATCTATTAAACAGAATATTTATTATCATCTTCTGGCTTAAATATTCGAGAAATCTTCTTAAAGAAAAATCAAATATTCAGGCCAGTAGATGAGAAATAAATAAATTTACTGTTTAATAAATAAACAGAGCATAAACTCAAATCTGGGTATCCACTAAAAACTAATGTTTAATAAAATGTCAGAGTAATAAATAAAAAAATCCTTTATAAATTGCTTTGTTTACATTAGGATATGAAACTGAGCAGATATGTATATTTTGAGAGTAAGGGAAAGATTTGCATTTAAAGGCAATCAAATCTAAAAAAAAACTGTACATATGATTCATCATTAAAGATGCTGGTTAAATGACCAGTTCTCTGTATCTGATTCCTCCTGTCATCCATTACCTTTACAAGAGCCAGAGATCAGGCCCAAAATGGAGTACTGCTACCATATATGAGCAGATGCTGCCCAGCTTTCCCTTTCAAGTCTTGAAAGTTTCTCTGCATCCTTGTGGATGGTGAATATTCTCAGGCCTTTTGTTATATCCATGGAAAGTATTCATACTACATTCTTTAGTTCCACCAGTTCTAACCTTCACAACTAAGACCCACCATTCCATGCACATTATAGTGAACCCCCCTCATTCCTTTCATATTCCATTGGTGAGATGTCAGTTCCACTTGAGCATTTCTTCCCATGCACAACTGCTTTGTGGAAGTGACTCCCAAGATGATGCTTTCTTGATTATTATGTTGGATTTATAAAATTCATCTGCTCCTATATATAGAGATTGGTCACATGATGTTAAGCTGACTATCATTGGTTAATAAAACCATGTGGATTCAGAAAAAGCTGACCACCACCAGAAAAGGAACTGGACCTGTTCCGAAGCAACGATTACAATCTTAACCTGTTCAAGTCGAGGTCAACCATTATCTTCCCCGCCTATCTGCATAAACTGTGCCTCTTACTCTATGACCCTCTACCTTTATTGGTTCTTGGGCCTTATACAGGGTTAAGATCATTGTTAAAAAGAAAAAATTCAAAATTATCTTCTCTTAAATTTCAATCTAATGAAACAATTTAGATATGATATTGTTTGAATGTTATTTTATAAACATAAGAATAACATGTACATAATAAATTTTAAGGTTTTTCTGTGCTGTTTTTAATTAAAATATCCATTATTACTCTGATTCATTAAGACACAAATGCAGAAAACTGTTCAAATTAGGACGGAGATTTATGATAAACATATATCCTTATCTTTCTGTATATGTGTCAGAAGGTGTTGGCCAAATTCAATAATCAATCGATCCAGTATTAATTCATCTCAGTAATCAATCGAAATTTTTAATTAATTTTGACACCCTTTTTTTTTTCTTTTTACTTGACTTGATTTGCTCTTTCAACTAAATAAACAAACATTAGTATTTGCCAAATTCTACTGAATGCTCCCTAATTTTTACCAGATTCAGGGAAAACTCTATGGACACATTGGATATAAACAACACACATGTACTTATCTTCACCTTCCAGTAATAAATTATGGATTAAATATCAGGGCATAGTTGGCCCTTTAGCCATTATTGTCAAACAGTCTAGGAGAAGAACAATTCTGAAACCAAAATAATGTCAAAGGTAATCAGAAAACCTCTCCTCTCTATTTATCACAAGCAATCATGGCAATATACAATTTATATATATTAAAAGAGGAAGCTGTGAAGAATCATGACCATTTACAACCTTAGGGAATATGGCATTTAATGAGGAGGAATTTATGTGTGTACAACAAAATGGAGAAATACTGAAAATGCAGAAATTCTTAACTTTTGTTTCTCTTGCTGTGTAATAATAACTTATGTTTTTTTTGTATTTCATTCTCTCCATTTATATATATATATATATATATATATATATATATAAACATATATATATATATGTATGTGTGTGTGTGTGTGTGATTCCATCAATAAACACATTATTAAGTCTGAAGAAGTCCTTTTGAAGAAAATACCATTTTGTTATTCCATTTGTCTGATATATAGAGTTTATATATCTTACTCTCCCATATTGTTTAGTTTAGATAATAAAAAATAAAAAAACTATAAATAATTATGTTGGACACACCACTACCCACCTATCAAGATGGCTGACTCTACATGTTTTTGACCAGAGCTCAATATGGACACATTTAAACCAGCATGGACTTGCACCAACTACACTCAATATACAATATATTTGTCAAGAATATGATATATACCTCCAAATACAAAAAGTATTAAAAAGTGATGGAAAGCTTTATTATGAAAACAAGAAACCAATACTTAATAAAATCAATCATGAACATGACCAAAATGTACTGTCATATTTGGAAGTTAACAATATGTCTACTTTCAGCACCTGTTATACTATATACAATTACACTTTTATACTAATTATTATAGAAGTATGACAAAAATTGGTACCTTGATATTATGAATTTAAGCACAGTATTAGATTGGCATCTAAGTCTCATCATTTTACGATTAAAATGGGTAGATGTAACTGTAAGTTCTATGCTAATAGTTTCTTCTCTTGCACTTCTTGCTTGTGGAAATCTCTTCTAGCCTCATGTTTTCCAGTCAAGTGTGATCTTCAAAAATTTAAATGCAATGTCAATCATTATCTTCTGTCTTCTTAATTCCTGTTCTTTTATAATGTTTTACTTTTTTCATATATTCTTTTACACTCAGAATTCGTTAATTAACTGCATCTTAGTGGCTTTATTGCCTTTCTTGGGTTGAAATGATTAAAAAAATTTAAATGGCTAATAGTTTAGCAGAAGGCACTCAAATTCAGCATGCTTTTGGACAACTTTGTGCATTCATTAAGACTCAAAATGAAAATACTTGAATGCATACAAGAAAAGCATAATAAAAAAGTACTTTCTCAATCTTTTTCAGTAAAACATGTATTGAAGAGAGACTTCTGTTCAAATAGGTACACAATGATGTTCACCCTGTACAAGGCCTTGGAGCCACTTGAGGTAGAGGCTTACAGAGTAAGAAGAATAGTTTATGCAGATATGTGTAGAACATAATGGTTAAGCCTAGACTTAAACAAGTTAAGATTGTAGTAATCAGGGATGTATCCTCTTTGGAGTTAGTTCCACAGAGCAGCGAGTACTTATATTTATTGAGTGGCTCTTGGGCCTTTTATTGGGTAAACATTAGCCCCCCAAAATATATAAACATTAACCAATTTTTGTCATGTTTCTCCCCTCGACCTTTCCCCATTTTTTATATCTATGACTGATTTGATCAGTGAAATAATTATTAGTTTGAAGAAGTTCATTCTTATAATGAAATGTGCCACTAAGAATTTTTTCTATTTTGTCATTCACCTGAAGATTACTTTGTGCATTAAAGTGAATTGTACTAAAAAATAAGGGAAAAAATGAATATTTATTATCAATTGTATATATATATATATATATATATATATATATATATATACTATTAGTTGTTATATATATATCTATATCTATATATACACTATTAGTTGTTATATATATATATATATATATATATATATATATATATATATATATACTATTAGTTTATATATATATATATATATATATATACTATTAGTTTATATATATATATATATACTATTAGTTTATATATATATATATATATATATATACTATTAGTTTATATATATATATATACTATTAGTTTATATATATATATATATATATACTATTAGTTTATATATATATATATATGTATATATATATATATATATGTATATATATACAACAACTAACCCTAACAACTGAGACATTACTCTACTTATTGAACTATTTAGTTCAAATATATATATATATATATATATATATACTTTAAAAAATCAGATCAGTTATTTTATATCAATTGACCTCCCAAAGCTTTATTTTTAAAAATTAATGAACACTATATTATTTTTTTGACTTATATATATGTAAGATAGATTCTAGCGAGAAAAATTGTCAAGTAAATGAAGGCATAATGTCAGTATTTGAAGATTGTATAGATTACATAAGTAAACAACAGATAATTAACTGCATTTCCCCAAAGTATATTGCAGATATTCAGCATAGAAAATCTGTTGCTGGTTGAAGGGGAGGAGGTCTTTTTTTGTTGTGAGATAGCATTAGGAGTATTCAATTTTAATTCTTTTCAAAAAGATCCCTTGCTTGTATTGTGTTAGGTGTTATATCAACATGTATATTTTTAAAACTGTCAAAATAGACATATTTCTGTCTGTTAAGTCTAACATTGAATAATGAAGAAAATAATTTTATACTTTTTTATTTAAAATAAGAAAAAATAAGAATGCAACAAAAATGATCTATGTGATTTATGGAGAAGCTTCTGTAAATCATCAAACATGTTAAAAGTGGAGATCTCATAACAAATGTTGCCCCAGTTGGCAGAGATCAAGAATGAGAATGATCAACATCTGACGTCTGCTCAAAGTATCCAAATCAAGTATTGAAAATTATGTAAGTGAGTAGTCATTGTTAAATGCAAAATAAATGACAGAACTGTCGATGAAACAAAACTGACAAAGTTTGCAATAAACAATAACAAGAAAAAGAAAAGAACAGACTAAAAGATATTATAAAGCAAGCAAACAATATATGCAAGGCAAATTAACAGTAATATGGCAAAAATTTCACAAAGTAAGAATTGGAGTTGACATACAAGAAAAAGTTCAGGTAAGCAAGACAAGACATACCAAGACTGAGTCATATGAAACTGAGAACTGGCCTGTTTAATTGGCTAGGAAAAAAATCCCATATATGCCTATGACATCCTCAACATCACATATAAAGACAAAGTTACCAACTCTGTGTAATCTTCTCCTTTGTAAATGTTGTCTTTCATGGATGGGTCACATACATCAAATGGATGAT